>OU342746.1:321552969-321983488 GCA_910589775.1 Avena eriantha
TCGCGTCAGCAGCCCGGGGCCGGTTGGGCCGGGGTCGAGCCGGCCAGCCAAGCGGTTGCTGCTATTCTCCTTTTTCTTTTTCTTTTTCCTTTTTCTTTTTTTGTAGTTTTATTTCTAGGTCTTTTCCCTCTGGCATTTAGCCTAATATAAAAGTTGACTTTATAAATCTTAATCTAAATATTATTTAGAATATATTAATTCATAATTAACATATAATAAATATATATTTAAATTCTCATTTATCCGAAAACACTTTTCGGGGCTTTTCCTTTATTCTTTCTCCGAACAACTTTGGATCTCTGTGCGGAACGATTCCGGCTTCTCTCTTTCTCTACTATGATTCCGTCTTACGAATGATCGCTCTCATCGCACCCTTAAGTGTATCCTCTCACGGCTCGGGAATGCTCTAGACATGATCTGTATCAATGATCAACAGCGGGACCAGAGATATCCATGTGACCCTATGCATTCCTGATTACAATGTCGTTTGAACCGTCTAAATGTAGCATCCTCTTCCTTTTGTTTCTCGATACAATTTGTCCGAGATCCGATCAATGGTATCTTATACTTTGTTCAATCTCGTTCACAACAAGTTATGTTTTCTTGTTACCGTGATATTACATCCTCGTGACCTAGTCACATGTTGCAACATTTATGGATGTAATCTCACCAAGCCGGCCGTATGTATCTTTACCCGTCATGTGGGTGAACAAATCCCGGTCTTGCAGTCACATGTCATCTACTGTTCCTTCGGAATACCCAACATACACCTTTATGGCCACCGTATTACCAGATGACATTTGATGCAGTCAAAGCAGCATAGGGAAACAGTGAGTAATATGAGCTCACGGTCTAAGGAGAAGGAGTCTAGGTATAGCTATTGCAATAATAAACTATATGACTTGATCGTGTTGCAATCCTTCGAGGAATGTCCAACCACATCATTCTCTAATGACATGATCTCGTTGTCAGTCGGCATAAATTCCCATGATCTTGAAACCCATATCATCTTCGTGACCAACGAACTAGTATGAATAGAGGCTACTAGGGACTTGGTTGTTTCATACCACACCTGTACCAATGTTTCTACTTGGCACAGTTCTAGCACAATATGAAACTATTATAAACTAATTGAGATATGATAATAAAAACCTATCTCTTATTTGCCTCTAGGGCATATCTCCTTCAGTGTCGGGGAAGACGAGTGCGAGGAAGATGAGGCCATGAGGGCTATGTAGAGGAAGATGTGGTGGAATTGAATAGACGGTGAAGATGAGATGAGAAAGTGAGTAGGTTCGGTTTGATAGCGACCTTTGATAAAAAAAAGAGTTGGCAAAGTTGTGAAATTCAACACAGGTGAGCTTTTTGGGTTTTTGGCCAAATTTTGGGAACAAGCGAGGCAACATCTGCCTTACCTAGTCCAAGGTAACAATCGCCTGGAGTGAGCGGGAGCTGGGGATTTTGGGCCGGCGGCGTGTGGCTGGGCAGCGGCGACATGTGTCGGGGAAGCCCGCACCACCAGGCCCGGCGAGAGAAGAACGTGGGATGTCCCTTATATGCGTGTTTCAAACCTGCGAAATTGTCGATGTGGGACAAAAAATACTGTTCACCTAGATATACCAGGTCGGTGCGCGTGGAAACGGAATCGATGATGGGCCTATAACTTAGTTGTGTGGCCATATTCTATAAGAGCATAGCAGGTATTGCTGGGCCGTTTTGTGCCAAAACATAAGAATCCCAGAGTTAAATTGAGCAAAAGGAAAAAAAACTGGGAGCGCCTTTGGACTAGGCGCACAAACGTGGTTCACATTTCTATCCGGTTTCTTAGTCTGGTTTTGTCGATTTCCTGTCCTGTTTTCACGATTTTCTAGTGTTTTTTCACTGTTCAAAAAATCGGCCGATATGCCGATTAATCGCCCGATTTATCGCTACTTAGGAGTAGCCGATATGTCCATTTTCCGGTTTTTTTGGCCGATTTTCTGATTTATGAATTCAATTTTTTTTGAATTATGAATAAATTCATAAATTTTTGAATCTGCGTGGTGGAACTTTCAAATTTTAAATCATTTTTGAATTCAAATATTTCCAAATTATGAATAAATTGAATCTGAACAAATTTAAAATCTAAACATGTTTATAAACTTTTTAAATCATAAAAATAAGTAAAAGTAAAAAAAACAAACAATGGCGAATTGATCTATCAGAGGGCCATGGCCCATGTAGTGCCTCCTTCAGGCGGGAGGGACGCCATCCAGGTGAAGAGCGGCAAATCTAGACACCCGGGTGCTCTGGGCTATGCATTGCGACGGTGCAAAGCTGTGCCACGCACGCGCGCGCCCCACGGCTTCTATTCGGGCCCGACCCATTAAGGTACTAGCCTTTTTTGCATTTATCATTTTTTGTTTACTTTTACTATTCCCTTTGATCCAAATTAATGGCGTCAAATTTATAAGGATCTGAATGTATGCAGCACTAAAATATGACTAAATACATTCGAAACTAGATAAATTTGAGGCCCATTAATTGAAATCTTACAGAGTTTTTTGTTGTTGTATTTTTCTGTTTCTTCTTCTTTTTATTTTTTTGTTTAAGGTTTATTTCAAAAATATGAACATTTTTAATCTTAAATCTTTTAGAATCATGAAAAAAATTATATCATAAACAATTTCTAAAAACCATGAGCCAAAAATATATAATTATGAAAATAATTATGAATGTTGTGAACAATTTTATAAAATCGTGAACCAATTTTTAGAAATGATGAACAAATTTTGAAACTGCCATTAACAATTTTTTAAAATCATGAACTAATTATCAAAATATTTGTGCATAATACTTTAAAAAATGGGTGAACAATATTTTAAACCTTGTGCCTATTTTTCAGTTCCACTAACATAAACTTTAAAATCCATGAACAAATTTGAAAAATCAAGATTTTTTATAAAACTACATATAAACAAATTGTAATATGATATAACTACACAAAAAATATGGAAAAAAACTAAAATCCGACAACAAAACACTAACAAAAAACAGGAAACTAACCAAGAACATGATCAGAATATTGTCTAGAAAATCAAATAGAAAACCGCCACTAAAACCACCGACACCGACCACTAAGGGTGTGTTTAGTAGACTAGCTCAACCAAGAATTTTCTACCCTAGCCCGATTTTAGTTGTTTGGTAGGTTGGGTCCGTGGTTTGGGCACTGTCCACCCGATAAAAAAAGGCCTCTCGACACTACCCGGTTGCGAACCTCAAAACGAGCTTGCATCTCAGTCGTGTCGCGTCCGTCCTCAAAAATCATCTCCGCGTGTCCCGTTTTCCCTGTCCCGCTGGAAACCACCCCACAACCCTCAGACCCCGACCCGAACACAAGCGTCCCCCTGTTTCTTCTTTCCCCTTGTCGCTCGCCCCCGAACTCCATTGTCGCCATCCCACATCTCGTCGCCGGTGAGGCTCCCCTCCCCTCACTCTGTGACGAAATCTCCCCCAGCCATCACCCCCTTGGCACCACCCTCCATAGTTCGTTGGTGTAACATTTCAGGATTAGAGCCTAGAAATAGAGAGGGCACATATTCGTGCATTGCATTCATGCATAAGAATATCCGGAGAATTTTCACGCAGAACTAAAGAGTCATAGAAGGATCGAGATTCCACTTGTTCTGATAGAAACATCATGACAAGTGCGAAAGATTTTGGCATGACTTCTATTGAATCTTTGTATATTAGGGAAATGAAATTTGAATTCCATCCAAATATGAATAACAGCAATTGATTATTCAAATGATATATTTGAATCTGAAGATAATTGAAATTGAATTATAAATAATATTTGAATTTTCGTAATAAATAAAGAATGAAATTCTTATTTATAAATAAGATACAAAATTTACAAGTTTTAAAGTGCAAGAATAGAATATTAAACTTTATTTCATCACCATAAATAATCTACTATCTTTACAAGAATTCAAATAAAAGAAAAGTACTTTATTCTAATAATAATTTTGGCCGAGGAAGATATGGTTCAGGTTACCAACATGTCGGAAGCATGATATCAAGAACACTTGCCATACCGAAACCCACCCTGATTTGTGCAAAACTGTGATGGATCTTACCCAATTCGAGATGGATCAACGGTTGGGTGTTTTAGATTATCTCACGGAGTATAAGGGTAAATGCCTTTATTTCATGAAAAAGGAAACCAATGTTCGTGAGGCCTCATTTAAGCGTATCATAGCTAAAAATCTTGATCTTGTTTGACGTGTTGTTGGTTCATGCAACTTGAAAAACTATCTCTGTTGTAATGCTAATTAGAACTAATGCATGCAGACTTTCTTATATGGATCTACTATTGAAGAGTTGTATGTACTTATTATGGACTGGAAATATTTATAACTTTGTTATGCATGACGTGTTCTTTTGGTGCTTATTATGTGCCAAAATTATTATGGACTTGTTGAAGAATTATTATTAGAAGAGGTAACCACATCTCACACACATGCAATCTACCAAACAAAGTCTGAGCTCACCATGTCTAAACAGACCAGGGCTACCAAACAACATCTCATCTCAACATATCTTGATAGACACAAGCTACCGAACACATGAAAGAATCTCAGTCCAACTTGGATGGGTCAACATGTATGAGGAGAGAAAGTAAATCTAGGTTCACCTGGGCTACCAAACACATCCTAAAAGCACCACCCAAACCGAATTTAGGCTAGACTATGTGTGACTGAACATACGCGCGTGGTCTAGGGGTAGCCGGCACAGGCGGCGATTCCTATGTGATGCTCGTTGTGTCCATCAGAGACACATTGCCTACCCTACCCCATGCCTACCGATTTTTAATTGGTTGGCCCATAGGATCCCGGTGTCTTTTTTTCCGGGGTTTGGCAACATTCAAGAATATCCCCTTTTTTTGTTTCTTCTGAGTTTTTCTTTATTCATTATTCACTATTGCTTTTCTATTTCTTTTCCTTTTTCTATTTTATTTTTCATTTTCAGGTTACTTATTTTTATAATAGTGCGAACATTTTCAAATTTTACAATTTTTTAATCTAAATAATTTCTAGTTTTTTCAACATTTTTATATCTGGACATTAAAAAAATTCGACTTGGACATTTTCGAATCTGAATAATTTTCAGCTCATAGTTATTTTCAAGTTCTGCACGATTTGTAATCTGGACATTTTTCAAAAATAAAATAAAATATAAAAGAGAAAAAAAGGAAAAAAATTCACAGTTAAAGAAACTAACCTGAGCCGGCCCAGCAGTTAGCACCCATGCGTGCGTCGATGCTAGGGGCTCACGGCGCGGGCGACAAATGCCGCGTTTGGCGGCATATACTACTCGTATAGTTTTTTTCCAAAAGAAAAAGGCAAAGCTAGAAAATCTCAGACGTGGCAGGCCGACGGAATGAAGCAGCAAACGTCAGGCTGGCGCATTCTCACTGTACCGGAAGCGACTGCTGGCTAGTGGCGTCAGCGTCGTTCGCAGGTGGCGCAGAGGTAGATCGACCTTTGCATCAGGCAGAGGCACGCACTCCGATAGGTGAGATGAGCTCGATCGAGATCGCTGGATCCGGGGCCTCTGGCTCGCGCGCTGTCGTCGGAGCCGTACGGAACCACAGATTCTCATTCATTCGTAGGCAGGCAGGCAGCGGCGCGCGGGTCGGCGCCGCGGAAAGCGACCCGACGTGTGGGATTTGTTCCGTCGCTCCCCTGCGGCGTCCACAGATGGCATGCATGCCGCCCGCGCCGCCCCTGCAGGCTGCAGCATCTCAACCTGCGAGGCGTGCTCCATTTATTCGATTCGATGACGGGGGCGGCCTGAGAGGAACCTCTGACTGAGCCGGCACGCACGGCAGAGCATATGCAGAGAGGAGCGCGCGGGCCGCCGCCGTCCACTCCGTCCGAGGCAGTGACCAGAGGCCGTGCCGCGGGCACGCTAGCTGCCCCCGAGCTACTCGTCGTTGCCTCGTCGGAGTGGACAAACCAACAAACGTTCAATGCGCCGCGCGCTATGTATCAATGTAGTAGTAGTAGTACTATGCAACGGTTCATTCGCCGGGATCGGGACCGCGCTGAACGTAGATGGCACGCTGGGCGGCGTTGTTTGTTCCTGATCATGACTCTTTCTCGTGTCGTCTACAATGTTTTCTGTTACGTGAGCGCGGTACACAATCTTTCGTTACTGAGCCCGCACTGTCCCGTCCGTGACCGTGAGAGATGGCAGGGTTTGCTTTTGCTTTACCTCGGTCGGCATGCAGCTCAAGTGCCGAATATCGAGGGAGGCCGCGCTGCCGAAAACGGAGACAGACGACAGCGACTACTAGGGAAAATGGAAAGAGAAACTTCCCAACAAAAAGAAAGTGAAAGCGGACGATGGGATCCAAAGGCAAAGGCCACATTCGCAGCCGGCTCCATGCTCAGGCTCAGCGGTGCAGGCGACTCGGTTCATGTAACCGAGACGGCATCACACAGAGCCCAACCCAACTAGTAAACAGGAGCTACTGTAGCTAGCTAGAACTAGTAGCCAACGCGGAATCCGAGGCCACCCTCCGTATCTTTGGCTGGGCGATCGGCCAAACTTTCATGGGCGCCACCATGTGATGTGATGTGATCCCCCTCGCCTTTTCGCTCGCTCTCACCGGCCGGTGCGGATTCGATTCATTCCGGCCGTCCGGCGCACTACCGCTAGCTAGTGTCTCCCGGCCACCACCACCACCGCCCCAATGATCGCAAGGCGACGGCGGCGAATGTCCTGTGCGTGCCTTCCAGCCTCGCTCGTTCGCCAGCGACCCGCCGTGTTGATTCCGTCCCCGATCGGTCGGCTAACCGGTCCCAAACCAAAGAACCAACACCGCGGCGCTGGATCTGTCCGTACATGCATTATTGTTGGCTTGGCGGGTGTCGTCCTGACGAGGAGAGGTTAATCAGGTGACAGCTAACTGTAAACTACTACTCCAACGGATGCGTTTAGGCAAAGCTAGAAAACGATTAGTTGCTCGGCCGGGTGGTGGGTCCCGCGTGCTCGCTGTAGATACTCTCGTATGATTAGTTCCATCTTACTTTACTACACCGCACGTACGTCAACTGGTAAGATACTAGTAGTACTAGAACGTGCAGCGTAGACTCCACCAGATATTATGGGGAGAGACGTGTGGTGACGATTGTTAACTAAATCTCGATCGGGATCGGCAGTGCACTGCAGCCTCACAGCTGACAGCTCGTCCATCTCGGCCATGACGTACCTTTACGAGCTCCTCATCAAGGTTATGTTGGGTCATCTCCCTCCTCGTGGATGTGTGTTGCCAGTCCAACGCTCGGTCCAAGAAGTCTAACACGTTTTAACCTTTCATTCTAGTTTGGATCGAACGGCAACGGCTATTATGATTATTCAGAGAGGAGTGAAAGTAAAAAAAGCCTTGAGCTAATTACACTTTTAGTACCATATCTTGTCCTCAGATTGCATTTTAGTATCACATCTTGCAAACCACACAAATTGGTACCACAACTTGCACTAACCGAACGGTTTTAGTCCAAACCTGCCACGTCAGCGATCTGTTAATTGTAATGAATCATGTATACGTCCAGGAAAGATTTAATATTTACGCTTTGGTCCTACTATGCGAGCTGGCGATGACAAACTTTCAGAAAACCCCCTCTGTCTCTTCCTTATCTCCTCTTCCTTCGCCGCCTCCCTTCGTCGTCAAGAACAGAAGGCCGCGCCAGTTTCGGCACCTGCTGCGCGGCCAGGTCAGCGGCGTCGTCGAGGTCGTCGTCTCCATCTCGATCCCGCCGGCCATGCACTACCGCCAGCATGGCGAAGACCCGCCGGCCTATGGTATGCCCTTTTCCCCCTCGAATCTCCTTCTATTCTTCTCCTTTGCGTGCTCGACGACGAGCTCAAGGTGGGCGCTTTCTCGTCGGCGTTGTACTCGGTTTTAGCTCGGGAAATCGATGGGGAATAGGGTAATACTCGATTGCGGAGCGAATAGTATGGTTTTTGTAGTGATTTCTCCCTGATTTGTAGAGGGCACATTGGCTCTTCTCGGCCATGGCTAGAAACCTCGTCAGAGCCATTGAATTCCGACGATCTAGGTTATAAAGTTAAGTCTTTTCGGTACAATACCTACTATACGAACCTAATGTGAGTATCGACAACAATGACCTGGCAAGTGAAGTAAAGTAAAAGCAAAGTAGAGCCCGGTGGCAGGGCAACGTTTCACAATTTAATGAATCCTCCACTTATTTGATGCACGGAAGCTCAATTGGGTCAAAGAACTTGGTTTGATCATGTTTTGTTGATGATCACCACCTGGTGTAGCTAACTGGATATTCAGACAGTTAGCTGCATATATTCAGTTAACTGCATATTCAAACAGTTAGCTGCATATTCAGTTAAGTCAATATTCAGTACTTAGTTCAGTTAATATTGAGATAGATAGCTACAATTTCTCTCTTCTTTTATACACAGTATTCAAAGTTTCATAGTTTTATAAAGTTTTGTCAATTTCTTGCCCTCTGAAAACTGAATTCTGCCTATTTTTTTATACTCTGTAGTTCTTTTTCCAAGAGAGGATGATGACATGTTCACTGTTGAAGTTGTTCACAATGGATTTTTCTGTGGATTAAGAGGAAAAATCACATATGAATCTGCATCAACTGCTCATTTTGATAACTGCACTGGTGACACTTGGTCATTTGGATGGATTAATCAGATTCTAAATATATTGGGCTACACCAAAGATGAGAGGTTGTCCGTTTATTGGTTATTACCAGATATGGACCTAGATGATGGGTTGGTTCTTATTGAAAAGTAGTCAGACATTAGAGAAATGATTAATGCCACAAGTTCTTTCAAGACACTTGTGTTATTCATTGACCACACAAACTTTCTGAATGGTTTAAGACATGATGCCATTGTGATACTTGCATACCAATCTGATCCAAATCTAGTAGTTCATGGTCCAAATCCAGCACTTCATGATCCAAATCCAGCAGTTCATGATTCAACTCCAGCTTGTGATGGCAGTGAAGGTTCCAGAGAAGCTGAACACTCCCATTCATCTATTGTGAAAGTTCCAGAGATGGAAAGTGATCAGCACATAGACCAAAGTGACAGTGATAATTGTGCTGACAGTGATTTTTATGACAGTGACTACATTGTTGAATCAGGTGATGATGATCTTTTTGCAGAAAATATTGATAGATCAGACAATGATCATAATGAGTTGGAAATTTGGAATGACATAGAAGATGAGGAAGCTCTAGAAGATGATCGTCTAGATGTGCATGGAGGTGACACACTGCTTTTGAAGAACAAGATAAAGGCTTTCAATGCAGATGTTGATATGGATAATCCTTCATTTAGGCTTGGGATGAAGTTTAGCTTTGTTGTGGAGTTGAGAAAAGCTTTAACCACATACATCATCAGAAATAGAAAGAAGATTAAGAAGACAAAAAAATGAAAGAAGGAGGCTAGATGCGGTGTGTGCTGCAGGATGTAGTTGGTTCTTAAAGGCATCCAATGATGCTAAAAGGACTGGTGGCTTTGTGATCACTTCATATGAAGGCAGGCATACATGTGAGGGAAGCTGGCTAACAAAAGCAATCACACCGAAAGTTCTTTTTGACAAGTTTCTGCATGAGTTCGGGGATAATCAGAAGCTTGGTATGCAGGGTTTTGCTACAAAGGTTGTCAGGGAATTCAAGATGAGCCCACCTAGGTGGAAGCTATGCAGGGCAAGGGCACCAGCATTGCAAGTAATCCATGGTGATGAGGAAGAACAGTTTAGGCATCTACATGAATATGGACAAGAGCTCAGGAGAAGCAACCCTGGTTCTAAGTTCTTGCTTACCACAAATTTAGCAAATAACTTGAAGGAGCATCTGGCCACTCTTTATTGGAGCTATGATGCTTTCAAAAGGGGCTTTCTTTCTGGATGTAGGCCTTTCATTTTCTTAGATGGCCATATTAAAACAAGATACAAAGGTGTGCTACTCACAGCAATAGGAATAGACCCAAATGATTGCATATTCCCAATTGCATTTGGTGTGTGTGAGGTGGAGTGCACCAGCTCTTGGGAATGGTTTCTTACAACTCTAAGAGATGACCTCAACATTACAAACACAGCTCCATGGACCATCATGAGTGATAGACAGAAGGTAATGGTTCCTTACTACTAGAAATATTCTTACCCATCCTTACGCCTAGAGATCTTCTTAGCTAGAAACAGCATAGCCTTCTTCAGCCTACACATAGCACCTGCAGCTTTGAGCTCTGGAGGAACATACCTTTGAATATCATGGATTTGCATCACACTTTCAGAAGCACTCATCCATCTCTCATCTACCCTTGGTTTCCTAAGCTCATGCAGGCCACCCATTGCCTCCATCTGTTCTTTCTGTAATGTTGCTCTTCTTTTGTGCACAATGTCTTTCTTACTCTACATTTTCTACAATGTTACTCTGAATACTGAACTGAGTAGTACACCCTGAATATAAGGATAAGCTTCGACAGAACAAGCCATTGCCAGGAATCTTGAACAGGGAAAAGTGTAAAGTGACAACATAGAAGTGTGACTGGTCATTCATTATTTTTATCTGTAGGAATCTTTTAAAGAATCCAGCATGACTAAAAATAGAGCTTGACAGATCTTTGTTTTTCTCTGCAGGGTCTAATAAATGCTGTTGAGAAGGTGTTCCCTGATGCTGAACATAGATTTTGTGTGAGACATCTTATTCAAAAATTTCAGAGGGCATGCCATAGAGGTGAGACATTGAAGAATGACATTTGGGCAATTGCTAGGTCAACTTGTTATCCCAAATGGCAGAGAAGTTTGGAAAGGTCAAGACTGATAGTGTCCAAGCTTTTGAGTGGACTGAACAGCTAGTGCCTAGCACCTAGATTATGGCTTTTTTCAGTGAATTTCCTAAATGTGACATGCTTCTGAACAATCACTCTGAGGTGTTCAATAGCTACATTCTAGAAGCCAGAGAAATGCCATCTCTATCCATGCTAGAAACTCTGTTCTACAAGATTCTAAGAAGAACAGAGAGCAAACAGAGAGAGGCAGAAAAAATGCAAGGAAGAATATGTCCAAAGATTAAGAAGAAATTGGAAAAATTCTTGGAGTGGAGCAATGAGTGTTCTGTAACCCCTGCAGGTAACTACAAGTACTCTGTCAGTAGCCATGAGTTTGAGAAAGACTACACTGTGGACTTCAAAGCAAGAACTTGTGACTGCAAGAGATGGCAACTTAGTGGAATTCCATGTCATCATGTCATTGCTTGTTGTAGAAAAGACAACATAAATCCAGAAAACCTTGTCCACAGCTACTACACTGTTGACTCTTTCAATAAAGCATATGCATTCAACCTAGTTCCACTAAGAGGTAGAGCTTTCTGGGAGAACATGGATGCACAACCCATTTATCCACCTTTGTTCACCAAAGTAATGGGAAGGCCTAAGAAAAATAGGAAGAAGGCACCAGAGGAGGTCATAAACAAGGGGGTCAAAGTATTTTCAAAGACAGGAGTGACAATCCATTGCTCAATTTGTGGCAAAGCTAATCACAACAAAAAGGGTCACCAAAAATATCTGGATAGCTTGGAAGAACAAATTCAGAATAATATTGTTGGAGAGGATGAAGAAATAGACATTCCATCTTTTCTTGAGGTATATTTCTAACTTAAATTACTTTATGTGACTTCATTTGAATTTGTGCCAATGTACTTCGGCAATTTAATGTTTTTTGTGCAGCATGTTATCCCACATACTCCTGACCCCATTATGGATCCTACTAATCAAGAGGAAAGCATGGTGTTCATGATGCAAGAACAGGTATAAAATTATTGGTTTACTACTTGATTTTGCCTTGATTATGCTTGTCCAACTGAAAAATGAAAAATGGCAATAACAGGAAAATGAGCATGTGCCAATAAGCAGGCTACTTGGGCCATTGCCAGAAAATGCCTTTGTTGTAGCTGCTAGAGAAAGCATCCCAATTGGCAGAGAAAGGATCACTACTGCATCTACTAGAGGTAGTTTGGGAGGTAGAGGAAGAGGAAGAAATAATGCACCACCAAAATCCAAGGGAAAAGCTACAGCAGGTCCAAGCAACCAAACCAGAACAGGAGGGAAAGGAAAGAAGAGACCTGCCAATGTAGCTGTTGATGAAGCATCTAGAAGTGAAGTAGCTGTTGATGAAGCATCTAGAAGTGAAGCAAGAGAAAGGACAATTCCTGATTTGAATGCAATGGTGCCAGACCCCAATGCAGAGGAGTTTCCAACCAGTCAAAATGCTCCTGCTGAAGATGACATTTGGTTCAATTAGTATATTTTCAGTTTCATCTATGTAATAAGTAGACAATACTTTGTAATACTCACTTTTGATGGTGCAATTCAGAATATTTTGAGCATAATTAGTACATTTCCTATTGCTTCTTCTCAACTTACAATTACTATAAATAAAAGGTTCACATAGTTAAGAGAAAACTATAGAATCACAAAATAAAATTTGACAAGAGCTAGGAAACTGCTTTATTCAAATTCAGTAGCTACATTACTGGAATAACAGTGCCATACATACTACTGGAATAACAAGTGGCATACATACTACCGGATACATAGAGGCATACATACTACTAGATACATAGTGGCATACATACTACTGGAGATCTCACTAGAATAGATATTGAACAAGTGGCATAGATCAACTAAACAGAACCCTTGAACATCTAAACAACAATGGGATACATCATTGCAAATGCACAACTACAACAGACATTGCAAACTCCTTCCTATCCCTATTTATCATCTCCATTCTATGATTCTTCAGCATTTTCTTCTTCTCCATCTTGCATTTCTGCAGCTCCATCTCCAATTCAGTAAGCCTGCTAACCAAACGAACATTGTCTTCCTCCAATTCAAGTCTTGTTCTCCTTGTCACCATCTCCAACTTGTTTGCCACAATAATCTTCTTCTGCAAACAAATTTAGTTACAACTGACAGCGACAATGCAACTTCAGTGAACAAATCGAACAATTGACAGCGAAAACCTGCAAGAATCATACCAGAGAATCAACTCTTGCCGTATTCCAGTAGCACTCTGCTGTGAGCGTCGCCCAGCTGTCACCCTCCTTCCAGATGGTGCTGTCACCACTAAGCTCAGATTCGAGCTTCACAGAGCCGGGGGCGATGGCGGTGGGCGCGAGGGCGGTGGAAGATGCCACACCTCCGCATTCACGCGCGCTTGCAGCCTGCGTACGTGCTCCTCCATTCTCACGTTGGGGTTGAGCACCGGCCGCCACCCAATTGGATCCGCCATGCGCGCCCTCTCCTCCAGGGATGCGAGGACGGCGTACAACCTCATGGCCTTGTTGTAGAGCGCCTCGTGCCGCAGCCTGGCCTCCTCCTCGATTCGGTTGACCTCCGCCTCTACCTCGGCCGCATCCATCTCCTGCCGCTCCGGCTGAGAGCGAGTGCCATGCAGCGAGCCCCTCAACCTCGCCTCTCCTCTGCGAGTAGGACGCGAGCGGGCGATGCTCTCCAGCGAGTCCTTCGACGAATTGTGGGAAGCCATCAGCGGCGGCGGCGGCATGCTCTGTCGGCGGCACCAACTTGCGGATGGGAGAGGGAGAGGGCAAGAGTGCGGCGGCGGGGTAGGTTTGTCTGAGAGTGGTAGTTTTGTCTGAGAGCGAGGACCTATGCGTGACAATTAAAATAACCAGGGGGCTAACTGCATAATTAAGGACAGCGTGGCAACACACGTGTCAGCAACGAAACAGGGTTGGAATAAAACCGTTCGGTTAGTGCTAGTTGTGGTACCAATTTGTCTGGTTTACAAGATGTGGTACTAAAATGCAATCTGAGGACAAGTTGTGGTACCAAAAGTGTAATTAGCTCAAAAGCCTTACTCACCATTGGTAGCTGAGCAAGTGAAAAGCCATTGTTGGAAGCAGGTACCTCCATCACCTCGTCCTCGTCCCCATTCATCTCGGAGGAGGATTCAAGAAGCTCGCTCATGCCCTAAATTTCGACTCGGAGACCTCCCTCCTCCATCCTTTCAAGAGATGAGCTATGTCTCTCCCCTGACAACATTTTAGGGTAAAGGTAGCTCGAATGAGAATCTGGGAAAAGAGGGTGAATAACACTCGAATGAGATATGGAGAAGATAAGGAATCCTGCGCTTAAAAAGAAACAGAGTTATTTTTTTTTCGAAGCCGTTTCAGGTTCGACACCACGCTCGTCAAGGATTCCCCCTATTGTACGACTTATCAACGCACGGACGAGCTACGGTCAGTTAATATGTTGTAAAATGATTTTCTGCTAGCTAAAAAAATATTAGTGACTTCATGAACAAAAAAGGAAATTAATGAGAGTACCTGGTGGCAATAACTTTATGTATACCACTCGTTGGGACTCCAAGTGCAGAGTGGTGTAGCAAGCATGTTTCCCCACTAGGGTGACTCCAAGATTTATATCGAACTCCTAGGAATTGCTTAGAGATTTCACCTATTTTATTCTTTAAGCAACCTACAAAACAAAGTATTTGCCGTATGCCCTAACTCCATCGTGTGGTTGTCAAGCATAAGTTTTGTATTAGTAAAACTAAAATAAACTATAAATAAATAAAAGTATATAACTAGATAAGAAAGTAAAAAACAATAAGGTAAAGGCCTTTTGGGGTTTTTGTTTGTGTTTGACAATAGTAAGAGTGTTTTTGTGTTTTAAGATTGAATAGGTGCAGCAAATATAAAATCAATTAAAATAATGAAAGTTGTTTCTTATAATAAAAGTTTGACAGGGGTTAATGGGTTCACTTGACTATCCTATTATAAAGTGTAATGGACATAAAACAATTCATAAGCAATACAATATAGATGAAACTTCATTATGTGTATGATAAGAATTCATATGGACATCACGTCCTATTTTAAAGATGGTGCAACACATATCACTTATACTTGTCTAGAAACGAAACACTCCATGCAATCTAAAATTGAGAACAAACATAGTATAGTCTTAGGTACTTTGACATGATGTTTAGATAACAAATGTGCTACCTTGAACAAACAAGATCATCTGGGCTGTCACTAGATGATATTAACACATGCATTCACTTTATCCTTAGTGAGGTAACAAAACAAAAGGTAAAAACCATATTAGATTTTGAATTTTGGCATCACTATTCAATCACCTACACCATGTTACTCCAACTAATACACACGTTCCCCACACATGCACTCTCATACATGTTGGATCAAACAAGTACTAAGAACGGGGTACATAATATGCATCTACCAATACATATCACATGTAATAGAATTCCAATCTCAAATATCAACTCATAAAATGTAGATCCACCACATAGGAATAACATAGATGACCATAATCATGTTGGGCAGCTCATATGGTACTAGAAGAATGATAGATCAAGAGCGAAATAGATCAAAGTACTGCCACAAACCCATACTCTAGAGGTGGAAAACTCCCCCTTCAACATCGTGATGAAGCCGGAGATGTTGGAAAAGGTAGAGAACCCACAGGTGGCAGCTCCGGTGGTGTTTCCCCCTCCAATCTTCCCAGGTTTTGTCTCTATTTCGGTGTTTTTGTCTTTCTGAACCACCACCTCCGAGATCGTCCTGGGGGTCTTTTTATAGGTTTTTAAGGTCAAGGCTTCGAGGTTGATATGAAGAAGGATGGAAGCGGAGCCTCGAGGAGAGAATGAACCATGGTGGCGCGGCCTGGTAGGATGGCTGCACCACAGGTTTCTCGTTTGTGCCTCGGGCCTCCCCTCTAGTGATTCTTGTGATCCATGCTTTTCTTTGCGAAAAAATACTCCTTGAAAAAATCCCGGGCCATTTTTTACTTCGTTTAGGTCCCTAGAAGATAAAAATACGTAAACAGGGTTTTCATATCCTGCAGAGTTATAGACCAGATTAAGGGGATCATTGATAAATCCCCATAAATCAATGTAATACATGGATATAACACCATATAAGTTGCAAATATGTGGGAATATGTATCAATAAACTACAAAGTTCACTTATGCATTTTATATGCATCAGTACCACACCACGAGATCACTTTCTCAAGAGCAGTTTGACTCACTTCCTCTACGACAACTTGGCAGGGTGAGGACCGTGCAATCTTCATGCTCAAATGTGACTCTGGGATAGTAACAGGGTCATAGGCCCTGGGTAGGCCCACTAGGCATAAAGTGAAGGGGTTCCGTGGTAGAAAACAAAAAAATCCTATGACAGAACGCACCTAGTAGGATCTATCTATGAGTAAAGCTGTAAAAAAGGAGGTTTCGGTAACTAATACGTCCATTTTGCATCACTATTCTATATCATAATTTACTGTTATTCATTGATATATTTCATATTAAGAGATGATACTTATGTTATTTCATCTGTTTTTGCATGGTTGCTGACTTTTGGAGGATGGACCGCAAGTCAGGATTCTAATGGAAAAGGCAATGTGTGGAGGCGAAATTTGCGAAGATCAGAAAATTCCAGAAAATACATGGAAAATCATATTTTTCTAGAAGACGAAGGATGCCAGAAGGGGGAGCAGAGTTGGGCCAAGGGGACCCACACCACCCCCTGGTGCGGGTCATCCCTGGCCATGCCACCAGGTGGTGTGGCCACCCTGGCCCACCTCTGGCTCTCCCCTTTGGCGTATATTATCCCCATGAAACCCTAAGCCTCGGGGAGCGACCATAGAAATATTACGCCGCCTCTGCGTGGCGGAAAACTACAGAGAGAGAAAGAGCTCTCTGGCAGGCAAAAATCTGTCAGGGAAGTTCCTTCCCGGAGAGGGGAGATCATCGCCATCAACAGCAACATCAAGCTGGACTTCATCGGGATCATCATCATCATCACCACCATCATCTCCACCAGCACCATCATCACCACTCCATACTGATGTAACAATTGGGTTGAATCTTGCATAGTTCTTAGGGGAAACTTTCCCGGTGTTGATTACTTGTTGTAGTTGATGCTATTGAGTGGAACCATTGAATTATCATTTATGTTTATATTGTTACTTATCATTATATCATCTCTGATCTTGATCCATATGATGTCTTGTGAGTAGTTCGTTTAGTTCTTGAGGATATGGGAGAAGTCATGTTATTAGTAGTGGAATTGTGTTGAGAAAGATTCAATAGTTTGTTACTTAAGTTGTGTTATTCTTCTAGTGGTGTCATGTAAACGTCGACTACATGACACTTCACCTTTATGGGTCTAGGGGAATGCATTGTGTATTTGGCTACTAATCGTAGGGGTTGTCAGAGTGACAGAAACCTGAACCCCCATTAGGAAACCTTTGCACAAGGGATGTCAGGGTCTCAGAGTTTAAAGTTGTGGTTAGGTTTCTATCTTAATTACTTTCTTGTACTTGCGGATGCTTGCAAGGGGTATAATCACAAGTATGTATTAGTCCTAGGAAGGTCGGTACATTAGCACAGGTTCACCCACACAACACTTATCAAACTAAAGAAGATTAATCAACTATATGAAGCAAAAGCACTTGACGATATTCCCGTGTGTCCTCGAGAACGTTTGGTCATCTTAAGTAATACAACCGACTTGTCCTTTGCTAAAGAAAGGATTGGGCCACTTGCTGCATTTATTCTTATTGTCTTTTATTTACTCGCACTTTATTTATCTGCTTTATCAAAAAACCCTAAAAATCCGTTTGCTAAGAATTACAGAGAATTCCTGCTCCAAGCCACTCGTCAACACCTTCTACTCCTCGTTGGGTTCGACACTCTTACTTATCGAAAATACTGCGATACACCCCCTATACTTGTGGGTCATCAAGACTATTTTCTGGCGCCGTTGCCGGGGAGTGAAGCGTTATTGGAGAGTGGAACTGGTAAAGAAAACTTCTACTGTGAGTATTGTTTACTTTTGTTAGTTATGTTATTTCAATATGGATAATTCACCGAGTTTCTTATTTCGGAATGCTACTACCACTGCCTGCGGAGAATGATACTTTTAAGAAACCTACAAGAATTATTGATCGTGTTATGGATAACTACTATTTTGGAGATGGAACTGTCCATCCCAGTGATCATTTGCTCTTTATTCACGAATTATGCAGGTTATTTAAGTGTGCAGGTATTATAACAGATCAAGTCAAGAAGAAGTTATTCTCACTATCACTAAAAGGAAGAGCTAAGGAAAGGTATAAGCTGCTGAAGAATGGTCAATCTCTTGAATGGGAGGAAATAGTGCCTCTCTTTTATTCAAAATTTTATCCTCCTAGTGAGATTCATAAAGATCGGAATCAAATATACAACTTTTGGCCTCTTGATGGAGAGAGTATAACTCATGCTTGGGGAAGATTGAAGTTACTAATGCTCAAATGTCCTATTCATGAGCTCCCCAACAATATTATTATCAATAACTTTTATGCAACACTTTCTCTTCATGATAAGGATCTATTGGATGCTTCTTGTGCTGGATCATTTACATGCATGAAAGAAGAAGCTAAATGGGATCTTCTAGACCGTATCCAAGACAATGATGAAGCATGGGAGAACGATAAAGGAAGAAATTCAGGTATAAATTATGATTATGATGAAGGGGATCCGCAGCAGAAAACAAAAAAATTCCTACGTTGGAACCCCAAAAACTGCCAAGGATCTATCTATGTAGTAATGCGGAAACGGCCAATGCGTAGAGAATGCATACCCTTGTAGACCGTACGCGGTTAACGTTCAACGGGGAACGTGTTTGAAGTAGTCGTACTCGTAGCCGACCTCAAGGCCGCGAAGCTCCTCGCAGGTCACCCCATGCTCTTTCTTCATCTTCATCGTGCAGCAGCTCCGGCTCACGACATTTCAGCGCCCCAAGTGTTGCGCCTCGTGTCTTCGTACACATCTGGTGCACAATGAGACCTCCGGCTCCCTGATCCCGTCGGGAGTGCGGAAGTTGATATCCGGCTAGGAATCCCTGCAGCGCAACGGCGTACTGTAGGTATGCCTCGATCGCATAACCCAGACTTGGGGCCATGGTCACAAGGGCTAGAGAGAGGGGGGGGGGGGGGGAAGGAGGAAGTCAACCAAAGGACTTCTCCAAAATATTGTTGTGTTTTAATCCCACCCATGGGCACCCCTTTATATAGGCGGAGGGGGTGTGCCCTCCCTATTAGGTTAGCCATGTGGGAATAATAATAAAAGAAAAATACCAGGTATTTTCATCCTGGCCGGTTGGGCCAAAAACCAGCCCAATAACCAAAACAGAAAATATCAAACAAAAAGAAAAAGGGGCAGTTGGCCCGGTGGGCTTGGAGCCACACCGGCGGCCCAGCTCGCCGCGAGGCAGAGCCAGCCCCGGGTGAGCCTTAGCGCCCCGGCGGCCTAGCAAGCGGCAGCGACGGCTGTAGCCCAGCCCGGGTGGGCCGTTTGCTGCCACGGCCCAACAAGCCTGCTAGCCCGCCTGTCTGGCTAGCTCCCCGCGCGCCCGCGTGGGCCGGCTCAAGCAAGCTGGGTGGCGGCCGATGGCTGCGGTCTGCCCCAAGCGGCAGCTACTATCTGCTGCTCGCCTGATTAGGCTGGTCAGCCCAGTGCTGACTGTTTTCCTATTCTTTTTCTGTAGCTTTTCTTCTAGGCCTTTTCCCTCCAGGATTTGGCCTAATATAAAAGTTGATTTTATAAATATTAATTTAAATATTATTTAGAATATATTGATTCATAATTAACATATAATAAATGTATATTCAAATTCCTATTTATCCGAAAACACTTTTGCGGTCTTTTCCTTTATTCTTTATCCGAACAACTTCGGATCTCTCCACGGAACATTTCCGGTTCTCTTTCTCTACTATGATTCCGTATTATGAATGATCGCTCTCGTCGCACCCTTAAGTGTATCCTCTCACGGCTCGGGAATGCTCTAGACATGATCTGTATCAATGATCAACAGAGGGACCAAGGATATCCTTGTGACCCCTATGCATTCCTGATTACAATGTCGTTTGAACCGTCTAAATGTAGCATCCTCTTCCTTTTGTTTCTCGATACAACTTGTCCGAGATCCGATCAATGGTATCTTATACTTTGTTCAATCTCGTTCACAACAAGTTATGTTTTCTTGTTACCGTGATATTACATCCCCATGACCTAGTCACATGTTGCAACATTTATGGATGTAATCTCACCAAGCCGGCCGTATGTATCTTTACCCGTCATGTGGGTGAACAAATCCCGGTCTTGCAGTCACATGTCATCTACTGTTCCTTCGGAATACCCAACATACACCTTTATGGCCACCGTATTACCAGATGACGTTTGATGCAGTCAAAGCAGCCTCGGGAAACAATGAGTAATACGAGCTCACGGTCTAAGGAAAAGGAGTCTAGGTATAATTGTTGCAACAATGAATTATATGACTTGATCGGGTTGCAATCCTTCGAGGAATGTCTATCACATCATTCTCCAACGACATGACCCTGTTGTCAATCGACATAAATGCCCATGATCTTGAAACCCAGATCATCCTCATGACCAACGAACTAGTATGAATAGAGGCTACTAGGGACTTGGTTATTTCATACCACACCTGTACCAATGTTTCTACTTGGCATAGTTATAGCACAATATGAAACTATTATAAACTAATTGAGATATGACAATAAAAACCTATTTATTATTTTCCTCTAGGGCATATCTCCTTCATATGAATGCATTGAATCTTTTATGAGAACTGATGACTTTCAAAATATAAAAATTGCTTATGGTCTTGACTCTCAAGTTATTGCAAATTGTTTTAAGGCTTTTGCCTCATATATTGAAATTCCAAAAAAGGAATCGAACAAGTATCATGCACCATATAAAGATATTGTTGATTGTGTTCCTATTAGAAGTACTGAATTTTGCACCGTTGATCACATCTTACCTGAACCTTATATCGAGAAAATGCCTTTCCCGGATAAGGTAAAGGAGCATCCTATGATAACTAGTGTAATTAATAAAAGTACAAAGAGATCTGTAAAACCTGATGAACAAATAAACATTGAACCTGCAGTAGCAATTGTGGAAGACCTTGTGACTAAAAGTGTAGAAGATGGACACATTTTTTTTGTGAGGATCCTTCTAATATTGTCTCACATCCTAATAGAACTAGAAACGCTAGTGTACCTGTGCTTTCTATTAGATTTGGTGATCATTGCTATTATGGTTTATGTGATATTGGTGCAAGTTCAAGTGTTATTCCTTACGAGCTTTACAAAGAAATTATGCATGAAATTAATCCATGCGAACTAGAAGAAATTCATGTGGTTATTCACCTAGCAAATAGAGATACCATCTCTCCAATTGGTATTGTAAGAGATGTGGAAGTTCTTTGTGGTAAGATTAAATATCCTGCTGATTTTCTAGTACTTGGTTTAGCTGCTAGTAAAACCTATCCTAACGTTTTTGGTAGACCTTTCTTGAACACATGTGTTGCCATTATAGACTGTAAAAGGGAGAAAATTTTAACTAAATTTGATGGGGAATCTTATGAGGTTAATTTTTCGAAATTTACTAAAGTTCCTTGTGAAAATGAAACTCCTAATGAGGATTTTAGAGTTGAACAACTCGCTTTTATCTCTCTTGCTCCTAACAATGCTTTGTAGAAATTTATGGAAGACCACGAATGTGAAATCTTCATTGAAGAAAGAAATTAGATTGACGAGATTCTTCGTCGTCAACCTAAGATGCTTAAGCATAACTTGCATGTGGAAGATTTGGGTACCACATTGCCACCTAAAAAGGATCCGGTTTTTGATCTAAAACCTTTACCTGATGATCTTAAATATGCTTACATTGATGATAAGAAAATATATCATGTTATTATTAATTCTAAACTTTCAGGGAAGGAAGAGGAAATATTGTTGGAATTATTGAAGAAACACCGAGGAGCTATGGGCTATACCCTTGATGATTTAAAGGGGATTTCTCCAATTATATGTCAAAACGTTATCAATATAGAACCTGATGCAAAACCAGTGGTAGAACATCAACGTCGTTTAAATCCTAAGGTGAAGGAAGTGGTAAGAAACGAGGTATTAAAACTCCTTGATGCTAGTATTATTTATCCTATTACTGATAGTGAATGGGTTAGTCTTGTTCATTGTGTCCCTAAGAAAGGGGGAATTACCGTTGTGCCTAATGATAATGATGAGCTTATTCTCCAAAGAATAGTAATAGGTTATAGGATGTGCATTGATTTTAGAAAGGTTAACAAAGTTACTAAGAAAGATCATTACCCACTTCCTTTTATTGATCAAATGTTAGAAAGGTTGTCTAAAAGACCCATTTTTGTTTTCTTGATGGATACTTTGGGTTTTCTCAAATTGCTGTTAAACAACAAGATCAAGAAAAAACTACTTTTACATGCCCTTATGGAACCTATGCTTATAGGCGTATGCCTTTTGGTTTGTGTAATGCTCCTACTACTTTTCGTTGATCAAATGTTAGAAAGGTTGTCTAAAAAGACCCATTTTTGTTTTCTTGATGGATACTTTGGGTTTTCTCAAACTGCTGTTAAACAATAAGATCAAGAAAAAAACTACTTTTACATGCCCTTATGGAACCTATTCTCATAGGCGTATGCCTTTTGGTTTGTGTAATGCTCCTGTTACTTTTCAAAGATGCATGTCTGCTATCTTTCATGGTTTTTGTGAGGAAATTGTGGAAGTATTCATGGATGATTTTTTCGTCTATGGAACTTCTTTTGATAATTGTCTGCCCAACCTTGATAAAGTTTCGAAGAGATGTGAAGAAACTAATCTTATTCTTAATTGGGAGAAATGACACTTCATGGTCAATGAAGGGATTGTCCTTGGACATAAAATTTCCGAAAGAGGCATTGAAGTTGACAGAGCTAAAGTTCAAGCAACTGAGAAAATGCCCTGTCCAAGAGACGTCAAAGGTATTCGTAGTATCCTTGGTCATGCTGGTTTCTATAGAAGGTTTATTAAAGATTTCTCTAAGATATCAAAACCCCTCACTAATCTTCTCCAAAAATATGTACCCTTTGTTTTTGATGATGATTGTAAGGAAGCTTTTGAAACTCTAAAGAAGGCTTTAACTACTTCTCCTATTGTCCAACCACCTAATTGGAACTTACCCTTTAAAATCATGTGCGACGCTAGTGATTTTGCTGTAGCTGCTGTTCTTGGGCAACAAATAGATAAAAAGTTAAATGTTATCCATTATGCTAGTAAGACTCTTGACGCTGCTCAAAAGACTTATGCTACTACTGAAGAAAAAAATCTTGGTTGTTGTCTTTGCTTGTGATAAGTTTAGACCTTATATTGTTGATTCAAAAGTTAACATTCATACTGATCATGCTGCTATTAAGTACCTTATGACAAAGAAAGATGCCAAGCCTAGGCTTATTATATGGGTGCTACTTTTAGAAGAGGTTGATCTACATATTGTAGATAGGAAAGGTGCTGAAAATCCTGTTGCTGATAATTTATCTCGATTGGAAAACATCTTTTTTGATCCTATGCCTGTTAATGATAGTTTCCTGAATGCACAATTGGTTGTAGTAGGGGTAAGCTCGCGAGAGAGCCCTTGGTATGCTGATTATGCTAATTTTATTGTCTCCAAGTATTTGCCTCCAACTTTTACAGCCCAGCAAAGAAGGAAGTTCTTTTACGATTTGAGGCATTATTTTTGGGATGACCCACATTTATATAAAGGAGGAGATGGTATTATGCGCAGATGTGTTCCATAATATGAACAAAAGGAGATATTGTGGAAATGTCATGGTAGTGCCTATGGAGGACATCATGCGGGAGATAGAACCGCACAAAAGGTGCTACAATCAGGTTTTTACTGGCCTACCCTTTTTAAAGATGCAAGAAAATTTGTCTTATCATGTGATGAGTGTCAACGAGTTGGTAATATTTCTAGATGAAGTGAGATGCCTATGAATTACTCTCTTGTCATTGAACCATTTGATTGTTGGGGATTCGACTTTATGGGTCCTTTTCCCCCTTCAAAAGGTTATACTCATATTCTTGTTGTTGTTGACTATGTTACTAAGTGGGTAGAAGCCATACCTACAAAAAGTGCTGATGGGGAGACCTCTTTAAAAATGCTTAAGGACATTATCTTTCCTAGGTTTGGAGTGCCTAGGTATCTTATGACTGATGGAGAATCTCATTTCATTCATGGTGGCTTTAGAAAGACCCTTGCTAAATATGATGTTAATCATAGAATTGCTTCAGCTTATCATCCCCAAACTAGTGGGCAAGTAGAACTATCAAATAGAGAAATTAAATCCATCTTGCAAAAGACCGTTAATAGATCTAGAAAAAATTGGGCTAAAAAGTTGAATGATGCTTTATGGGCTTATAGGACTGCTTACAAAAACCCTATGGGAATGTCTCCTTACAAATGGTTTATGGGAAAGCTTGCCACCTGCCTTTAGAATTAGAACACAAAGCTTATTGGGCAGTGAAAGAACTTAATAGCGACTGCAAACTTGCTGGTGATAAAAGATTATTTGACTTGAGTTCGTTGGATGAATGGAGGAGTGAAGCATATGAAAATGCTAGACTCTTTAAAGAAAAAGTTAAAAGATGTAATGATAGAGAGAGAGTTCCATGTTGGGGAGAAAGTTCTATTGTATAGGTCTCGTCTCAGATTTTTTGCAGGGAAACTACTCTCAAAATGGGAAGGACCTTTTGTATTGAAGAAGTGTATCGTTCAGGTGCAATATAAATTTCTCCTTTAAAATATAAAACTACACAAGTGGTGAATGGTCAGAGACTCAAGCATTATATTTCTATAGATTCTTACAATGAGGTTATTTATGTTATTCAAATGGTAACTCCGGAAAAATTTATTAAACACCAAGTTCAGAGACCTGCAGAGTCCGTTTTCGAATAGGTAACAGTTCTGGTAAGAAAAGATCCGCGAAAAATCTGTCAAGTTATATTTTTGCAGTTTTTATCTAACAAGGAAACAACGAAGTGAAAGAGGGACGGAAATGGAGCCAGGGTGGTTCACACCACCCTGTGGCGCGGGCCCACCTAGCCACGCCACTAGATCCGTCTCAGACCCGTTTTCTCCTAGTACCTTCCTTTTGTTGTAAAAATTCATAATATATAATACCCTGGATCCCCCGAGGTTCGTATATCGTGTTCTCATCGTGTTTTCGTTTTGATCTATTTCTGCTAGGAACTATTCTTAAAGTTTAGAAGCAGAATGGTCTCCGCCAACGATAAGGGAAAGGAGCCCGCGGAGATGGATCTCCAAGACCCTGAGCAGGACAAGGAGATTGAGACTAAAGATGAAGAGGAGGCAAAGAAAAACCATCATCCACACACCGGAACCACCATTGCAAGCATTGGAGTGGTGGAAAACCCTGCCAGGTTCAAAATGACTGCACGGATGTCCACTAGAGGGAAGCCTCCGCGTCACTGTTTGGCTTCGCGGTCACCTTATCCACACACCAAGAACCATTTCCATACCCTTATACATGAGCAGCAATTCCAGAATATGCCAAAGGAGAAACTACCCTCCAATCGGGACATGCCCCGTTCTAACCATGCAGGAAAAGAAGACTTCAAGGAGGAAGAATGGGGAAAAATCGTACGAGTTGGGATTCACAACCCAACATGATCATGAACCGCATTGAGCACAACTCGGAGTTGATTCGTACTCTCACCTTCGAGATTGAGGACTTGAGGAAATTGATTGAAAAGCTCATCGAGAGAACACCACCACCACCACCGAAGGAGTAATTCGTCATCAGGTTTTGGCATCTCCTTGGTTTGTTCAAAGCTTGGGGGAGTGTCGCGGTATCATATCACTATCTTCTATCTTCTTACCTTTTTAGTAGAGTCATATCATGAATAGAGAAGTTATCATATAGAATGGTTTGCATTATGGAAGTGTCCCCCCTCTAGTTAGATATCTATGTATCCCTTGGTGTGAGTTGTCGTTATGGAATATTAATGATAAGTTCAATCGTTTACTCTTTTGCATATCTTATATTAGCTTTTATTTTCTGTTATATGATTGATCTTGTTATTAGTATTGGTATCACTTTGGGATCATTAAGTAAATTTAGTTGGTTTTGGGAAACCTGGCTCGGTCAGTAGCAACACTATTTGATAATTGAATGAAAAAGATAAAAGTACTTTCAAGAAATATAATTTCATCATCTTTCTTTCTTGATTGGCTCATAAGCTTAGTATTCTCTAGTTAAGATCTTTTGTGCTTCCAAGGAAGACTGCATGTTTGTTTCTATCACTTGTATGTTTGTTTGTTTCCTTCAACTCTTATACTTGCTACCCAGCCTTGCTAGCAAAAACCTGTACTGAGAGGGAATGCTTCTCGTGCATCCAATCCTTAAACCAAAACCTATGCCATTTGTGTCCACCATATCTACCTATTAGCATTATTGGTATTCCAAGTAAATTCATGTTTTTATCTACCTTACAAATTAAACTTGTTATGTGAAAATTAGTGATTAAATCTCTCACGAACTTGATGGCACACTTTACTTTTCTTGCCCCTATTAAACTTGAACCATTGTATCATTTATGTTGTATATGCTTGCACTTATACGATGGGGATTAGCAAAACCCTGTTGTCATGGGGAACGCTTTCAACATTTCACTTGTACATTGTACCTAATTGATATCATGCTCTTTTGTTTATGGATGTCGTCGGTGTGAAATAAAAGGGGAGCTTGTAAGTCCATGGAGTTATGTATGTGTGTTAGAGAAACGCCTGGGCAGCTGGTCTAATCCATGCCTAATCATGGTGAAAACCTGCAGCGTAACCATAATGAGCAATCTATGAAGCATTCTTCTTATAAAAAAGAAAAAAAGGTAGAGATTGAGAAAAGAAAAAGATGAGAAAAGAGGAAAGAGAGAAAAAAACACCATTTTCCCATTGTAAATAAGAAGATACTGAGATGCTTGTTGTCTGCTTGCCTTGTCATTTTGATATGGGGATTCTTCTGTATCATCGGGCAAGGGGTACCCCGTTGGCGTTTCTCTATGATACACATGTACTTACTATGACAAGAACTTACCGGTAACTAAACTTGAGTAGCATGAGGAGCGGCCCTCTTATTCAAGGGACATGAGATTGCCAACTTATACTTTGTCAAGCATATACTCCATAGTTTGTTTACTTTAACCTTAATCACCTAAAGATGCTTACGATAGGGGCAATGAGAGCTGAAAGCTAATAAGTACCATAATTTTTGGAAGCTCTTTATAAAACTTGAAATCTCTGCTTCCCTCTTCGAAGGGCCTTTCTTTTACTTTTAGTTGAGTCAGTAAACTGCTGACTCGTGTACTAACGAGCTTGTTGGGGAACCCCAAGAGGAATGTATGATGAGCATAATAGTAAGTTTTCCTCAGTTATGAAATCAAGGTTATCAAACCAGTAGGACAAGGAAATACCTCCAAGGTGTTGTTGCCAACTTGAAATCCTGCACAACACAACCAAAGAACTTTGCCCCAACTTACAGTGAGGTTGTCAATCTCACCGGTTTTGCTGAAAACAAAGGATTAAACGTATTGTGTGGAAGAAAGTAAAAGCTTGCAGAAAGTAAACAGAAAACAATAAGCAGTTGTAGATTGATGGTAAAAGAAAGGACCGGGGTCTATAGTTCACTAGTGATGGTTCTCCTTAAGATAGATAACATGTTGGCACTACTGCAGAATAGGCTATTAGTGACAGGCTCAAAAGACCCACTAGTGATGGGCAAAGCGTCAGTCACTGATAACTAGTCACTGGTATGAGATTACTAGTGACAGGCAAGTGCCTGTCACTAATATGTATATACTAGTGACATGCAAAAAAGATGCATGTCACTAGTTACGATCAAAAGCAGCAGCCCACTGGATTTTGTAGTGACGGACCCGTTGAACGCCTGTCACTGGTTCGAATTTCGGCAATAAAAAAATAAATGCATTTTCGACAAATATTCTAGATAGCACAATAAAATATATAATTAAATTTAATGCATTTTCCAAGAATATTCCAAATAGCACAATAGGATGTTGTAACAACGATACGTTCACATAACCAATAATAATTTGCAATCTATCATCGACAAAATATTTACACAGATAATAACTTGCAATCTATCATTGACAAAATAATGGCATAGAAGCCTTTCGCTAACAAATTTAATTAACATAATCCATAGAAGAATCTGAACGAATTGTCTGTAGCGTTTCTGTCGCTACAGCTGAATCATAGGACGTCCATTAAACTGGTGCTCCAGATCTCCGTCAACTTCTCTCAAAAAATAATAGACCTCGATCGACTAGACCTCTCCCAGCTGCAAACCTGAAATCCTGCTCAAGGGTAAAAAGAAGATATAAACTGTAAAATTGGCACCAAGCTAGCAAATTGATTTCCTGCCTCGCGTGCCTGCGCTTGCACCTAGTTACATTGGTTTCACTAGATACATCAGTCACATCAGCTAGAAGTTATATTAGAAAGTAGTGACTATTACGGGGCATGCAACGATAAATCAAGTCCATGAATCATCCAAACAGACCAACAGAAAAAGTTGCACTTGCTACTAGGTAAACAGGCTTGTAATGCTCACAGTACAATTGTTAAATACACCAATTCTAATTCATAATAAAGAAGACTAGACATTATCCATTATACCTGACTAGCAGAAGTGCCCGTGCGTTGCACCGGATCCATAATTGATAAATAGAGAAATAAAATAAATATACGTTGCATAGTTTGTATATTTATAATTTAATATAAAAGTCGCATTGAGGTTTTACCCTTGTTTCTTTTAAAAACAAAAGGTAAACTGACAATACCTACAATATCAACTCGTATATTAAATGCCAACTAAAATAATGGAATCCATATTCTACCGAAGCAGATATACCTGCACATACAAGAAGGGAACAATACCTTGTCAGAATGAATTATTTTAGACTTTGTCCGCGTCCTCGTTATGAAACCCTTACTAACGCACGAGACAAGTTGAATAATCACAGGGTCAGAAAATCAAGAAGTCTGTAATGAGGCAAAAGATCGTGAAAAGAAGGTGGTGAATCAAATCATTTCTATAGCACCAAATTTTGTACACTCTCCGTCCAGAAATAACTTACTTGAGTTTGTCTAAATTCGAATGTATCTAGACGCATTTTAGTGTATACATACTTTCGAATCTAGACAAACTAAAGTCAGTTATTCGTGGACGAAGGGAGTAGATTAATGGAAAAAATCATCCTCAATCATACGTCAAAGATATTACCAGCTGCATGCCACACGTCGCTGCATGTGGCCCGTCCAATCTGTATTGTTACACGCATGTTACAACTTGCTAGTCAATCGATATAATTGGAATAGCTTTTTTCTTTTCAAGTAGCACCTGTGTGTGCGCGTACACGCCATGAACGGCTTCAGGGTCGTGCTCAGGTTTCATTATATCGGCAGTTCCAAATATCAAGTTGGGCTTGAATGGTTCGAGGTTTTTCAACAGATAGTTCCTTTCATATTGATCATCAAGTACGATCCAAATATATTGCACGGGGTGATTAATGTCGAAGGTTTGCACACAAAAATAAAAAGTAGAAGGAGAATAAACCTGAAACTAAAAGAGATGGGGTATGTAGGATCGATGCAGCATCATAGGCAGCTCGCTCTGATGTAGTTTCACAGGAACACTGTAGGCAATTACACTCTCGAGAATAAAGCCAATACTGCAAGGCATGACTTATATTTTGTATATATAAGGAGACAGAGTAAAAAAAGTTACCACTGAGTCCTTTATAGTATTTTACATTCTAGTGCTTATTTGAACAATCTGAACATAAGGTACTTCCGGTACTTGCCAATGGCACTACATCACTGCAATCTGCTAAAAATAGGCACTCACAATATGTATTCCAAATGTATAAATATCCTTGAATTACTGAGAGTGATCAACATCAGCTATTAAGATCAGTGTAATCACTTTCAATTAATCTGGAACTAAGTTCTGTATACACACGATCTTGAGGGATTCAGTAAAGAAAAACTTAAAAGACAGATAAACTATTTTGCCAGAGCCTCATCCATAAGACATACATATGCATAAAATCCACTGGTTAAATGTTCTTGAGAGGGCATCAACAATCACTTACTACGGACGCGGGTGGGCGTCGATGGACAAGTTGTACACCGTGTAGCCTGCCCAGCAGCTTCCTGCCCAATAGCCTGAAGGTCTCTCCTTGAAGAACACAATGATGAGGAAAACGGATATGCGGAGCTTGGACGCGGCGGGGAGTCGTGACGCGCTCGGAGTCGAGGCGGGCGGCGGCCATGGCCGACAGGAACGGTCGTACTAGAATAGCGCTTCTCGGCTTGGGGATGTAGGCGACAAGCTCAGGGTCAGCGTTGTTAGGGACCTCTGCGTTGCTACGTGCAGGAGATGAGGAAGCCGAGCACACACGGGGCAGAGGAGATGGAGACGGAGTACAGGCGCGGCGGTCGTCAAGGTAGAAGCCCAAACCGGCGCAGGCGTGGTCGTCGTGCTGGAACATGGCGAGACGGAGCAGAGCCACGGGATCGAGGTCGGCAGTAGGACGGCGGCATCCAAGTGGGGAGGGAAGGCGCGCGACGGCGCTGCAGACCCGGGGCCCGTGCGGTGGTTCTTAGCGAAGGGAGAAGAAGCGCGTGCGGTGTGCGGTTGTGTGCTCTATGTCCGCATGTGTTGCTTGTGGCGGCGGGGTGGGTGTGTTGCCGTGTGTGTGTTGGTTTCGCGTGCCTGACGTTAGGGTTTGTTGCTAGCTTTGGGTTGGGCCAGGCTAAGGATCATACGTAAATAATTTTTAGCCAAATATACGAGCATATAGAAATAAAGATTCACTTATAAAAGAGGAAAGAAATTAGTAGTAAATAAAATAAGGTTTTAATAAAATACTTTTGGATGCAAAATATGCAAGACTTATAACGATACATGAAAACAACATGCAAAAACTAATTTCAAATATTTTCCTAGCCGTTATAAATCGAGAGCGACCGTGTGGGTGGGCCGGCCTAGTGGAGGAGGCGCAAGGGGGAAGTGCTTGCCTGGATGGACCGATCCAGTGGAGAAGACGCGGTGGCACAGCACAGCTTGGGTCGGCAAAAAAGTTCCTAGTTACTAGTGACAAGCATATTTTGAAGCTGTCACTAATCCTAGTGTTACCGGTGACAGGCATGTATAGATGCCTATCACTAAGTATTTTTTCTATTAAGCTAATCTCTAAAAAAATACTAGTGACAGTCACTTTTATAAACCTGTCACTAGTGTTTTCTACTAGTGACAGGCTTTTTCTTGCTTGTCGCTGGTAACACTTACTAGTGACATGCACAATTTTGCATGTCACTAACAACTTGGCGGCTATAAGTCTTTCTGCAGTAGTGTGGGTGAACAAATTACAGCGGGGCAATTGACAAACATCGAGAAAGCATACATGCATATACTAATCATCTTGACTCCTTTGAGATTCGATTAGGAATTACAACATTATATATAGACCGTAATCCAACTGCATCTATGACTAATAATCCACATTTAAGTTATCATCCGAACCCCCTCTAGTATTAATTGCAAGCAACAGATAATTACATTATGCATTGCGTATAAAGTAAACAATACGATTGTTCTATAAACAAAGGATTACTGTTTTCTCCCTAGTAGCAACAACACATCTAGTACCTTAGAGATTTCTATCACTTCCCCAGATTACTAGAGGCATGAACGCACTATCGAGCATAAATACTAACTCTTGGAGTTGCTAGCATCTACTTGGCCAAGATAGCTACTAACAACGGAAAGCATGCAAGATCACAAATAACAAAGACATGATAGAATCAATAATCAATCTAAAATAGCATCTCAATATCCATTGGATCCCCACAAACACAACATGTAGGATTACAAATAGATGATTTTGATCATGAACGGAGCTCACAAGATCTAAACATGATAGCACAAAGGAGAAGAACTAGCCATCTAGCTACTACATGGACCCGTAGTCTAAGGATGAACTACTCACGCATCATACCGGAGGCTTACATGGTGATGAAGAAGGCCTCCAGAGTAAATTCCCCTCTCCGGCAGGGAGCCAGGAAGAGCTTTAGATCCCTCTCAATGTAGGGATGGAGATGATGGCGGCTACAAACTCTTTCGTGGAATTTTGATCAGGTACTTAGGGTTTCTGTACCGGAGGAATCTTATAGGCGAAAGGGGAGGCCGAGGGGGTGCCCTAGGTGGCGGCACCACCCCCTGGCACGGGCTAGGCCTGACCGCGTGGCCAGGTCGTGTGGCTGCCCCCTGGCCCCTCTCCGTCTTGTATTCTGGGTCCGTGTCCCCCTCGGTGAAAAACTGACTTTGGCTTTTGTCCCGTCCAATTCCAAGAATATTTATTTTCTGACTTTCCTGGAACCAAAAAACAACAAAAAATAGGCAGCTGGCACTGTGGCATCTTGTTAATATGTTAGTCCTAGAAAGTGTATACAAATACTCCAAAGTTAGAACAAAACATAAGAAAGTAGATAAAAACCAAGCATGGAATATCAAAAATTATAGATACGTTAGCAACGTATCATAAACCTATTCCCTTCTATCTCAGCAAGTATTTTGAATTGTTGTGTTTTATTCATTCATATAATGATTCATTCAATCATGTTTCTTATGTTCCTTGTTTTGCACATTGCTCTTATCTTAGTGAGTATTACTTTGAAAGCTATCATCGAAAACCCCATTATGTTTGAACTCCCGCAAATTGTTAACTATTCTTTGACCAAGAGCAAAGTTTGCCATTACCAATTGTGATTTACTTCGTGTATCTTTATTTGTGTTTCCTTTACCTACTGCAAGTTAAGTTATATAATGGTGAGTTGTCTGCTATTATGATTTATGTATTGATGAATGTGATGCTTCTTGTCCGTATTTTTTTATCGACTCTTCACTCCATAAACCTGAGGTCATGTTTATTAAGCTTAGTTTTCGCTTGGGGACAAACGAAGTCTAAGCTTGGGGGGAGTTGATACGTCTATTTTGCATCACTATTCCATATCATAATTTACTGTCATTCATTGGTATACTTCATATTAAGAGATGATACTTATGCTATTTCATATGTTTTTGCATGGTTGATGACTTCTGGAGGATGGACCGCTGAAGTCAAGATTCTAATGGAAAAGGCACTGTTTGGAGGCAAAATTAGCGAAGATCAGAAAATTCCAGAAAATACATGGAAAATAATATTTTTCCAGAAGACGAAGGATGCTAGAAGGAGAGCGGAGTTGGGCTACAGGGGACCCACACCACCCCATGGCGCGGGCCACCCCTGGTCGCGCCACCGGGTGGTGTGGCCACCATGGCCCACCTCTGGCTCTCCCCTTTGGCGTATATTATCCCCACGAAACCCTAAGCCTCAGGGACCAACCACAGAAAGATTCCACCGCCTCTACAGGGCGGAAAACTATAGAGAGAGAAAGAGCTCTCCGGTAGGCAAAAATCTGCCAGGGAAATTCCTTCCCGGAGAGGGGAGATCATCGCCATCAACAACACCATCAAGCTGGACTTCATCGAGATCATCATCACCACCACCATCATCTCCACCAGCACCATCACCACCACTCCATACCACTGTAACAATTGAGTTGAATCTTGCATAGTTCTTAGGGGAAACTTTCCCGGTATTGATTACTTGTTGTAGTTGATGCTATTGAGTGGAACCATTGAATTATCGTTTATGTTTATATTGTTACTTATCATTATATCATCTCTAATCTTGATCCATATGATGTCTTGTGAGTATTTCGTTTAGTTCCTGAGGACATGGGAGAAGTCATGTTGTTAGTAGTGAAATTGTGTTGAGAAAGATTCAATAGTTTGTTACTTAAGTTGTGGTGTTATTCTTCTAGTGGTGTCATGTGAACGACGACTACATGACACTTCACCTTTATGGGCCTAGGGGAATGCATTGTGTATTTGGCTACTAATCATAGGGGTTGCTGGAGTGATAGAAACCTGAACCCCCGTTAGGAAACCTTTGCACAAGGGATGTCAGAGTAGCAGAGTTTAAAGCTATGGTTAGGTTTCTATCTTAATTACTTTCTTGTACTTGTGTATACTTGTAAGGGGTATAATCACAAGTATGTATTAGTCCTAGGAAGTTCGGTACATTAGCACAGGTTCACCCACACAACACTTATCAATCTAAAGAAGATTAATCAACTATATGAAGCGAAAGCACTTGACGATATTCTCGTGTGCCCTCGAGAACGTTTGGTCATCTTAAGTAATACAACCGGCTTGTCCTTTGCTAAAGAAAGAATTGGACCACTTGCTGCATTTATTCTTATTGTATTTTATTTACTCGCACTTTATTTATCTGCATTATCAAAAACCCCTAAAAATCCGTTTGCTAAGTATTTACATAGAATTCCTGCTCCAAGCCACTCATCAACACCTTCTTCTCCTCGTTGGGTTCAACACTCTTACTTATCGAAAATACTGCGATACACCCCCTATACTTGTGGGTCATCAGTAATATATCCTTGTAGACCAAAAGCTTTTGATGTTCTGAGAGGAAGGTGGATGAGGTAGTCGATACCGTAGCTGACCTCAAGGTCACACAGCTCCTCGCAAGTCACCCTAGGTCCTTGCACGGCACCCCTGGTTCCACTAATGGCATCACCCCCAAGGTTTCGCACACATGCTGTGTACGATGACGACTTCCGGTTCCCAGATTAATGTTAGGAGAACGGAAGTAGATCTCCGGCTTGGAATCTCCGCAGCACCTCCTTGTGCCGCAACGAAGTACTCCCTTCACGCGCATAGTCCTAGTAGGGGGGCATAGTTGCAAGAGAGAGAGAGAGAGGGAGGAAACTTCTCTGAGTATAATGCCTTAGAGAAAAACCCAATTGTTTATGTTTTTATACCCACCCCGTGCCCCTCTTTATATAGGGGAAAAGGGATGACTCCTTTCCCTAAAGTCTCGGGTGGGACTAAAGGTAAAAGGGTAAAAGGAGAGGAGGAGGGAGCAGCCGACTGGGCTGCAACCGGTGGCCGGGTAGGCTCCCGCCGGCCCAGCGCTCGTGGCCCGTTGGCGCAATTAGCAGTTGTGGCTTGGTTGGGTGAGCCACGCCCTAGTGGCCCACCAGCTCCCTCTGCACTGTGCTCGCTAGCGCCCGGCTAGGACGGCTCGCCTGTGACCTGGTGGGTTTCGACCGGGGCCCGCTAGTGGCTGCTAGCTAGCACCCCCACGCGCTCCCTACGCCTAGCGACCGCCCGGTTGGGTCGTCCTGTCTCCGCCAGCACCAGCGTTAGCCTGCGTAGGCCAGCTGTCTGGCATGGCCCAGTAGTGCGGCGGCTATTTGTTGCCCTCCGGGATGGCTTCCCTCTGGGCCCTTTCACTCCAGGAATTTGGCCCAATAGAGGAAGTTGCCCCTTAAATATTAATTTAAAATATTTCTTTAATATATATTAATTCGCAATTAACATAAATAAATGTATATTATAATCTCTATTAACCTGAAGCATCTTTCGGCTTGTTTCCTTCTCCGAACTACTTCAGATCCTCTATGGAAATTTTTCGGTATTCTCTCATCAGAACAATTCTGAAGTTCTCTCTTTCATACTTTCATGGATTTCATTCTACTAAAAGATCTACAAATACCATCATACCCTTAAGTGTGTTACCCCTACGGTTTAGGAACATCATAGACATGATCGATACTTCTCTCTTGGATCAATGATCATTAGGAGGACCGGTATGCCCGTAATGACCCCCGTGCATTTCACGATGCTTGTTGTCATTTGAACCATAAACATCATGTCCAATTCTCTTTGTTACTTCGATACATGACTTGTCTGACATCTGATTATAGGTATCCGATACCTTGTTCAACCTCGTTACTGACAAGTGCTGTTGTACTCATTCCGTGATATTCCATCCCCGTGACCTAGTCACATGTTGCGTAACATTTATGGATGTAATCTTACTGAGTGAGCCCGGTGTATATTCCCTTTCACACAGGTGAACAAATCCCGATATTGATGCATAAGCCTCAACTATTCCTCTAGCATAACTAACATACATCTTTATAGCCACCAAGTTACGGTCATGACGTTTGATGTAGTTAAAGCAGCCTCGGATGGTAGTGATTAATATGCTTTCACGATCAAAGGAGAAGGATATTACGCTTCTAACTATTGCAACGCTGAACTTGTGACTTGATCGTGCTACAATGTTTACTTTGGGTAATGTCCATCACATTATTCACCAATGATATGACTTCATTGTCAGTCGTCATAAATGCACTATGATCCAGAAACCTTGATCATCAGCTGCCCAATGAACTAGTTAAATAGAGGCTACTAGGAACTCTAGTCTGTCTAATATCACACGTGTACCAATGTTTCCGCTTGATACAGTTATAGCATGATACTAAACTATTATGAACTTACTATAATATGATAATAACCACCTTTATTATTTGCCTCTAGGGCATATATCCTTTAGTCTCCCACTTGCACTTGAGTACAAATAATCTAGTTGGCACTTTTTACGAATCATGAAACCACATCACATGTGTTTCTTGATCATGCCCGCTCATGGAGAAACCCTTATGTCCTTTCGGTTTGTATTACATATCCTTATGTTCTTTACGAATAATTAATGTCACCTATTTGGCATTTCCACCATTATCACATAATGTGTCAAAGTATTTTGGCGACATAGTGAGACTTTTATTTTCCAGTATCTACCATGAAGATTGATTAGTTAAAATGAACTTTCACGGTTGTCATGTATAAAGAAAAACACACTCAGCTGAAGTCAAAGTTCTTTTAAGCCAAAATAATTATACTGTATCCATGTAGATCTTAGCTGAAATTGCATCTAACTACAATTTCTATCTCCAACCATACCTCTTATTGTTGGAAATATGCCCTAGAGACAAATAATAATATGGATTATTATCATATTTCATAAATTTTATAATTAGGTTTTATATCATGATATAAGTGTATTGAAAGGAAATGTCACGTGTGATATGTAATAACCAACAGTTCCCGGTGAATCTCTAGTCAGTGGTTCATTGGTCAATAGATAATCAAGGTTTCCTGATCGTGTGACATTTATACCAGTTGACAATGAAGTCACCTTGTTGGGAGAATGAAATGATGAATATACCCAATCTAAGTAGTGTGACACGATTATGTCACAGAGTTCAAGTTATGACGATTAAGAAACATAGTGTCTTGATCCTCAGACCGTGAGACTATATTAATCACTATCACTCGAGAATGCCTTGATAGCATCAAACGTCACTCAGTGAAATGGTGATCATAAAGGTGTGTTCAGGTATTCAGAGGGGCATGTAGAGGCCTATGTGTCAAGAGCAAGATTTGTCCATCCTCGTGACGGAGAGATACTCAAGGGCCCACTCGGAGAAGTTATATCCAACATTTGTGAAGCGTGTGACTCAGTCACGGGGGATATCACTTGTCGGAACGAGTTAAGCAACATTTGTTGGTAACGAGATTGAACACGGCATAGTGATATCATTGAGACAAAAGGAATAGAACATAGCGTTGATGGTTCAACGACAAAGATTTCGGGAATGCACATGGGTCATCATGGGCATCCAAGTCCCGCTGATGATCATTGATACGAGAGGGATCTTGACTATATCTGGAGTGTTCCCTAACTGTGGGGTATCGCGCTTAAGGGCTTGATGATGCTCGAAGATTATTTTGGTATCATCAGAATCACCAAAGAAAATAAAGAGAGAAAACCGGAAGGGTTCCAAGAAAGTCCGAAGGATGTGCGGAGTGGGATGGAAGGAGTTCCATAGCCACGGGAGTTGAATAATATGTGAGTAAATGTTAAATATTGATTTAATAATTTATTCACAATTATTTAAATAAAAGAAAAGGAATTAAAATGGTTAAATACCTAATTTGGCCATAATCCCTAGGGGAAAAGGCCCATGAGGGAAAAGACCAAAGGGGAAAGGGAGGGGGGGTTGCATGGGCCCCATGCCCCTGCCGGTGGGACCCATGAGGTCCTTGGCCAGCTGGCCACCCCTCCCCTCTCTTCTTCCTTTTTTTAGTCCCACATGGCTTAGCTAATAAGCTATACAGTCCTTTTCCCCTATATATTGAGAGATATTTGGAGGAAATAAATACACCAATAAATAATAAAAGGTTCCTCTATCTGGGAAGACCTCTAGTTATTTATCTCTCTCACCCCGTCTCTCTATCTCTCTCCTCACGATCCCAAGTTTGGACTGCGCGAACATGAGACTTCTGTTGGAGATATGCCCAAGAGGCAATAATAAAAGTGATTATTATTATATCTTTGTGTTTATGATGAATGTTTACATCCCATGCTATAATTGTATTAGAAGGAAACACTAATACATGTGTGTTTTGTAAACAAAAGAGAGTCCCTAGTAAGCCTCTTGTTGAACTAGCTTGTTAATTAATTGAAGATCATGGTTTCCTGATCATGGACATAAGGATGTGATTAATAACAAGGTTATATCATTAGGAGAATGATGTGATGGACACACACCCATAGTAAGCGTAGCATAAGATCAAGTCATTAAGTTCGTATTGCTGTAAGCTTTCAAATACATAGTAACCTATTCCTTCGACCATGAGGTTATGTTAATCACCATCACCGGATGGATACTTTGATGACATCAAACGCCGCTTCGTAACTGGGTGGTTATAAAAGTGTCATTGGGTATTCTGAAAGTATGTGTTGAAGCGCATGAACCAAGATTGGGATTTGTCCATCCATATGACGGATAGATATGCTCTGGGCCCTCTCGCTGGAATGTCATCTAGTTAGCTTGCAAGCGTGTGACTAGGTCACAAGGGATGACATATCACGGAATGAGTAGAGAGTACTTATCAGTAACGAGGTAGAACTAGGTATGGAGATACCAACGATCAAACCTCGGATAAGTATAGTATCGCGAGACAAAGGGAATTAGTTTCGTATGTAAGTGGTTCAATCGATCGCAAAGTCATCGTTGAGTATGTGGGAGCCATTATGGATCTCTAGGTCCCGCTGATGGTTATTGATAGGAGGTGTGTCTCTATCATGTCTACATATTCACGAACCGTAGGGTGACACACTTAAGGTTCGAAGTTGTTTTAAGTAGATATGGAATATGCGTTGGAGATCGAATGTTGTTCGGAGTCTCGGATTGGATTCGGGACATCACGAGGAGATCCGGAATGGTCCGGAGAATAAGATTCATATATAGGAGATCATTTTATGAGATAGGAAATGTTCCGAAGTGTTTGTATGAGGATTCTAGAAGGTTTCGGAATGTTCCGGAAGGTTCTAGAAGATATCTTGGAGTTTGCTTGAAAATCAAGATAGGGATCAAGGAGTCCTGGTGGGTCAAGATACGGATTCGTGGGGGAGGAGGGAGGGGAGTCCTACAAGGACTCCCCCTCCCTAGGCGCCTCCCCTCTTTAAATAGAGGGGCAGGGGCGCCCCCTCCTCCCCTGCTCTCATAACACCCAATCTCTGCCACCTCTCTCCTCCACCATCTTCTGCACAGGCATAGGCGAAGCCCTGCATAATTCTCTACTCCACCACCACCACCACGCCGTCGTGCTGCTGGGATTCCGTGGAGAAGATCTACTACCTCCGCTGCTCGCTGGAACGGGGAGAGGAAGGTCTGCTTCGACTCCGCACGTGTGACCGACTGCGGAAGCGCTGCCGAATCGTGGCGCCGGAAGGATCTTCTACTTGACCGACGGCGGAAGCGCTGCTGGAACGCGACGCCGGAAGGATCGTCCACACGATCTTGAGATCGGCAAGTGATCGACTACATCTACCACGAGATCTAATCTCGTTAACGCTTTCGGATCTACGCGGGTTAGTTCCCATCTATCTCGTTGCTCATGTCTAATAGATTAGATCTTGGCTTTTATCTAGATTAGATCTAGGTTTTGTTCGTCCTTGCGGTAGAATTTTTTTGTTTTCCCTGCTACGAACCCATCAACTTCTTCACCGTAGAGCATCGTCGCGTTCTGTTATTCAGATCCAGAAGGTCTATTTCCGCAATCTCTGCTAGATCGAAGGAGCGAGAGTCATCGACAAGCACCAGATGTGTTAACTCCCCTTGAGGAGCTACACTTGTGGCACTAGGAGTTGTTGGAGCCGCAGGAGTCGTCGGACTTCAACACGACCCCGAGGTCGGCATCGGTACGTTCACGAACCCCCTCCCCCCGTCACTTCATTACTAATAGATAGGTCCTAGCATTAGGATTCTTGGCGTAGGAAAATTTTATTGTTTTCAGGCGCGAACCCCTTCACTTACAAATTTCGAGGATTAACTCAACTCTGGTCCAGTGGTTCATTCAGAATTTGCTTCTGAGCAAATGATCTTTACAACTAAGAACTTGTTCCGTCTAACCATAGACTATTATATCGAGTACACAATATAGTTATATGGAAGAAATTATGACCAAGTAATAGCAGATGTTATACATCTCTTTTCTTACCTTTAACCATCATTGTTTATACTGAGTCAAACTCAATGTTTCATCTAGTTTTATAAGCAATACATGTTTTTCTTTCTTGCCTTATTCTGAACTATTTCTGAATCCAAACTAGAATATTCTAAATTCTTTCAGAATCAATTTTCCAAACCATTCTGGTGATAATATTCCTTAAACAAATCAATCTAACTTGATAGATTTCCATTGTTCAATGATTCATTCAAATTTTATTGAATATTCTCATATTCCCATGTTGTCACACTCCCACTCAAAATGTCATTCACATATGAGGTAAGGATTGCTTCTCAACTCCCACTCAAAATATGTCACACACATATTAAGGTAAGACAACTTAGCTCCCTCTCAATTTTATCTAAATGCATAATTTCTCAATTTTTTGCAACTTCCAAAATTCCTTGATCATGTATCAACCTGAGAATTCCTACTACGAGACATATAGCAATTACCTGATTTACAAAAACTGCCTGTTGTACCAACTACAACTTAGTTTCGCCAATCTTAATTACTACCAATTACTAGATTGGAGTAATTCCTTATGTAAATCCAATAGACTTAGGTATCCCTACATATTGTAGTTAATTCCTTGAATTTGTCCAACAAATATGTGACAGATCAATCCTTGAAAGTCTTCCTTTTAAGTTTCATTTCTTTTTATGACTTTGTTGTCATTCAGAAGATCAAGTAAAATACCTTTACTTAATGAGATCAAGTGAGACATTACTTTGTAATCTCAAATGTAACTTAAATACATGATTTCATGATATTCAATCATTTCTCGTACTTGGTTCCATAAAGTTTCTTTGTAGTTCGTAGGTACGTCGTTTTTTAATAACATGACAAGTGAATCAACAATATAATCCTACAGCGGCGTGATATATTTTGAATCCTGGTTTTCTTTAGTAAAAATAATTCCTGAAACATTATGAACTTCATCATTAGCTTCTTCTTGAATTATAGAGTCCAACTCCTAGAACATATTCCATTGCGTCAATATGATAATTAAAGACATGGTCAAATACCTCGTTTGAACTTTCACCTTCTTCCTACTAATGTGATTTATTAGAAAGACCCTTTTCTTGACAAAGTAAGTCTGATAATACCACTTTTGCCTTCCTTTAGACTGGAAGATGTATTCATAGTTTTCCAAGAATACACTATAAAAACTTTCATTCGCCATGACTTCAATATTATCGAAATCTCTAGAAATTCAAACATGTCATAACTTTTATGGTGTTATTTCTACGAATATTCAGATGTTCCCTATGTGTTTTTTGCTATTTTGAATGCTAATTCTAAATGATACTTCAGCCTATAGAAGAGATCACATCCAGAACATAAGTATTCAATACTGTATGATTACGATGTCCAGGATATATCAACAATTTTGGTGTATCCAAACTTTGTAATTTGTGAAACATCTTCACAAGTATTTATGACATAAATTTAACTTAAATACTGAGTCATTTCGATCAAATCTCCAAGACTTTGGTATTCTAGTCAATTCAATATCCAACTTCATTCTGAATTGCTTTCAACATTTCAAACCGTTCTTGATTCACGTTTCTCTTTGTAAAAGTCATATTTACTTGGATTCAACATGATATCAATACTTTAGTTGATTCCAACCATCATATGATACTCAACAAAACATTAATGAGTTTATCATTAAACTTTGGATATATTTTGGCATTTTATCTATAAATGTTCGAAGTTATTATCGTTAAGACCAATAATAAGAATAATCCATTCATAATCAAGATGTGCCCATAAAATATTTTATTCATAATATCGTTACAACTAGATTGTTTACAAGCTTATTGAATAATCATCTTGCGAAAAGTAGGACATACTAATAAGGTCTCACACTCACTATGATTACAAACTTTTATTTGAATCCATTAATCTAAAGGATAAATGTAGAGGGAGCGTGTTCATCAGTCATCAACAACTTCAATGTCTTCAACACACAACCGCCGCCTGATCCTATAATCATAAATAGAAAACAAGTATCTGTATACTTGGTAAACTGCAATAAGTGTTGCTTGAAACATTTATAGCTTTTGTATATCAAATATACCTTCATAATCTTCATCTGATGAATCAGCATCGATGTATACCACCAAAATCTTCAAGTCGGACATAAACCCATGAAAGGTGAACAATTCTCCCATCATGATGTAGCCCTTGACGATGTTCTCATACCTAGAGGGGAGCGACCGCATCACTCCATTTATAGCAAAGGCATCAGATAGATGGTAGTCCACATCGCTTGCAAGTCGCTCATATAGCTTCTGCATGACTGATAGGTGACTACGAAGGCTTCGTCCTCTCTCATTTTCGGTGAGAGAAACTTGTCCATGAGGTCATACTTCATGAGCCTGACTTGTGGTGCGAAGAGCATCTTCAACTCCATGATCATCTGATATGAATCAATGTTGAAGTAACACAGACACAACTCGATCTCCATTGAATTGAGCATCGCACACTGGACAAGGATGGAGCGATTGTAGCGAGCTTGATAATGCATAACTTCAGGCTCACTTGCTGATCCATTTGGGTGATCTTCTAGTTGCTCTTGTATCACATAGAGTAGGTCATTTAGGTCGAGGGTATCCTAGAGACGTTCAAACCAGTCTATGAAATTTGACCCATCTACTTTGAGTTCCACATCATGTAGGTAGGACCCGAATTCAAAGAATCCGGACATGATCTACAAGGATATTTACAAAGGAGTTTACACTAAGTTCATAATATGAGTTCAACTTTGTAATCAAATTAGTAGTTGATCTCAACTAAAATTATCATCCCTAAGATACTTTTAGCGATCACACGATCCCTTTACATTATATCATCCCCGATCATCACAACCTTTGATATAGCTGCCAAGGTAGACTATACTCTGTAAATCACAACATACTTGTGCCTCATGCTCGATTTTTCGATCATCTTGTGTTCCGAGGCCATGTCTCGACATGCTAGGCTCGCTAACTCAACTTTAGTGTATTCGCAGTGCATACATGGTTGGCACCCACTGTATGCGAACGCAGAGATGTCTAGAACCCGATCATCATGGCCTGCTTCATAATGCCGAACTTTCTTGGTGGTGCACACTAATGGGAGAACACTACAATTGGTATTTAATAGGGATCATCTCATTAATGCTAATCTTAGCTTTCCTAATAATAACACACAACAAGATGTATAATCAATCAACATCATATGTAGATTAAAGTGACATGATATGGTCATGTTTGTGTGTCTTGATCTCCATCGAGCGCTCTGGCAAGATCTCCATCTTTCCATCGGTAGACTTGGGATATGGTATGGTATGACTTTTTTCTTTTTGACAAGAATCACAAAAAGACTCAACCCTAGACTTACTTGAGCATGGAAGCTCATTTTTATTCATAATTTGTTGAATTATCTGAAAATATGTATGACCAAGACAACTATGCCACTTTTCCGAAGATGGAGTGGTTATGTTGAACAATTTTTTATTTGAGCTTGATGATGAAGAGATCAAAGTATAGAGACCTCATTTGCATCTAACTTTAAGAAGAATTTTCTTCCTCGCCTGATCCTTGACGTGAAACAAATTTGGATGAAATTCTAGGAAGGCATTGTTGTCTTTAGCAAGTCTAATCTACAAGATTTTTTGTGGCATGGGGTAGATCCAGAATATTTTTAAGATGTTATTGGGAGTATCAACAAACGCATGAAAAACGTGACTAATGCTCATACCTGCTCCGTTTGCAGCATGTACTTGATCGCGAGCATTGTGGCACTCCTTCATAGTAAGCTGTCAAGCTCACCGATGATGTGGTCGGTGGCGCTAGTGTCGGCGTACCAGGTGGGGTCGACAGCATAGGAGGTGTTTGCAACATTGGCACCTCTTTATTTCTCCCCATCCTCCTCATAACGGTACCAGAATTTCGATGCCTCATGGCCTGCCTTGCCGCATATCTGGGAAATGGGACGATCGTTGCCACCCTTGTTCCAATGTTTTTCTAGCAACCGAGGTGTGTACCATTGTTTCCGCCTTGTTGATTGTTGTGGCAGCTGTCACGATCGTAGTCGCATCCTTCGCATCCATGAGGAGCTCCTCAGCCTCCTACACATCCACGTGCTCCACCGCATCCACGCACAACGGAGTTCACGAAAGAGTTGAATCCCCCTCTTCCACCGGAGCCGAGCACGTGCATCAGTTTATCGTATCTGGAAGCCTAAGCATAGAGATCGCTCACGGTTACGTTGGACTGGTTACGTTGGACTGGTTGTTGCTGATCGCTGCGAAGATGGGGTTGTAGGTGTCGTTGAGGCCTGCCAAGATGTACTCGGCAAGATCCTCGTCCTCGATCAGGCACCCAACTGTTGCAAGCTCGCCGACCAGGCTCTTCATCTTGGCAAACAACTGGGGCGTTGTGTTTCCCTCCTGCCTGTTCGTCAGTTGGAACCTCAGGTTTGCAACCCAATTCTTCGACTTGGTGGCAAACATGGTCTTCACCGTAGTCCACACCTTGGTCACCACCTTCATGCCGACAACCCGCACCAAGATTTCCTTGGAAAAAGAATCCAGCAGGTAAGAGAGGACCTGTAGGTCCATTTGTACCCAATGATCATAGGTCGGGTTCGTTTCCTCCACCAGCTCTTTCTTATCTCCCTTCTTAATGGTGACGGAGATGGTAGGAGGACCAACGACCGTGCCGTCGAGGAAGCAATGAGTCGTGCGCCGCGCAGGGCTGTGAGGATGATCTCCTCCCACAACAGATAGTTGTGCCTCGTCAGCTTCTCGGAGACGTCGCGAGAGACGAAGGGATTTCCTCCGGAGCTGGATGAAGTTGAGAAACTCATCAGATGCGTTTTTCTGGAAGCTAGCTTTGATATCATGTGATAATTCACGATTGGTTTGGATGAAGTGTGTTACCTTTTGTCTTGGTCTGCTCTACGTGTTAATATAGGCGATGTGCCGATCAGATAGGTACATTGTTCCTTATAGATCAGATGGGCTCGGATTATATCTTGGATAACATGATATCTAGCAACCTGCTAATAACCTGAACTATAACGTGTGTACTATTGTTAACACTTGCTAGATCCGGCCAAACCTTGTCGTTGTAGAACTTGTAGTATGTAAATGGAAAGTTATCCTGCTAAGACCCAAAATATCAGGGCACGATTAGAAACGTAAATTACAAGCAACATTGACTAATAAAACCAGCAAGACCTGTCGGAGACGCACCTCCAATCGCTCCTGTACGACGCTAGACGCACCGCAAGGTTGGAGGGCTTTATTACAACTTAATGGAGCCGTTGTCGTGCCTTCCTGAATAGGGCATAAATCTTGAAAAAAAAAAGCCTAAGCATATCGCCCACGGGAGGCAGGAAACCGTGTTCAACGTATACTCGAGAGAGATATATTATGATTTTGCACTTATTTTGGAACGAAGGGAGTAGTATATATCGCCACGAATTGCCCACACGTTGTGACTTTTCATACGACAACCAACCCCCGACCCCTCCCCCTGCCCCCTGCGCCGCCTCCCCGAGTGAGGTGGCCAGGGCGGCTCCCTCCGTCCCCTCCCGAGCACACCCTCTCCCTCTCCTCTCCCGCCGCCGCCGCCGTCGGGCACCGCCTGGCGTTGCCCGCGCGGAGCCGATGCGGGGCTGGCGGTGGCGGCCCGTTCCATTCCCCGGTGCAGGAGGCCTTGCTCGGTGGGGACGCGTCCAGGCGGCGGTGCAGCAAGGTCGGCGGCGCTCCGACAAGGCGGATGACGATGTGGCAAGGGCTCTGCTTCTTGGTGGTGGCGGCGGCGAGGACGTGGCCTGGCCGGTGAAGCCCTGCCAGCCTAGATCTAGGCCCGCAGGGCCCGATCTGGGTTAGGGTGGGTCTGGTTGGGTTCGTCCACACCGTCTCCGGTGGGACTAACGAACAACTGGTGAAACGGATGGCGGTGTTCATGCCGCGCTTGCTGCAGCGCTGCGGCAGGAGTTTCACGGGCCCGTTTGGGCCTGGCCGGGTCTATGGCGCCGACAAGAGGGCATCGGCGGCGGTGGCCTAAGTGCAGCAACATGGTGGCGGGGACTTTACGGGTTCCACTGGGCCCGGCTGGGCCTGCTCGGCCTGGTGTGTCCTTGCCGCCGTGTCCGGTCGGCACCCGTCATTGGCGGTGGAGGATGCCCTCCAGGTGGCTATGCTGCTGGCGTCCTCTGGCTCCAATGTTGCCTTGGTATGCTCTTGCTGCTGCGTCCGGACGGCTACCGTCATAGATGGTGGAGGTTGTTCCCTCCCGCGTGACTGTGGAGCTGCTACCTTTATCTACATCTGTTTCGTCTCGGTCCGGCCAGTTTCCGCAGTGTCTGGCATGGTGAGACGACAATGGTGACCTCAAGACTGTGGTGGTGCATGTTGGTGGGCGGCAAGTTTGGTGGTGTGCTTCGGATTATTCGGGGTTGTGGTTTTTTGGGAGTCGGGAGAAATACCTGTCGGTTTGCCGGCACCGTCGCGGTGACGCCTGTGGGCGCCGCCCTTCCTTCTTGAAGGGCGTCGGGTATACCTCTTCCCCACTTCCCTCCGTGTACCAGGAGAAATCCTAGGACTAGCCGAGCATCAACGTCGTCGTCGCCGCATCCCTTCTCGAAGGTGGTGCTTGGTACACGGTGATTCGGCATAGGAGTGTGGTAGGGCTTCTTCAGAGGGCGCAGCGGTTGCCGGTTCTCATTGCTTTTGTCGAGCCGGTGTTGTCGGCGTTAGTTTCTTTTTATTTTCTCTTGTTTTTTCTTTTGGGCTTGCTTGTGCTGTTTGCCCCAGCAGTGGACTCGCAGTTGTATCGGGTGGTTGCTATATTAATATAGCCGGACGAGAGTATTTCGAGTATATATCGCCACGTCATGTGTAATTTATTTTTGCTTTTTATGCGGCTACATTTATTTTTTCAGAAAATGTATTGAAAATTATATCGCTGGCATGCTTAACGTAACTATTCCCAAACATGCCGTGAGCTGCAGGCATGCTTGCTGCAGCTAAAACTGTACCTGCGCTGGGCTGCGCGTCTGCGGCGCACGTTAACTGATATACACAGACACATCGCCTTAACATGCATGCACGTTAACTGTAGCCTACGGCGGTCTGGTCACGACTTAATTTTCACCCGCACAACGTACGTGACTGTCTGCCCCTCCACCGGCCGGGTTGTTTTACTGCTCCGGTGCAGAAGCAGCAGCAGCAGCAGCAGCATACCGCTCAGTCACGCACGGGCACGGCCCAGCAGTTACTTAACTCCCGAGCGGTAAACTACTAGTTGGCGCGGCTAGTAAAAGCCACGCGGCAGGGACTGTGGTGTGGCTGGACGAATAAAAGGAAGGAAGCGGGTTGCGCTTCGTCACCAGACAAAGATTGCAGAGCGCATATGCAACCCTGCGGTTTCACGGCACGCGAGGCGACGTGGAAATCAGCGACCCCCCCTCTCCCTCGCTCCCCCGGCTGGTCACTTTTGATGTGATTGATAAATAGTACGCGTCAAGTCGCTTCATCCGCCTCCCTTTCCCTTTCCCTTCCCACACCTTCGCGTTCGAGGTCACCCTGCCGCTGATGTCAATGGCACTGTCGTCCAGCTAACAAACTCCCTCCTTCGAGCTCCTTGCTTGTCCAAAGCTCCTTGCGTGTCCAGGCCGCTTCCACCTGTGTGTGTGGTGTGCCGTGCTTGCTCGTGGAGCCGCATTGCTTGGCGATGGACGTCGTCGTCGAGCCGGCGTCTCCCCCACCCGAGTCCGGGCGGTCCTCGCCGTCCCCGACCGCGTCGCCGGAGTTCGAGTTCTGGATGGTGGGCAGGAACCCGGGCTCGTTCCCCTCCCCCGCCCTGCTCACGGCCGACGAGCTCTTCTCCGACGGCATTGTGCTCCCGCTCCACACCCTCCAGCCGCCTTTCCCCAACGCCGACCAAGACGAAGAAGAAGCCGAGGAAGACGACCACGACGTCAAGGAGTCCTCTGAGGCCGCCGAAGGGGAGTTTGCGGCGCAGCCCCTCGCGGAGTCCTGCACCCTCCCGGCCCCGGACCTCCCCGCGGTGACGTTCAAGTGGAAGGACATCTTCAAGACGGCCGGCGAGCACAAGGACCGGAACAGCAGCAAGAAGGCGGAGCGGCGCGTCAGCAGCGTCAGCGGCAACTCGGAGCTCATCAACATCAACATATGGCCCTTCTCCAGGAGCCGCTCCGCGGGCCACTCCGCCGCCGGCGCTGGCGCCGTCGGCAAGGCCAAGGCGAGCAATCCCAGCGCCAGCAACACCAGTGCCGTCGCTGCTGCTAGCGCGCCGGCGTCGTCCGCGGCGCCCGCTGCGCGCAAGGTGAGCAGCGCGCCCTGCTCGCGGAGCAACTCCCGCGGCGAGACCTCGGGGCCGGCGGCGGCATTGCCGACGGTTGCCATCGCGGTGGCAGCCGAGAAGGCCGCCGCCACCTCGATGCTGCGGAGGTGGGTGCCCGGCGGCCAGGGTCGAACAGGGCTCGGCGGCAGCGGCATCCGCCTCGGCCGGGCCAGCCCCGTCTGGCAGCTCAGGCGCAACAAGCTACAGCAGCAGCAAGCCGCGGCCGAGCAGAAGCAGAAAGACAGCGTCAAGAGTAACAACAAGTCCCTCCCCGACGACGACGTCGCCACGAGCCAAGCCGACGCCCCAGCAGCAGCAGAAGAAGAAGAAAAGGACGATGCTCCTGCGGCGGCGTCGGCGGCGAGCAGCGTGAGCGCGCCGACGGCCCCGTGCCGGAACAACGCGGCCTGCTCGGAAGCCGACGGCGAGGAGTGCAACCCGCCGCACGGGCTGTTCGGCCTCCGCCGCACCTTCTTCTCCAAGAAGGTGTACTGATCAATCATTCCCCACGCCATGCCATGCCATGCGTGGCATGGCACGCCCAATGTACATAGCAGGATTCGAGCTGCTACTATAGGCTCATTTCATCTGTTCCTGTAATCTCCTGATCCCCTTCCCTGCAAGTTCAATCCTCGGTAGCTTAAGCTTCTTTCTCTTACCATATCTCATGTGATGTAATGTAATGTACTATCGCTAGCTGATTAAGATAGTTCGGCTGAAGCTCATGCTCAAGCTGCCGTCGTCCTCTCCAAACACGAACGAACGCAACGTACAGCTACTAGTAGTAAAACGTAACACGCATCATATGTAGTACTCCTACCCATATCGATGTCGCGTGTAACCGAACCTCTCGGTACCTTGCACGGTGAGACATTAGTTAATGGGGCGTGGGTTGCCCGGTTGGTGATGACTCCTCCCTCCCTGCGAGTGGGTGAGGCGAGGTCAGATGAGTGATGGGCCGAGAGATGCCAAATGATTTGGGGGGGCAAAAGGCTGGAAAAGTCAGGGCGGCCACCGGTGGCCTCTGCAGCGATTGTCCCGTCCGTCCATGCACGCACCGGAACCGGATGGATCGACCGCTCGATCTGGTCGAGATGGGCAACTCGCTGCGCTGCTAGTGCTACATACGATACGGCCACCCGCTACGCAACAATGCATATGCCGTTGCCCCTGCACATGCGCCCGCCCCCCTTGCTAAATCTGTTGGGATCTTGTGCAGTAGATGCACCACTGACCATTCACTCATGCGTCCCCTGTATTATCCATGCCCATACAGCTCCGCCCCGCGCCGTGTCCACACTGTCGCTTCCGGGCACCATCTGCTGGGATCGATCGGTCCGGGGCCATGCATGCATGCGCTGCCGCATGCACCGTCGTCGTAGTGCTAGTAAGAACAATTTGCTCATGGGACCGAGCTAGATCGATCCATCCATCGGTAGATGTGCTAGTGCCAGCAGAAAGCCAGAAACTGGAGCTGGTAAATCGATCGCGCCACTAATTACATCCAGTGCCTGTACTGCCGAGCGATGTAGTAAATGTGACATGTACCGACGGCGGCGTCACAGCAGCAGCACCGGTCGACCTCTCCTCCTCCCTCAAGTGTACAGCTAAAACTGTACCGCGAGCAAAGCCAGCAGCAGTGATGAGCCCGCCCGTACTGCGCAAGGTAGGAAGTAGGGAAGCAAGTTGCGGTGTGGTACTCGCGCTACTAGGGGTACTAGTTACTGGTGGTTAATGCTCCAGATCATAAGCTTGCTTCAAATTAAAGCTACTGCCAGCTATATTTGTCCTTGGCTTCCCAATAGCCCCAAATGCGCTCATTCGTCTTCCATCACACACAAGTTAATGTGATAGATTGTTTTTGTGTAGAGATGACAGGAGCGAGCGGTCACAACTGAACTCTTAAAATAGGTAAAATGTGGCACACATTTTACTAAATGGGGTAATCAGGAGGAATCTCTACTAAATGGGATAAATGGTGTCACAGATGACAAAGTAGGGGGTAAAAAATGGAATTCACTCTAAACTAAAAGCGTGGAACAGCATCTAATGGTGGTGGCACTAACCGTAATCTAATCTCTGGATTCAGAGGGAGGGCAGTACGGCTGCGTGCGTGCGTGAAGCCGTGAGGCGCAGGACATGCGGCGGCCAAGTCCAAGTGGGCCGGCAGCGGCTGACTCACACCGGCGCCTGGATGGCGACCACTTCATTTGATTTGATTTACTCCTACGCAGAGTCCAGCCTTCGAGGTCGCCCTTCGGCACACGACGCCCTGTGCGTAATGCGACGTTCGTGGCCGGGCAGAGCAGAGCGGCTGCATCCATCTCTCGATCGGCCGGCCACTGGGGGCGGAGGAATCAAATCAGCTTTGACGTATCATACGCCCTGCGGTTTGGGGAGAGGCGCGCCTGGCGGGCCAGGGGCGCCCATCCCGGGGTTGACGACCCGACACGACGGGTGGAGCGGCACCGGCACCGCCGCGCCGCAGTTACGGGTGGTGGTTGCAGCAGGACGGCCAGGGGAGGCTGGCCGTGGCAGGAGCGCAGAGCAGAGCAGAGGGCACATGCCGTGTCGAGGCCGGCCTGGGCTTCGATTGGGGATCGAGCGGACCCTGATGATTCCGTGTGTTTCATCGGACGGTTTCCGTTTGCTTTTGGGGCTTCGGCCCCGCTGATTGGACGCCACGGATCCTCGTCGGAACAGAGCTATTAGCAGAAAAAACTGCCAGTTAGGTCAATGGATTATGGATGGACATGGAAGGCATCGTACGTACAAGGTAGATCACGCGCTTCAACTGCAGTATGAAAGTTACTCGGACCAAACCATACCCCACGTAACCACGATTCATATGTCATCAACTTAAATTATTGCAGGGGCAAAGAAAAGCACTCACCGCGTTCTAAATGCATGGCATGTAAAACTACCTCCTCCCATCCGTATTAATGCTTTCAGATTTGTCTAGATTGTACCTGGAGAACATTAATTTCAATCGGACGGAGTAGTAAAAATATATGTATGGAAAGAAATATATGTATTGTAGGATTGTTTTATCAAGAAATTTGTCCACCCATACAAGTATTATTTTATAAAATGATTTAGTTAGAACATGTTTTCAATACGGATCCAACAATATGACTTATTTCAACATAACTAAGACGTCGTTGCTTAAATCTGCGGTCAAAGACAAATCTTAAAAAGCACATGCTGACTTATTCATACCGAGGTAATATGAAACTATATCTTATGCTTGATCTACTGATATTCATTTGGTATTATAGTTCTCCAATATTGTATATATAATTAGTAAAATTTATAAAGCATTGACTTTTTTACTAGAACTTATACATAGTATATTTGGAGGGTGGAAAGGCTGTCTTTTTTTGGGCAATGGTTCACCCTGCGTAAATGCAATTTTATATCGAAGGTTTTACATTGAAAATATAATATCAACAACACATATAATAGACAAATATGTTGGTATTTATAATTAGTTGTTGGTCTCATTTTAACGGTTATTCTGATAATCACTCATACTCGAGCTTCCACAAAAGAAAAGAAGAATTTTTCTTATGTTCAGTTGTGCCAAGCCAAAGTTGGGGACAACATATAGTGGTATGTGTCAAGGTCTAGCGGCGACATGGACAAAATGGAGGGTCACAAAGGGTTAAGATGGTTATAAGAGGGGATAGGGATCTGGAAAGTTTTCTCACTCGGCAACTGATGTCAAACCTGGTGGCAACATTAGTCGCTAGAATCAAGAAAGGAGAGGAAGGCGGCGAGACAATGAGAGGTACTTATAGAAGTAGGAGACTGGACTAAGAGGGTACATGAAAGTATCTCTAGGATTTGTAAAGAGGTTTTAGATGATTTATGATAAGGCCATTAGGAAACTAATCAATTTGCGCAAGGTTTTGTGGATTTTAGTTCCTAATGATCATGATACAATAACTGAATCATGTTAACATTTTTTATTATCATGGAAATTATAAAAATATATCATGTTTGGCAAACCTTCAAAATGCTATAAAAATGTATAGGCTCCTACATATGCGGTTTAGTTTTTATTTCTTGAGTCATAGGTATGGTGTACTCCCTCTGTTCCATATTAGTTATCGTTGATTTAGTAAATCTTTGTACTAAATCAGAAACTAATATGAGCTGAGATAGTACTATAAAGATGGGCACATGATAAAACATAAGAAAAAGGATCCCACACAAAGATTTACAAAGATTTCCTCCAAACCTGCTCAATATCTCGAAGCTCATTCATTTTACACATCCCCTAGTACCTCCGAATGCTTTCGTCCCGGTACTACCGACCATATGAGTGTGAGAGACGGGCATAGGCCTAGTTTTCATGTGTGTATGTGTTTGTTAGAACTACTGAGAAAGGTGTGTGGTCCGAACCATCAAACTTTCATAAACTCTGTCCATGAAAGTTTTCTATCAAAGGCGGCTAGTCCCGAGTCAACTACATTCAGTACCTAGCTAGGAGCGGGAAATTTGAAATGTTTGTCTAAACTCAAATTTGAGGTTTTTTTTCGATACGGTAACGTCAATGTGATTCTCCTTAGGTTCCTCCGAGCATTCACAATTTTGGGAGGAAAACTAGTTGTTATAAAAACTAGTACCTCTGAGCTTTTGTGTCTTCACTTCTGGGTGAACACAAGATTTTGACGTGTTATATTTTAATTGGTACCTCAAAAGCTTTTACTCTTGCACCTCAGTGATTCATTTGATCTCTGCAAGAATTCAAATTTGTTACATGTTTGATACCTATGAGTTTTACCATTCAATACTAGGAGGCTAATTCATGTTTTCTGTAACGGTCATATTTCTGCCTTTGTCTATAAATGCCCACATAACCCCAAGGTAGAAGTAAGAAATTTTGGAGGGGTTATCCAAGAGAAGAGAAATAGAGTAGCTTTTCTTGTCGACCTTTTACTCTTCCTCACATATACTTAGATCTAATCCTTCACTCTATACTTGCGAGATCAAGGGTGCCTTTGAAGCCAATTCTTCGAAATCTTTGTGAGGGCTTCAATGTCCAAGTGACTAGCCTTTTGTTGTTACTCCTTGGAGGGTGTGTGTCTCCTAGATGGCTAGTGGAGTCAGCTAGAAACTCTTGTGGTGATCTATGAAGAAGCCAACAGTTTGTAAGGTCGGTAATGGGCTACTTCGGAAGATCCAATTGGGCATGGAGTGGGTTTCTTGGATCAAGGAGAAGTAGGTTAGTATTTGTGATGAATGATAGTGTGTCCTTGACTTCTCCATGGATACGGGTGGTATGATAGTGCCAACTATTCCAACCTTGTAATATATTTTCGTGTTTGCAATCATTTCCCTATTTACATCACTTACTTCCCCACAGTATCTATCTTTGTAGAAATGCATGTGTTTGTCGTTTTAGTTTAGCGTGGAGAACAACTTGTTAAAACTGGTAACTTCCATTATGTTTTTTTAGACATCGTCTATTCACCCCTTTAGTCGACATAGGCGTTCTATTAGTACGCGGTTAAATGATACTAGAGTCACACAATATAGATCCAACACCAATATTGTAAATTAATACTCACAAGAGTAGGAAGCTTGTTTGTCCAAAGAAAACCACATGAGCCTGTTCCCTACATAGCAGTTGTAAGCAATCATGTAACTTGAACAACTCCATAGAATACACTTCACCGCTGCATCAACAGTTTGAGTCCCAGAGTTGTTTGGATCATATGTATATATGTAAAATTGAATCAACTGGGTCGTCTCCAAACATACTTATGATGACATCCACAAAGACTATGGTGATATTAAGTGAAAATGAGTGCAGTCTCATAGCACGAGGTCCCAAAATGGTTTTGGTTTGCCATATGTTAAAATGAACACCCGTAGACAAGCTCGTTTTGGGAGCATTCTAAAGCTAGACAACGAAAATTTCTGACACCAATACGGTTTTAGATATAGAGAATAGACATGTGTTTAATCAACTAAAACAACATTCCTAATGCACTAGCAAATCTAACCACACATGAGAATCTGAAATTTCTAGTAAATTTACTTATGGACCAAAATGCAACTGCCAACACTGAGAGAATGACGACATACAAGTTTGTAGAAAGGACACAACAATGTTCCCTTTTTCGCCCATGGTTTTGGATATACCTTAGTCATACGCTAGAGAAGAAGTAGTCCATGCACAAAGTCATCCATATTAAAAATCTTGAAAACTCTCTAAAATGAGACAAAGTCTAGAAAAGAGTTCACATTGTCTATACATGTGATTTTAGACAAATCCAAATCACTTATTTTCGGATAGAGGGAGTAATCTAAATTGACCCAATAGGGACAAAATCACGATTAGTCAATGGTTTAGGTTTGTGTAAACTATTCAAAATTGCTATCTATGGATCAATATAAAGGAAAGCTTAAACATGGCATATAAGCACTTGCTTATAGACACATACACACAAGGCACAAAAATGATGCATCAAGAAAACAATCTATGAGAAAAACAAGCAAAACTGAAATCTCAAAACGCGACAGGCAGTTGTAGTGGCGAGACATGTTGAGTGAGTGAGCTTGCGTGTTGTTGCTCTTTTCTCGTCTAAGAGAATAACTATTGCAGGAGTGGAAGCCAGACTTCACCCTGGGGACTCCCCTCATGCCATAGTCATTCTGTTAACACCAGAAAGGCAATGGCCAAAATAAGAATAAATACTAAGAAAAGGAAGATTAAGAGAAGAAAGGGCATCCCATGAAGCCTAATATTGTCCTCCCTACATGGACTCAAGACATGGGCCACATAAGACTAAAGATCCCTTGTATTTTCCCCACTCGGGGGCTTTTTATACCTTTTCCTAGTATAGACTAGTTTTACCTTGCTTTCTATAACACCCCCAAGATTAGGATTAAACAAACCTCAGACCAACGTCCGAGATAAACCTAACCCCAAACTCGGAAGATCACAGTATATGATTTGGCAACCATCACAGAACACAAGGATAAAACAACATAAGTTTAAACTCTTAACAGAGTATGATATCCGACTATTACAAGCCATGGGTCATAGACCCAACATTACACCAAACGGCGAAAGCAAATTATGTTGTTCTACACAACAAACTTAACAAAGGGCCTAAGAGACCATAAACATAAGCGACGTGCAACCCATAGTCCTCAGGATGCTACCTGGGATCCCCAACTACTCGTCGATGTCAACGGAGAAGCCATCTTCAGTTGCAACTAGATCATCTGTAGAAAAACAACAATGGCGCAAGGCTAAGTACGAGAATGTACTCTACATGACTTAGATATCATAGTATCGACATGCTCTGGCTAGAAAAGCTTTCTCTGGATTTCTTTTGTGTAAAGCAATCTTTGTTTGTAAACAAGAGAGAGTAGAAGCTCGACTACACAAAGTACTTTAAAAAGGGGTAAGAGAGCGACAACTCCAGCTTGAGTAACAAATCTTGTTAACCAAGAACACCTAAACTCCTCATCTAGGACCACCCCCTCGATCCCCCGAGGAAGCATCCTTATGCACACGTGGATCACCAAGTTTTACATTTAGTTATCGTTCTCTATGATCTTCACGTCCGTTCCTAAGTCGTCCTTAACCGTGGACACGACTTTTCAAAAAGATTTAACCCTGTAGGGGTGTACAACTTTATCCACACGTCCCAACCGACTTTTAGTGCCAAATATTATTAACCCTCTTCCTTATAGGGCCAAAAGAGGGTGGTTTACCACAACATTTACCTTGCTTTCTCTTAGTCATGCCCTAAGGAGGGTTTCGCCATAATGGATCAAATCCCGAAGCTGGTCACTAGATATGTGAAGCGAGGTTGGTTTATCAGAGGCTCTATCCACCCCAAGCAACCCCGGCAACGATTACCTACCTGTTATGATGCACCTCATCTTGTCATTTTCAATGTGTATGCTGAATGGAAAGCCTAGACTATGTGACTAATCAAATCTACTAGGAAAGTTAGTTAATCAAGGGGTTTTCCAGGCCCCGTGTGCCTGTACGCTCGATCTTGGTTTAAGAGGCAAGTGATGGGTTCGTAGCATGGAAAACAAAAAAATTCAACCGCAAGAACGAACAAAACCCAGATCTAATCTAGATAAAAGCCAAGATCTAATCTATTAGACATGTGCAACGAGATAGATCTATACTAACCCTTGTAGACATGGAAGCGTTACGAGATTAGATCTCATGGTTGATGTAGTCGATCACTTGCCGATCTCAAGATCGAGTGGACAGTCCTTCCGGCGCCGCGTTCCAGCAGCGCTTCCGCAGTCGGTCACACGTGCGGAGTCGAAGCAGACCTTCCTCTCCTCGTTCCAGCGAGCAGCGGAGGTAGTAGATCTCTCCAAGGAATCCCAGCAGCACGACGGCGTGGTGGTGGTGGTGGAGTGGAGAATTCTGCAGGGCTTCGCCTAAGCCTGAGCAGAAAGAAGGAGGAGGAGAGAGGCGGCTTGGGGCAAGAGTGGAGGATCAAAGGGGGGTGGCGCCTCCACCCCTCTATATATAGAGGGAGGGGTGCGGCCTAGGGTTCCCACCCCTAGGCCCACCCCTTAGGGCCGGCGCACCAAGGAGGTGGGGGGAGGAGTCCTCCCCCCCAAGTCTCCTCTTTAAATTTCCCTTATCTTATCTTATCTTATCTTGGTTTTCAAATAAACTCCAAAATATCTTCTAGAACCTTCCGGAACATTCCGAAACCTTCTAGAATCCCCATACAAACACTCCGGAACATTTTCTAACTCAGAAAAAGATCCCTATTATATGAATCTTACTCCCCGGACAATTCCGGAGCTCCTCGTGATGTCCCGAATCCAATCCGAGACTCCGAACAACATTCGGTCTCCAACGCACATTCCATATCTACTTAAAACAACTTCGAACCTTAAGTGTGTCACCCTACGGTTCGTGAATATGTAGACATGACGGAGACACCTCTCCGATCAATAACCATCAGCGGGATCTGGAGATCCATAATGGCTCCCACATACTCAACGATGACTTCGTGATCGATTGAACCATTAACATACGAAACCAATTCCCTTTGTCTTGCGATACTCTACTTATCCGAGGTTTGATCATCGGTATCTCCATACCTAGTTCTACCTCGTTACTGACAAGTACTCTTTACTCGTTCCATGATATGTCATCCCTTGTGACCTAGTCACATGCTTGCAAGCTAACTAGATGACATTCCACCGAGAGGGCCCAGAGCATATCTATCCGTCGTATGGATGGACAAATCCCAATCTTGGTCCATGCGCTTCAACACATACTTTCAGAATACCCAACGACACCTTTATAACCACGTAGTTACGAAGCGGTGTTTGATGTCATCAAAGTACCCATCCGGTGATGGTGATTAACACAACCTCATGGTCGAAGGATTAGGTCACTATGCATTTAAAAGCTTATAGCAATACGAACTTAATGACTTGATCTTATGCTACACTTACTATGGGTGTGTGTCCATCACATCATTCTCCTAATGATACAACCTTGTTATTAATGACATCCAATGTCCATGACCAGGAAACGATGATCATCTATTAATCAACAAGCTAGTTTAACAAGAGGCTTACTAGGGACTCTTACATGTTTACAAAACAGACAAGTATTAGTGTTTCCTAATAATACAATTATAGCATGGGATGTAAACATTCATCATAAACACAAAGATATAATAATAACCGCTTTTATTATTGCCTCTTGGGCATATCTCCAACAGCAAGAACTCGAGTCCTAATGGTGGAGAGCATTGGACTACGAAAACCACAACCAACATGGCCTCCCATACAAGCCTTAGCATTTTTATCCATCATTTGTGATCATATCTCCATCTCCTACCTTTCTAGATTCGTTGGCATCTCTGATTCATCATCATCGGGAAAGATCGGGCGTAGCTACTAAGCATGGCTAAGCTTGACGGTCGTTGAAGCTATAGCAACATTCACATGCCAGATATAGGTATGCTATGAGTAGTGGATCAGGTGTATAAGGCTACAAAGGGAAACTTGAAGGGAATATGCCCGAGAGGCAATAATAAAGTGGTTATTATCTTATTCCATGGTTATGATAAATGTTTATTTTGCATGCTATAATTGTATTAATTGGAAACGTTAATGCATGTGTGTTTAATAAACAAAATACAAAGTTCCTAGTAATGCCTCTCATATAAACTAGCTTGTTGATTAACAAGATGATCAAGGTTTCCTAATCATGGACATTGGATGTTGTTAATAACGAGGTCACAACATTGGTGGAATGATGTGATGAGCATTCATCCGAAGTATAGCATTACGATCAAAGTCGTCATGTTTATATTGCTATAACATCATACGAAGTAATCTTAGTCCTTAGACCATGAGATCATGTTAATTGCTAACACCAGAAGAGTATCTTGATAACACCAAACGTCACACCGTAACAGGGTGGCTATAAAGGTGGGTTCAGTACTACGAAGGTGTTGTGTTGAGGCTCATGGATCAAGAGTAGAATTTGTCAATCCCGATGACGGATAGATATACTCTAGGCCCTCTCGGTGATATCACATTAAGATAGCTTGCAAGCAAGTGATGTGATCACTAGAATGTTATATCACGGGAACGAGAAAAGAGTGCATGTCGGTAAGGAGATCAAACTAGGTATTTGGATACTGATGATCGAATCTCGGACATGTATTATATCATGAGACAAAGGGACTTAGTTACTAGCGTTAAAGGTTCTCACGATCACAGAAGTTATAGTTGAATGTGTAGGAGTCAGTATAGATCTCTAGGTCCCGCTTCTGATTATTGATTAGAGAGGTGTCTCGATCATGTCTGCATTATTCGCGAACCGTAGGGTGACACACTTAAGGGATACCGACACCATTTGGAGCAAATATGTTTCAGATAAAGATTTAAGAAAGCGCTGGAATTATTTTAATAGACACTGAAACTGTTTCGGGTGAAATTGCTGAAATTGGTTCTCCATGTAATATTGAAATGTTGCAGGGGGTTTGATGTCTACGCACTTCTATTCTTGTAGACAGTCGTTGGGCCTCCAAGTGCAGAGGTTTGTAGAACAGCAGCAAGTTTTCTCTTAAGTGGATCACCCAAGGTTTATCGAACTCAGGGAGGAAGTGGTCAAAGGTATTCCCTCTCAAGCAATCCTGCAATCAAGATACAAGAAGTCTCTTGTGTCCCCAACACACAAAATACACTTGTCAGGTGTATAGGTGCACTAGTTCGGCGAAGAGATAGTGAAATACAAGTGGTATAGATAATTATAAGTGGTAACGGTGATATAAAATAGCTTGATGGCATGGAAAAGACTATAGTAAAACTGAAATAAAGATAGAAGCAAGCAAGCATGTAATAGATCTAATAGAAAATGGTGTTTCAGTGCTTAGAAACAAGGCCTAGGGATCATACTTTCACTAGTGAACACTCTCATATAAATATCTTCTTTTTATGATACTACTCTTAACTACTCTCCGGTTGGACACTCTAATCCATGGTAGGGCTATAACAGCACACCTCAAAGTAAGCCTTTCCCATCTAGAAAACCCCACACTGTCACCTTGAGTACTAGATGGGTCCAACAAACACCAAAATTTCATAAATACATCCAACTCCAAATATAACTCATAACAAGTATTTGTAATCTCTAGCCTAAGTGCCACCATGGTGTGCATGCTGTCACTTTCACACACATGGGGAGAGCATAGATCTATTAAAGCACTTGAGTAGCAAGGTAGATCTACTTGATTACAAAGCTCATGATCACAATATGATCACGCATAGAGAGAGAGAGATGAACACATAGCTACCGGTAGAACCCTTAGCCGCGAGAGAGAACTACTCCCTCCTCATCATGGGAATCAACAACGGTGATGGAGATGGTGGTGGATATCAATGGAGATGGCTCCAGGGGCACTTCCCCGTCCCGGCAGGGTGCCGGAACAGAGACTTTCTGTCCCCTGAATCTCCCCTTTGGTGGCGGCGGTGTTGTGGAACTTTTCGTGGCTGGAGGCTTGATTATTTAGGGTTTTGGTATCGGGAGGCTCTTATAGGTGAAGGAGGCAAGGTCGGTGGCCGGCTAGGGGGCCCACACCATGCCCTGGCGCGGCCAGGGGGTACCCGTGCCTGGGGGGTGTGGCCAGGCCTTGGCCCTCCTCCGTCTCGTATTCTGGCTCCGTGAGTCTTCCAGTAAAATAGGAACTTTGGCTTTTGTCCCGTCCAATTCCGAGAATATTGATTTTCCGACTTTCTTGGAACCAAAAATAGCAGAAAACAAGCAACTGGCACTGTGGCATCTTGTTAATAGGTTAGTCCAAGAAATCATATGAAAAGTACTCCAAAGTTGGAACAAAACATAAGAAAGTAGATAAAACCAAGCATGGAACATCAAAAATTATACATACATTTGCAATGTATCAACATCCCCAAGCTTAACTCCTGCTCGTCCTCGAGTAGGTAAGTGATAAAAAGAAAGAATAATTTTTGAGGTGCCATGCACCATCATAAACTATATCAAAGTATTTGTAAAACATTCAAAGCTAGGATCATAGTACTTCAATCATAACATGAAAGATAAAGTTCTAACAATAAGGCAAAGCAACTATGTTGCAACATGAAAAGGCACAAACAAAAGATTCATGAATAACAATGCTTTGCAAGACGTTTGTTTGTTTCTCATAAAGAAAACATAGCATAGTCGTATTCAACTTGTCCCTCATAGAGTAGCAAACATAAATGCATGGGACACCTTCAAAGTTCATAAGAGTGACTAGATACAAATAGTTGAAAACAAGCAATATCAAAGTTATGCATCAATCAACAAGTCTTGGAACAATGCACATAGAACTAAGAATGGCTGATACATTGCAAATGTATCTATAATTTTTGATGTTCCATGCTTAATTTTATCCACTTTCTTGTGTTTTGTTCCAACTTTGGAGTACTTTTCATATGATTTCTTGGACTAACCTATTAACAAGAGCCACAGTGCCAGTTGCCTGTTTCCTGCTGTTTTTGGTTCTAGGAAAGTCAGAAAATGAATATTCTCGGAATTGGACGGGACAAAAGCCAAAGTGCCTATTGTTCCGGAAGTCATTATATGCCAGAATACGAGACGGAGAGGGGCCAGAGGCCGGCCACAGCACCTAGCCGCACGGCCAGGCTGGGCCTGCGCCAGGGGGTGGTGTGGTGGCCCTGACACCCCCTCGGCCTCCCTTTCCGACTATAAGATGCCCTCGGGACGAAAACCCTAAGGACCCGATCAAAAATCCAGGAAAGAGTCTGTAGCCGATGTCATCTCCATCCCTAGATCGGGAGGGATCTGAAGCTCTTCCCGGCACCCTGCCGGAGAGGGGAATTCACCCTAGAGGCCTTCTTCATCACCATGCAAGCCTCCGGTGTGATGCGTGAGTAGTTCATCCTTGGACTACGGATCCATGTAGTAGCTAGATGGCTGGTTCTCCTCCTTTGTGCTTTCATGTCTAGATCTTGTGAGCTCCGTTCATGATCAAGATCATCTATTTGTAATTCTGTATGTTGTGTTTGCGGGGATCCGATGGATATTGAGATGCTATTTCAGATTGATTATTGATTCTATCATGTCTTCGTTATTTGTGATCTTGCATGCTTTCTGTTGTTAGTAGCTATCTTGGCCAAGTAGATGCTAGCAACTCCAAGAGTTAGTATTTATGCTCGATAGTGGGTTCATGCCTCTGGTAATCTGGGGAAGTGACAGAAATCTCCAAGGTACTAGATGTGCTGTTGCTACTAGGGAGAAAACAACAATCCTTTGTTCATAGAACAATCGTATTGTTTACTTTACGCGCAGTTCGTAAAGCAATAATCTATTGCTTGCAACTTAATACTGGAGGGGGTTCGGATGATAACCTAAAGGTGGATTATTAGTCATAGATGCAGTTGGATGGAGGTCTATGTATAATGTTGGAATGCCCAATCAAGTCTCAAAGGAGTCAAGATGATTAGTATATGCATGTATTGATTTCTCGATGTTTGTCAATTCCCCGCTGTAATTTGTTCACCCAGCATGTTATCTATCTTAAGGAGAGCCACCTCTAGTGAACTATGGATCCCGGTCCTTTTCTTTTACATACAATCCATAAACTTTTACTGCTTTGTGTTTACTTTCTACAAACTTTTACTTCTTTCCATTCGATACGTTTAATCCTTTGTTTTCCGCAAAACACGGTGAGATTGACAACCTCATCGCAAGTTGGGGACAAAGTTCTATGGTTGTGTTGTGCAGGTCTCCACGTTGCTACTAGCATTGGTAGTGCGCCCTGCCAAAGCTCAGCTAGTAACACCTTTGGGGTGTTTCCTTGCTCCTACTGGTTTGATTAAACCTTGGTTTCATAACTGAGGGAAACTTGATGTTCTGCTCATCATACCTTCCTCTTGGGGTTTCCAACGAGCTCTACATCATCATTGCTCCAGCATTTTTCTGGGCGCCATACTCAGAGCCATCAATGGCCACTATGCTCTCAAAGTAGGTGCATAAAGGTAGAAGGTGGAGACTCAATATAATGGTGGAAGACTGGCCTTCATAAAAGGAAGTAGGGATTCAAGTCTCATAAAGAGCTTCTAAAAATTATGGTACTTATAGCTTTCAGCTCTCATTGCCCCTATCATAAGCATCTTGAAGTGATTAAGGTTAAAGTGAACAAACTATGGTGTACATGCTTGACGAAGTATACGTTACAAATCTCATGTCCCTTGTATACGAGGGCCGCTCCTCATGCTACTCAAGTTTAGTCATCGGTAAGTTCTTGTCATTGTAAGTATATGCGTATCATAGAGAACCGCCAACAGGGTACCCCTTGCCCGATGATACGGAAGAATCTCCGTATCAAAATGACAAGGCAAGCAGACAACGAGCATCTCAGCAATCTTCTTATTTACCATGGGAATATGGTGCTTTTTTTCTCTCTTTCCTCTTTTCATAGTATCTCTTTTTTTCTTTTTCTCTTTTTTTCTCAATATAGGACTCTTTTTTTATAAGAATAATGCTTCATAGACAGTTCATTATGGTTACGCTGCAGGTTTCCACCATGTCAGCATGGATTAGACCAGCGGCCCAGGCGTTTCTCTAACACATATACATAACTTCATGGACTTACAAGCTCCCCTTTCATTTCACACCGACGACATCCATATATAAAAGAGCATGATATCAACTAGGTACAAGTACCAAGTGCAATGTTGAAAGCGTTCCCCATGAAAGCATGGTTCTGCTAATTCCCAACAAATAAGTGCAAGCATATACAACATAGAAGACACAATGGTTCAAGTTTATTAAGGGCAAGAAAAGTAAAGTGTGACATCAAGTTCGTGAGAGCTTTAATCACTAGTTTTCTCATAACAAGTTTAATTCGGAAGGTAAACAAAAGCATGAATATACTTGGAGTAGCATAAGGTAATAGGTAGGTATGGTGGACTCTTTGGAATAACTTGGTTCAGGGAGTTGGATGCATGAGTGGAACTCATACTTTGTTGTGGAGGCTAGCAAAAGACTAGGAGCGACAAACTAAGAGAGCAATAATGGCCATAATCAAGTTTTCCCTTAATTGGATCACCCAAGGTTTATCGAACTCAGGGAGGAAGTGGTCAAAGGTATTCCCTCTCAAGCAACCCTGCAATCAAGATACAAGAAGTCTCTTGTGTCCCCAATACACCCAATACACTTGTCAGGTGTATAGGTGCACTAGTTCGGCGAAGAGATAGTGAAATACAAGTGGTATGGATAATTATAAGTGGTAACGGTGATATAAAATAACTTGATGGCGTGGAAGAGACTAAACGCAAACTGAAATAAAGATGGAAGCAAGCAAACATGTAACGGATCTAATTGCAAACAGTGTATTAATGATTAGAAACAAGGCCTAGGGATCATACTTTAGCTAGTGAACAATCTCTCATAGATATCTTCTCTTTATGATACTACTCTTAACTATTCTCCGGTTGAACACTCTAATCGATGGTAGGGCTATAACAGCACAACTCAAAGTAAGCCTTTCCCATCTAGAAAACACCATATTGTCACCTTGAGTACTAGATGAGTCCAACGAACACCACAATTTAATAAAGACATCCAACTCCAAATATAACTCATAACAAGTATTTGTAATCTCTAGCCTAAGTGCCACCATGGTGAGCACGCCGTCACTTTCACACACATGGGGAGAGCAGAGATCTGTTAACGCACTTGAGTAGCAAGGTAGATCTATAGATTACAAGCTCATGATCTCAATAAGATCATGCATAGAGAGAGATGAATACATAACTACCGGTAGAACCCTTAGCCTCGAGAGAGAACTACTCCCTGCTCATCATGGAAATCAGCAATGGTGATGAAGATAGCGGTAGAGATCGATGGAGATGGTTGTGGAGATCCATGGAGATGGTTCCGGGGGCACTTCCCCGTCGCCGGTATCACAGGGGAGCACCGCCCCTTAGCGCCCTTCCTTCATGGCTTCTTGGGATCCCTTCCCCATAGAGATGGGATCCATGGGGGAGGCAAAAACGTGGCTTTGGTGGCTGCAAATTCGTGGGTGGAGGTCTCTTGGGCGAATTAGGTTTCCTCCCTTTATATAGCTTCTCGCATTCCCGTTATCCCATCTTGGGCTGCAGTAAATCGGGCCTAAATGGCCCGTCCAAACTCGGAATCAGCTAAATTTTATATCCAGAACGTTTGTCGCGAAATTTCCAACAACTTTGTAGTTCAAGAGTTTTCCGTTTGACGCCGTCTTCGACCCGAAACGTGACCATCTTCAAAAGGAGTTCTGTGACAGATTTCTGGAAAATCCCAATTTTCACTCCAACATGGTTTGCACTTCTATTCTTGGTAAATCTTACACATCAAAGTGTAAAACAAGAACATTGTGCACTTTTGCAACTATTAGTAGGTTAGTCCAAAAATCATATGAAAAATACTCCAAAGTGTGGACAAAACACAAAAAGTAGATAAAACCAAGCATGGAACATCAAAAATTATAGATACATTTGCAATGTATCACATATCATCATTGGAAGGATCATGGATAACACTAATACTATAGCAATTATTAATATCATCATTTTTCAGAATTGGTACCGAAGAGATTTTCAATATCAAAAGTAGTGTGCTTTTCCCAATCATGATCAGTGCTATAGGTAATAGGCATAGGAACATCATCAAGTTCAGACTCAACAAAAACTATAATAGGAGCAACATGCTTAGGGGAAAATACCGTTTCCTCTCTCCTTTTACTCCTCCTTTTCTTCTTTTTCTTCTTCTCTTTAGGAGGGAGAGGCTTGAAAAGAATATTCTCCATATACCTTGGTTCATTGTTAAAGACAATAGAAGAAACTTTGGAGGATTCCTCCTTTTCATTAATAAGACCAAAACACATATTAGTCATGTCATATTTTGGTAAAATCTCATCTTCTATAATATTTTGTATGTAAGTATTTGTGTGACAATTATCAACACAATAAAGATGGCAACCATGCAAGACACTATTCATATCAAAAGCACTCATATCTACTAAAGAAGTTTTTCTTGATAATTCTTCACACCCCAAAAATAATGTAAGTTCATCATGCTGATTAGGAGTGATCATGTCATCACAATACAAACTTGCAGTACTCATTGGATTAGAAGGGCTATTATTATGGCATGAGCATTGAAAATAGAAATGACCCACTTCGAAGCAAAGTTCACAAATAAAGGGCACAAACTTTTTTACCAAGATCATTTAAAGCCCTATACCACATTCTAGTTTTTTCATTCCTGTGGGTGATACAATATTCTTCTTCAATTCGATTATTCTCACAAGGTCTATGTATTCCACAAAAATTAACATGCTTATAAGAAATAGTACTTTTAGAGGTTTGATCATGTTTATTGCTATCATTAACAACAATTTAATTTTCCATGCAAGTGTCTTTAGAAGGCTCATGATACATGTCCCACTTTTCTTTAGGAGCATTAATATGAGAAGCAAAGGTTTTAAAACAATCAATAAGAATTTGAGGATCAAGACCATATTTAGCACTAAGCTCTTGAAAATCAGCAGTTTCAACGAAAGACTTAATGCAATCATACTCATAGTTTATACCTAGTTCTTTACCTTTGTTGTTATCCCAATCTTCGGTATTGCTTTGAATTGTTTCTAGAAGATCCCACTTAGGTTTGACATCCTTACTCATGAAGGATCCCTCTAAACAAGTATCTAGATAGTCCTTGTAATGTCCTGAAAGCCTTGCATAGAAATTATTACAATATTCCTCGGGAGCTCATGAATGGGACATTTGAGAATTAGTGACTTTAATCTCCCCCATGCCTGGGCAATACTTTCTCCATCATGAGGATGAAAATTATAAATATAATTCCCATCTTTATGAATTTCATGAGGAGGATAAAATTTAGAGTAAAAGAGAGATTCAAGTTCCTTCCCCTCCAAATGATGAGGATCATCCAGTAGCTCATACCACTCCCTTGCTTTACCCTTAAGTGATAAAGAGAATAACTTCTTCTTGACGTGATCTGTTGTAATACCTACACACTTGAACAACCCGCATAATTCGTGTATAAAGAGCAAATGATCACCGGGATGGACAGTTCCATCTCCAAAATAGTAGTTATCCATAACACGATCAATAATTCTTGTAAGTATCTTAAAATTATCATTAGAATTACCACATATGGGAGATAAAGTATCATCAGAGCAAATTTTCTTCTTTAAAACTGGGGAAGTAAAAAGATCATTTTCATAAAAACTAGCTTCCCCCAGCTTAGAAGTTTCCATAGCATTAGTAACAAAGGTGTTCAAAATATTCATACTAATAACATTGCTATTAGCATCCAAAGAAGGTTCCAAGGGTTTTTTAATTTTCTTTTCAAAGAATTCTTGTTCTACATTAGGAAAAATACTAAAAAGCTCTCTAATTTTGTTGTTGTTTTCCATTAAGCCTAACTAGTGAAACCAAGAAACAAAAACACAAAATTGCAGAATCTAAAGGAAATAACTTCGAGCACTCACACCGGAGGGTGTGAGTACCTTTTACCTTACCTCCCCGGCAACAGCGCCAGAAAAAAGGCGTTTGCCGTGGGAGGTTCTTCTTCTTTAATCCTCCGATGTGAATACCTATTACCTTACCTCCCCGGCAATGGCGCCAGAAAATAGCTTGATGTCTACACACTTCTATTCTTGTAGACAGTTGTTGGGCCTCCAAGTGTAGAGGTTTGTAGAACAGCAGCAAGTTTTCCCTTAAGTGGATCATCCAAGGTTTATCGAACTCAGCGCGGAAGTGGTCAAAGGTATTCCCTCTCAAGCAATCCTGCAATCAAGATACAAGAAGTCTCTTGTGTCCCCAACACACAAAATACACTTGTCAGGTGTATAGGTGCACTAGTTCGGCGAAGAGATAGTGAAATACAAGTGGTATAGATAATTATAAGTGGTAACAGTGATATAAAATAGCTTGATGGCGTGGAAAAGACTAAAGTAAAACTGAAATAAAGATAGAAGCAAGCAAGCATGTAACGGTTGGACACTCTCAAATGGTGTTTTAGTGCTTAGAAACCAGGCCTAGGGATCATACTTTCACTAGTGAACACTCTCATATAAATATCTTCTCTTTATGATACTACTTTTAACTACTCTCCGGTTGGACACTCTAATCCATGGTAGGGCTATAACAGCACACCTCAAAGTTAGCCTTTCCCATCTAGAAAACCCCACACTGTCACCTTGAGTACTAGATGGTTCCAACAAACACCACAATTTCATAAAGACATCCAACTCCAAATATAACTCATAACAAGTATTTGTAATCTCTAGCCTAAGTGCCACCATGGTGTGCACGCTGTCACTTTCACACACATGGGGAGAGCAGAGATCTATTAAAGCACTTGAGTAGCAAGGTAGATCTACTTGATTACAAAGCTCATGATCACAATATGATCACGCATAGAGAGAGAGAGATGAACACATAGCTACCGGTAGAACCCTTAGCCTCGAGAGAGAACTACTCCCTCCTCATCATGGGAATCAGCAACGGTGATGGAGATGGTGGTGGAGATCAATGGAGATGGCTCCAGGGGCACTTCCCTGTCTCGGCAGGGTGACGGAACACAGACTTTCTGTCCCTCGAATCTCCCCTTCGGTGGTGGTGGCGCTACGAAAGTTGTCGTGGCTGGAGGCTTGATTATTTAGGGTTTTGGTATCGGGAGGCTCTTATAGGCGAAGGAGGCAAGGTCGGTTGCCGGCCAGTGGGCCCACACCATGCCCTGGCGTGGCCTGGGGGTACCCGCGCCTGGGCGGGTGTGGCCAGGCCCTGGCCCTCCTCCGTCTCGTATTCTGGCTCCTTGAGTCTTCCGGGAAAATAGGAACTTTGGCTTTTGTCCCGTCCAATTCCGAGAACATTGATTTTCTGACTTTCCTGGAACCAAAAACAGCAGAAAACAGGCAACTGGCACTGTGGCATCTTGTTAATAGGTTAGTCTAAAAAATCATATGAAAAGTACTCCAAAGTTGGAACAAAACATAAGAAAGTAGATAAAACCAAGCATGGAACATCAAAAATTATAGATACATTTGCAATGTATCAGGGTTTTATGTGAATGTTTGTTAATTAAAGTAATTAACAAAATTCTGAATAAATTTAATAAAAGAGTTTTATTAAATGAGAGAGCATTAAATTTGGAGAAATTTAATGCATTTATAGTGGAGACTTTAAAAGAGAATGTGAAGGGGCATTTTAATGTGAAGGGAGTTACCACCACATGAATGGGGGAGGTGAGGGGTCACCTCCATGAGGCACCGCCAAGGAGGGGGTACCCCCTCCTCCTATAAAAGGCCCCCCCTCTGACACCTTCATACACACACCTCCTCGTGAAGGATCTCTCTCCCCCTCTAGTATTTTCCCCCCATGGTCTCGGATTAGCGAGATACATGTTCTCGGTGGCTTTATCTGGAAAGGAGTTGCTGCTTCCGCTGCTTTGCTAGAGCGAGGGACGGAGGTTGTTGGGGTACCGGACGTCTGTGCGATCACGGATGCACCGCTGCTTTGCGGTGCTGGACTTGGTGGTGCTGGACTTGCTGGAGCCAGATCTGATGGACGTGCTGGAGCCGGACCTGCTGGACTTCATCACGATCTTGAGATCAGTAAGTGTACGACTACATCATCCATGAGTTCCAGCTCGTTAACAAAGCTTTGTTGTCTTCGAGGGTAAGTTCTCTATGGATGTATATCCACCCGTTGCTTGTATCTAGTAGATAGATCTTGGTGTATAGTTCCCACCGTAGGAATTTTTTTGTTTTCTATGCTACGACCCCAACAGTGGTATCAGAGCCAGGTTTATGCGTAGGTGCTTTGCACGGGTAGTACACATATGTTTATATGTGGGCGATGATGATCATGTTATTGCATCTTCTATGTATTTTGGATATTGGTGGCATAGTGGGATGAAGCGGCCCGAAACAACCTTACATGTCATCGTACATGAGACCGGTTCCATGACTGACATGCAACTAGTTTTGCATAAGTGGCTGGCGGGTGTCTGTCTCTCCTACTATAGTCAATATATGATTTACAAAGAGTTGCTAATAACTTGGTTACTCTCGTTGTGGTTCCATGTTCGTAGGTAAGAATGGTTCTATCTCTGAAAGCCCTAAGCCACGTAAAACTTGCAATGGATAAATTAGAGGCATCTAGTTTAGATCGTTGCTGGGCTAGTATCATGATATGGTAATGTTGTAAGTAGATGTATGATAGATACTCTTACAACACACCTAACGCATAAGTTCCATAGACCTTGGACTTACACACAAAGGAATGATAGAGATCATACCATGATGCATATGATAGAGATCAAATGCATGGACCATATCATCTCACTTTACACATTAGATGTTTGCATCTTATATTGCTAGTTTGGCGTTTTAGTAGCATTTTAAGATGATCCCTCATTTAGATATCAAGATAAAAATGTGTTCTTCCTTAAGTATGCACCGTTCTATGGATCGTGTTTCGAGACATCATGTGATGATCGGATGTACTTGACTCTACGCTTTCATACAATGGGTGTAAGACAGTCTTACACACGCGAGTACTAAGGTTCTTACTTGGCGAGCCTAGCATGTACAGACATGGCCTCGGAACACGGACCGAAAGGTTAAGCATCAGTCATATAGTTGATGTGATGCCCATATTGATGCTCGCCTTTGAAGCTACACAGACTCATGTGATGATCGGACTTGGTGTAATGGATTTGGTTCATGTAATTACCAAAAAGGCACGAGGGATGTCGTTTTTGAGTGGGAGTTCATTTCTAATTTGGATTAGTTGAACTCAATTTGTCATAAACTAAATCGAAGTGATTTTGCATAATTGGTTGTAGTCATTGGTGTCTGTTCACTACCTTATGTTTAGTTTTAATTGAGATAATAGAACTATAGAATTCTGGATATTTACTTTACAAACTGGTATCGTATTTTTTGAATGTCAATTTAAAGTTTATAAGTCCTATTGCAAACTTTCAGCAAACTCTATTTACTCCATGAAGTTTAATAAGTAGTATTAAATCAAAAGTAAGAATTCCAATGTTAGTATCTAAAGTATCATGTTTGCCTCCATGATTATTGATATTTAAAAGTTGTTTTAATATCAAGATTATATAGGAGCTGAAAATTGTTTCAGAAACCATCATGTGTGGAAGATATTGTGATATCTGAAACAATGTTTCGGTTGCATTATGATAGGGTATAATTTAGCAAAATACATGTTCTCATATTGTATGAGAATTTGTGAAGGATGGAGATGGTAAGCATCCGGATCTCCCAAAAAGGTTTTGGGAACTAACATTATACCCGCGATTCTTCCTTATAGGCTATAGTAGCTTGATCATGAAAGTTGTCATGATAAGGATGAATAGAAGATGTAAGTAAAATGTTTACTACACTAATAGATTACTAAAGAATGGAATTTTGAAAGAACACCAAACATTTGATGATGGTGATCCACTTCAAAGTGCAAGTTCAAAGGTATTAGTATTTGACTATATACACTTTGTACTTTGTGTCATGTGAATGACACCACTATTGATGTTGATAGATTCTTTTAAAAGAAAAGGAATTGTTGAAAGAGAATCTATAAAATATTTGGTAGAAAAGAAAAGGTTGGAGATGTCCAACTTAGGTATATAGAAGATATACATGTTATGGCCGTATTCCTTGCTTGTTAAACAATGTGGTTCTGAGGTATTGGATACTGGTATTGGATACCGAATTGGTTGGTATGAAGTGTCACAGAGGACAACGCAATTCATGAACTGCAATGGCCGAAGTAACTAGCAAGAGAATAAGTGATGATGTTCATCAAAAACAAATAAAGTGTTATTGTGTTATTCGTTGTCGTCAAACCTAGCCTTCAAGATTTTTTTAAATAATTTATTTTGTTCTGGTATTATGAGAACAATGGTTGTTCAAATAATTACCGTATTCCATAAAGGATGGATGAACTTTTACAAGTCTAGTGAGAGAAATCACATCCATAAACATTATTGCTAAAATGTCGCAAGACAAATGATTGAAAGATCACTTGTGAAGCGACATCGCTGTTTAAATTATATTGGAAAGAAAACATGAAGAAACTCCATGTTGATGGATTTTTGGAGTCTTTGATTTTGATCAATTGACGCTTGTGAAACTTTCCTCGAGATAATTGAAACTCCATTCATAGGCCAAAGAGGAATGGGTGACTAACTTATTGGATATTATGCATGTTGATGTATATAGTCCATTATGTGTAGCCATATGCGATGGATCTTTGTGCTTCATATGCTTTCTCCAGAAATTTAAGTGAATATATCTATATATTTACTTAATAAGGAAGAAGTATGAAACATTTGAAAATTGTTCAAAGACTTTCAAGATGAAGTGGAAAATCATTGTAACAAGAAAATAAAGAGTTTATGATTTGATCATAAAGGAAGATATTTGAGTTACACGTTTAGCAAAAACACTTAATATTTGAGGAATTGTTCCATGATTTGTGTTTTCCGATAAACCATAGGAGTATGGCATATTCGAGAGATGAAATCAAGCCATGTTTGACATGGTAAGATCAAGGGTGTCATTTATAAAACTGCCATTATGTTTTAAGGATTGAAGCTTTAGAGACTACCGCTTTTACACTGAAAAGAGCACCATCATGATCCGTTGAAATGACACCATATAAGTTATGGTTTGGGATAAAACCCGAATTGTCTTTTCTTAAATTTTGGTATGCCATGCATAAGTAAAATGTTTACAACCAAAGTCGGATAAGCACGTATTTGTAGGTTATCCCAAAGAATTTGTTGGGAATTTCTCCATAACACCAAGGACAAAAGAGTTTGTTACTTGGAACGTCAAGTTTCTTGAGAAGGAATTTTTCGCGAAAAGTTAAGTGGGAGGACAATAGAACTTTGATAAGGTTGTTGAACCTTAGCTATATGTGCTCAGTAGCGCATCGCCGGAAAGTGTCCCGGTGGCGGCCACAATGCTCATGGCTCCCGTGATTACAAAGGTTGTGATCTCGGAGATTAGAGTTCCTATTGAACTGTGTGGGTCGGTAAGAATCAAATAGTGTGATTTGATAAGCAAGTCGTTATTGTTTTGACAATGATAAACCGACTACATGCAAAGAAGCGATGATGGGCCCTGACTCCATAAAATGACTAGAAGTCATAGAATCAGTGATAGTATCCATACACGAGAAATCAAGTTTTTGAACTTGGAAGACCCTCCGGAAAGGCGTGAAGCCTATCGGTCGTGTTTAGATCTATAAAGAAATAGACATGGATGTTTAACATCTGTGAAATAGTCGACATGTCGGAAAGAAGTTTACGGCAATGTTCAAGGAGTTGACTATGACAATATTTGATCTTTCATAGCGATATTTAGTCTTGATGGATTAATGTAGCAACCACTACATATAATTTGGTATATGGTAGTTGAATAAACAAAACAAGGTTCTTCTAATAGAATGGTTACCTAGGACGTGTACATGACACGGTTTGAAGGGTTTTGTTAATTAAAAGGATGCTAAAAGGGCATGCAAACTTCAATAGTTGAAGTGAGCATAGCGGAGTTGGAATCTTCACCATGATGAAACTGTTAAAAGAGTTTAAATTCATCGGAGATGATGAAGATGCTTGCATTTGCAAGAAATTAAGTGGGAGCGCTGAGACATATTTCTAATACATTATGTAGAGGACATATTGTTGATTGGAAATGATGTATCTTGTATTGACACAAGTTAAGAATTTCATTGAAATAAGATTTTGATGAAAGACTTGGGCAAAACTGGAATATTTGACATCAATATCTATATGGATAGATTGAGGCGCTAATATGGTTGTGCCAGACATACATATATGAGATATTGAAAGGGTTCAATATGGAAACAACAAGAAAGGTTCTTGCTGCATGGAAATGATTGTATCAAGATTCAAGTGTTTCAACACTTGGTGAGTAAAATCACATGAAGATTTTGATCGATTATACCATGATATGTATATATCTAGAATGTCCTATGCTCTAAATGTTATGAGCACATACCAGAATGATTCATAAGATGATCATTGTACAATAGTAAAGATATTCTTATCATCTTTGGAAGAACTAAGAATATATCATGTATAAGTGACAAATAGTTAAAGGTAGTTCATTGTAAAGTGTTACACTGGTACTAGTTTTGTCACAAGATACAAATTAAATTTATCTCAATTTAGACTATGGGTGGCACAATGTAATGGAAAGGATGTTCCATGATGGATTTGGATAAGTTCAAAATTGAAACATTGTGACGGATACTACAACAAAAGGCTAAATATATGACTGCTATAGTAGCAGCAAAGGAGGGCATTTGTGTTAAGAAGCTTGTTGTCAAACTAGGTGTGGTTCAAAGTGGGCTAATACTATGAAGATATATTGTATGACAATAATATCAACATATTTTAACCCGAACGAACTAAAGGTCTCACCAAAGGACCAAAATTATGCAATGCCATCTCATTTGAGAATGAGTGATGCGTAGAGACGCAAAGACATGCAAATACACACGGACCTGAAAGTGCTAGATACGGAGATTATGTTAACCACTAGCAAACGCGTATATTCAACACCTAGGTGTTGTATATACAAGTTTACAAACTAGATTATTGACTCTAGTGCAAGTGGGAGACTGAAGGGAATATGCCCGAGAGGCAATAATAAAGTGCTTATTATCTTATTCCATGGTTATGATAAATGTTTATTTTGCATGCTATAATTGTATTAATTGGAAACGTTAATACATGTGTGTTTAATAAACAAAATACAAAGTTCCTAGTAATGCCTCTCATATAAACTAGCTCGTTGATTAACAAGATGATCAAGGTTTCCTGATCATGGATATTGGATGTTGTTAATAACGAGGTCACAACATTGGTGGAATGATGTGATGAACATTCATCAGAAGTATAGCATTACGATCAAAGTCATTATGTTTATATTGCTATAATATCATACGAAGTAATCTTAGTCCTTAGACCATGAGATCATGTTAATTGCTAACACCAGAAGAGTATCTTGATAACACCAAACGTCACACCGTAACAGGGTGACTATAAAGGTGGGTTTAGTACTACGAAGGTGTTATGTTGAGGCTCATGGATCAAGAGTGGAATTTGTCAATCCCGATGACAGATAGATATACTCTGGGCCCTCTCGGTGATATCACATTAAGATAGCTTGCAAGCAAGTGATGTGATCACTAGAATGTTATATCACGGGAATGAGAAAAGAGTGCATGTCAGTAACGAGATCAAACTAGGTATTTGGATACCGATGATAGAATCTCGGACATGTATTATATCATGAGACAAAGGGACCTAGTTACTAGCGTTAAAGGTTCTCACGATCACAGAAGTCATCGTTGAATGTGTAGGAGTCAGTATGGATCTCTAGGTCCCGCTTCTGATTATTGATCTGAGAGGTGTCTCGATCATGTCTGCATTATTTGCGAACCGTAGGGTGACACACTTAAGGGATACCGACACCATTTGGAGCAAATATGTTTCAGATAAAGATTTAAGAAAACGCTGGAATTATTTCAATAGACACCGAAACTGTTTCGGGTGAAATTGCTGAAATTGGTTCTACATGTAATATCGAAATGTTGCAGGGGGTTTGATGTCTACGCACTTCTATTCTTGTGAATGTTTGTTAATTAAAGTAATTAACAAAATTCTGAATAAATTTAATAAAGGAGTTTTATTAAATGAGAGCATTAAATTTGGAGAAATTTAATGCATTTAAAGTGGAGACTTTAAAAGAGAATGTGAAGGGGCATTTTAATGTGGAGGGAGTTACCACCACATGAATGGGGGAGGTGAGGGGTCACCTCCATGAGGCGCCTGATGACCCACAAGTATAGGGGGTGTATCGCAGTATTTTCGATAAGTAAGAGTGTCAAACCCAACGAGGAGCAGAAGATGCTGGCTAGTGGTATGGATCAGGAATTCTCTGCAAATACTTAGCAAACGGATTTTTAGGAGTTTTTGATAAGGCAAGTAAACAAAGTACAAGTAAACAGAAGACAATAAGAATAAATGCAGCAAGTGGCCCAATCCTTTATGCAGGAAAGGACAAGCCGGATGTATTACTTAAGATGACCAAACATTCTCGAGGACACATGGAAAGACTGTCAAGTGCTTTCACTTCATATAGTTGATTAATCTTCTTTAGCTTGCTAAGTTTTGTGTGGGTGAACCTGTGCTAATGTACCGCCCCATCCAAGACTAATACATACTTGTGATTATACCCCTTGCAAACATCCGTAAGTACAAGAAAGTAATTAAGGTAGAAACCTAACCACAGCTTTAAACTCTAAGACCCTTACGTCCCTTGTGCAATGGTTTCCTAACGGGGTGCAGGTTTCTACCACTCCGGCAACCCCTACGATTAGTAGCCAAATACACAATGCATTCCCCTAGGCCCATATAGGTGAGGTGTCATGTAGTCGACGTTCACATGACACCACTAGAAGAAGTACACCACAACTTAAATAGCAATCTATTGAATCTCTCTCAACACAACTCCACTACTAACAACAAGACTTCTCCCATGTCCTCAAGAACAAAACGAACTACTCACAAGACATCATATGGATCATGATCAGAGATGGAATAATGATGTATAACAATCTAAAAATAAACAATAATTCAATGGTTCACTCAATAGCATCAACTACAAAGAGTAATCAACACCGGGAAAGTTTCCCCTATGAACTAATGCAAGATTCAACTCAATTGTTACAGCAATATGGAGATGGTGATGAGGGTGCTGATGGTGATGATGGTGGTGATGATGATGATGATCCCGATGAAGTCCAGCTTGATGGTGGTGTTGATGGCGACGATCTCTCCTCTCCGGGAAGGAATTCCCCCGGCAGAAATCTGTCTGCCGGAGATATCTTTCTCTCTCGGTGTTTTCCGCCCCGCATAGGCGGCAAAATCTTTCTGTGGTCGCTCTCTGAGTCTTAGGGTTCCGGGAGGATGATATACGCCAGAGGGGAGAGGCTGGAGTGGGCCAGGGTGGCCACACCACCTCCTGGCGCAGCCTAGGGCTGCCCGCGCCGTGGGGTGGTGTGGGCCCCCTGTGGCCCATCTCCACTCCGTCTTCTGGCATCTTTAGTCTTCTGGAAAAATAGGATTTTCCGTATATTTTCCCGGATTTTCTGATCTTCACGAATTTTGCCTCCAAACAGCACATTTTCCATCAGAATCCTGACTACAGCGGTCCATGCTCCAGAAGTCATCAACCATGCAAAATTAGATGAAATAACTTAAGTATCACCTCTCAGTATGAAATAACTTAAGTATCACCTCTCAGTATGAAATATATCAATGAATAATAGTGAATTAAGACATAGAATAGTGATGCAAAATGGGCGTATCAGCGCCGGCCATGGAGGGGGTACCCCCCTCCTCCTATAAAAGGCCCCCCTCTCACACCTTCATACACACACCTCCTCGTGAAGGATCTCTCTCCCCCTCTACTATTTTTCCCCCATGGTCTCGGATTAGCGAAATACATGTTCCCAGTGGCTTTATCTGGAAAGGAGTTGCTGCTTCCGCTGCTTTGCTGGAGCGAGGGGCGGAGGTTGTCGGGGTACCAGACATGTGTGCGATCACGGATGCACTGCTGCTTTTCGGTGCTGGACTTCGTGGTGCTGGACTTGCTGGAGCCAGATCTGCTGGACTTCATCACGATCTTGAGATCGGCAAGTGTACGACAATATCATCCACGAGTTCCAACTCGTTAACAAAGCTTTTTGTCTTCGAGGGTAAGTTCTCTATGGATGTATATCCACCCATTGCTTGTATCTAGTAGATAGATCTTGGCATATAGTTCCCACCGTAGGATTTTTTTTGTTTTCTATGCTGCGACCCCAACAAAACTATGCAGCTGATAGGTAACTCTAGCTATTGACAAAAGACCACATTAGAATCATGTGCATTATAGCGAGGAAGAAGATACTTTGTAAAACATAGCTTCAAAATGAGAGGCTACACTTGCCTTGTCCTTTAGTAGAAAGGTATGGATCTTCGGTGTCATTGACTTTGGCCTCATGCTCGGATCCTATCGCGAAGAACCAATACCGGAAAGAAAGGCAACAATCATCATCTTGAACCATGCAATTCTCAAGCACATGGATGATATGTCAGATTAAATTTATCATGGCAACCCTAGGATTAGCATCGATTTAAATGGGTTCAGGATGCCTAAGGTTTGGCATTCCCATCGATCCAATATACAATTAGGGAGGTTCAATGTTCCTCTAAACTAGTTAAGATTCAGGTTGATCAATAATGCATCATTATATTTTTAAAGTGTAGATCTTGTTTTTCTGATCATTTTGATTCATTATTCATATTTTTCTGATTAAATATGAATAAGTTATGAATTTTATAAGATTATAACAATTTATGCTATTTTAAACATTTCTGAAAATATTAAAGCCTTTATGATGTCAGCCTGACGTTAACTTACCCTAACCCTAATCCTTTTTACACCACAAATGTGTCTAGCCACTGAGGCGGACGGGTGGGACCTAGGCCATGCGGGGTCTACTCAGTGGTCACACGGTAGCCATGTCGGACTCGTCGGCGGGGCACGACAGGTGGTCGCTGCCGGCGACGTTCCTGGCGATTAAAAGAAACGTGTCTAGGTGCGTTCAACGCGTGCGAGCGAGGCGAGGCGGCTAGCACTAGCGCCGCTAGCTAAGGGTCACTAGAGCAGGCATCGCGACAATGGACTATTGCGGCGAGCGGCGGCGCGCAATGCGGGGGCGGTATAAACGACACCAGGAAGCTCAGATGGGACGAGGAGGCACATGAGCTCACCACGAAGCTGACGGTGCCCTTGGGGAGGTGAGAAGGGGATTGAAGCGGAGCTCGTTGGTGTCAGAGAAGACGACATCGATGTGGGCGAGTGGGAGCGTCCCGGCCCGATTCAAGTGGTAAGGAAGAAGCAGGCGTCGAGGTGGAGCTCGTGGTGCGGTCAGCGGAGCTCGGGGATAGCGGGAACGACGGCTAGCTGGCGGCTGGGTTTGACTACGCGGGGAGAGCAAGAGAGGAAGAGAGAGGAGGGCTCTAGGGTGAATGAGGGGGTAAGGAGAAGGAGAGCACGTCTCGGCAGCCTTATCCTTGTCTCCACAACGGCGACCGAGCGGAATCGTGGCGCGACGGTCGACGACGGCACACAACTGCTTCCATCTGGAGAAGGACGATGGCTATTTTGCAGATACCTCCTGACAAAGCAAGGAATCAACCCGTGGTCCAGGCAACACTCTCCAGGGACTGGGATTTTCAGAAACCCCCTTGGGTTTTATTAAAACCCTGATTTTTAATATAAAAACTCTATTTAAATCATTTTTGAAGACTTCTTAAAATAGGGAAAATACAGGGGCCTTTTGGGAATTACCAGAACATTCTAAAATTTGAATTTGGAGCATATTTTTAAAACATTTGTAAATAGCTAGGGTTTTGCACTTGCATTTGTTCATAAATTTTACTCACATGCATAGACTTTATTGATTTAAACACATACATGCAATGCTTAAGTGCTAATTATCCTTTATTACAAACTTGGGTTGTTACGCTTTCCCTCCCTACCAAGGGTATTGATGGTCTTTTGTACAAGGACTTGAGCTTATAAAAAGCATGGGTCAACTGTAACCCATCTCTCATATGAAGCATAATCTTTCCCTCTTAATGTGAGACCTAGTTCTAGAGTTGAACCTTTTGGAATTTCACTTTGAGGTCGATAGCTCTGATGTAATCCCTCCAAAAATTCTATCCCTCGAGATTCTTCACGACATAAGTGTGGTTCGCCCGGGCGTATCATTAGGTTGTCCGTTTTGAACACCCGAGGTTCGCTCAATGGGACTAGGCTTCTCTCGCATGAGAGTTGAGGTTGAACCTCGTCAATAGAAATATTGTGTCCGTCATGTTAGTGTCGCATGCCTAGCAATGCAGGTGTCTGGGCGCGGTGTTTACTTTAAAACCACATTTTCACTTTTTGTTGATTTTCACTTGAACTACAATAACGTTGGTCTTTCTTTCCTGCACTAGCAGTATGCGATTAGACACATTTGATACACTATGCAAGTCAAATGGATATTTGTGACTTTCCAGATTTCTATAGGTTGAATAGGCCTTGTCCCAAATGAATAGGCCTGGTCAAACAAAATCTAACAACATTGAGTATATGTAACTCTTCCAATGCATAAGCATCTCCTAAGTATGAGTGTCTATTCAAACACTCATCCTTATGAGTAAGCACCTCCTAAGTATAATTATCTAATGAAATCCGACCTACGTGGCTGAAAAACTTGTCATCCCTAGCACTTTTTTGATATAGAAGTTTTTATTTGCTTGAAAGTTGTATCAAGGCAATACAAGCAAAAAAAAGTTACACCAACCTTCACATAACAATATGCACACATCCTAGAAAAATAAATAGAAAGAGTACCATGAAACCCATGACATGCAACAAAGGATAGGCACTCTAAGATGGCGGAGGACCAACATATAGATTACATCACCATCCTTTGTGGGAAAAGACCCCCTTTGACTTCCCTCTCCACTTGAACACCTCCACAATAAAGATCTCCTTATATTGTAGTCGCTAGAAATAACACCAAGTGCATAGCCAATACTACACGAGTAAATAACATGAAGGAGAGAAGTAATTTTTTTTATCAAACATAACATCATTCTTGCAAAGCCACAAAACAAAATTTAACTTTGTGGCTCTAATAAGGGTATTTTTCAAAAGGTTTGATTAGATTTCCCGTTACCGGTTGCCAAACATGTTTGCAGCCGTTCAAGATTGGTACAAGTTTGATGCATGAGCAAACTTGCATTTGAAGTGCATGATTGTCTCATCTTCACGACAAAATAACCATTGTTTACTCTTAAGCCAATTTGTCTTCGCGACATTGTCCTTTGTTAAGATGACTCCCACCTCATATATATATATATATATGACAGAAAAATATCGGTCCTTAACAGGCCTCTGTCTTCTAAATTTTCTTATAATTGGTGCATCCAACTAGACTAGCGGCTGCTACATAGTTTTGGCCAACAGGCAACATGATGCATGGTATCATGCAGAATTCATCAGAACAAATCTTGTCTAGGCGTCCAACTAAGCAACGTTTTGCCCAACTGATTGACCCATTTCTTTGCGACAAAAAAGGTCTGATTGGCTGATTGTGATTGGTGAGGTGAGAGGAAAGAAAGACGGAGAGCAAACGGTAATAGATAGATGGGGTATGGGAGATCTGGGATGGGATACGGGAGGCCAACCATACAAAACGCCGACGCACTGCTAGCCACCTCCACGTGCTCTCTCTCTCTCACCTCACAGCCTGCCATTGCCAATCAGGCACCCAACTTCCGATCCTCCTCACCCGTTCCTCACACCTGCCACTGCAAAATTGTTTTTGACAAGAGGCTGTAGCGTTTTTTGTTCGTGCGGTCACGCGTGTCCTATTTACTGCAAAAACTGTTCGTTATGTATTCAGAGAAGTCTGGCCTGACACCTACTAAAACTGCAAAAACTAGTTAGCTTCATGTGTGTTTCCGCTGACTGGGATACAGACAGTAGAAGAGGTCCACTGTACGATGGGGTTTTCGGCAAAACAGAGCACCCCCATCCATCCCAGGGCATCTCCACGGAGACCCACCAAAACGGCCAACCGAAACTGTTTATCTCTGTCCGTTTAGATCAGACCACGGTCATTTTATCGTGGTCCGGCAAGTTCGGCTAGCCGCGCGACAATTTGTCCGCTCTGAGCAGAATTTTTATCTTTTTGCAAATTAAAATATAAAGTACATAGACAAATATACATTTTGACAAGTAAATAAACTAGATTAGTTAATCTAATTAAAATAGTAAGAAACAAATAAGGGGTTAACTGATTTGGTTCCCGCACGAGTCCATATATGCTCAACCAAATCTAAAGTCGTCATAGGTGTGCCTGTGACGCAATTTTTCGTGCACTTGCATGAATTCTTCTCAAGACGCTACACTGGCTCTGGCTACCCTAAAAATCCCAGCCTTGATTCAAGATGCCGTTATCACGCTCGTCCTCGATGATCATGTTGTGCATGATCACACAAGTAGTCATCACATCACACATCCTCTTCGTGCTCCAGGTTCTAGCAGGGTATCGGACAATAGCCCACCTTGATTGAAGCACACAAAATGCTCGCTCCATTCCTTCCTAGCGGCCTCTTGCTCTTTCGCAAACCTCTTGCATTTCTCATCTCCAGGGTTGCGGATTGTCTTCACAAAGGTGGCTTGGGAGAGATAGATACCATCAGCTAGATAGTAACCCATATCATATGGATTGCCATTAATCTCATAACAAACCTATGGGGCATTGCCTTCTGCCAGTCTAGCAAACAACACATTGATATCATTGCTTGATCCAGCCATGCCAAATCCAGAGATCATGTGATGCAACAACCTATGATGGTGCACCCCCTCCACATGCCCTTTAAACTGCACTTGCCAATAAAAAGGACAGTTCTTCCACTGCCAATGCATACAGTCGATGCTGTCAACATCCCACGAAACCCCTACTCTCGTTGATGAACAAAAGGCGAATAGTGTCTTCGGTGTTTGGCTCTCTCAGGTAAACTTTTCCAAACACCACAATAACTGCGCTACAAAACCGGTATAAAGCTTCATAGCATGTGGACTCGCTCATGCGCATGTAGTTGTCAAGGAGATCACCGGGCGCTCCATATGCAAGACGCCGAACGGCAGCAGAACATTTCTAGTAAGGGGAGAATCCAATCATACCGGTACAATCGTACTTGGCTTCAAAGTAGTTATCGTACTCCCTCACCCCATTGAGAATGTCCATCTGATAGCACGACGGAATGCTTTCTCTTTGAAGACCGGATTAGTTGGGTGGAAATAGTCCATATAAAGACGTATGTGCCTTGCTTTCCGGTCACGTTCATGGTTGACTTCATGCCGCTTTACCGAGCGACCTCTACGCGGCGGCAGGAGATAATGGTCATGCACCATATGTGCAGCTGCCAGCAGCACTTCGGTCTCACCGTCGGACTCCTCGGACTATGACTCGATGAAATTCTTGTAGAAAAACTCGATTGCCCTTCGACTGCCATCCATTTGTTCAGTATACGGCCGTCAATTGCCATGCTAACTCCCGCAGCGGACCAGATAACGTAGAACGAACCAGCGAACGTACCTCAAGCAAATGTCCGAACAGGTTGTGCGTAACGCACTTCAGAGGCTGTGGCGCGTCCAGTCGACAGGCGGAGGCCGTGGCGGCGGGATGGCCTGCGGCGCGTCCAGTCAACTCCGGGAACGCGTCTGGCCTGCGGTGCTGCTCAATATCGCGGGGCGACAACGCGCAGTGATGGCGGCAATGGTTACGCCTGCTCTGGCCACGGGATATAGAGAGCGAGGGTTTGGAAGAGGAGAGTGTCTCTTGTGCCACTGGCAAGAGAGCCCGGGCGAACAAGTGAGAAGACGCGAGGACAAGTGCATTGTCTAGGACCATCCAACCGTGAACCAAAGTTGATGCATGGACAGGTGGGTCCGTGTTTTTTTGTCAAGATGGATCGCACCTGACTATGCAAGAACTGAGTTTTTCTGCCGGCAAGAAAGGACAGCACGAAAAGTCCTACTTCGTGTGATTCCCCAACGCCAAAAAGAAAACCTCTGATCGTGGTCTGTCCGAGCACTGTTAAAAACCCAGAGACAGGGCATCATGCATGCGTCATGCGCGAACGTACGCACCAGTCCAGTAATTTTTATACACGTCATTTGGCGATGGATGTGACGTGATAGCCAGAAGCCGGCAACGCTCTGCTAGCTCGCATAGCGGGCTGTCCGAGCAGTAAAACTGAGCAGGGTACCGGCTCGTTGATAAGACTGTCCCTCTTTTTCTTTGAATAGACTGTCCCTCTTGCAAGTTGCTTTTTTTTAAAGCGGAGCGCGATATAACCTTTCATTACTACGTACTCCCTCAGTTTCATAATATATAATATAAGATGTTTTACCTTTGTGAACATAGTGTATCTACACCTCTTTCAGTGTGTAGATTCAGTTATGAAACGGAGGGAGTATATAGCGGTGGAGGTACAAATTGATTACAAAGGATCCCCTAAAGTAAAAAAATTACACATAGATCCTTGGCATTTGTAGAAAGAACCTTACTAAAAGATTTTCCCATTCTCTTCCCCACAGTGGAGCAGATAGCTTAGCACGTTGCAACCATGGATAAAGACGGGGACCAAACCACTTGCCACCGGCCCGAGGAAGCCCTCAACGCCTGAACTTGAATAGGACCTCCCAACGAAGGTTGGAACCTTGTTGGAGCATACCGGCATGAAGAAGGCCATCATGGCCAAAGACCGGCTTCCTCTCTAGGCGTCAGATTTCGGAGAACATTGTCTACGCGGCCGATATCATTAGATGATGCCATCTAAAAAAAGGCTCTGACCCTTGTTTTCAAGATCGACTTCAAAAAGGCTTTCGACTTCATCAACTGGGCTAGCATGTTGGCCATCCTCATGGCGAGGGGGTTCGACAACCGGTGGTGTTCCTGTATGGATCTTATCTTGAAGTCAAGGCACACAGCGGTGCTCCTCAACGGGGTGCCCGGAGACTGGATCCGTTGCAAAAACGGTCTCCCTACCTCTTCATCATTGTCGCAGAGGTCCTATAGCGCCACATTCGTCGTGCTTTCACCCTTGGCAATATGTCCTACCCCCTTTATGGCACCACTCCATGCGTTGTCTTGTAGTACACCGACGACACCCTCATCATCTGTAAGGCGGACCACGCCGCCACTTCTCACCTTAAGACTGTGCTTGACGATTTTGCCACCGCCACGAGTTTAGCCAGTAACTTTCACAAATCTTGTTTTATCCCTATGAATATCCCTCCCGAGGACGTGGCATCCATGGCATTAACCCTGGGGTGTCCCATCTCTTCCTTCCGTCTGCCCTACCTCGGTCTCTCGCTTTCTCCCACTAAACTCCCCTGATGGGTTCGTAGCATGGAAAACAAAAAAATTCTACCGCAAGAACGAACAAAACCCAGATCTAATCTAGATAAAAGCCAAGATCTAATCTATTAGACATGTGCAACGAGATAGATGGGAACTCATCCAAATCCATCATGGAACATCCTTTCCATTATATTGTGCCACCCATAGTCTAAATTAAGATAAATTTAATTTGTACCTTGTGACAAAACTAGTATTAATGTAACACTTTACAATGAACTACCTTTAACTATTTGTCACTTATACATGATATATTCTTAGTTCTTCCAAAGCTCATAAGAATATCTTTACTATTGTCCAATGATCATCTTATGAATCATTCTGGTATATGCTCATAACATTTAGAGCATAGGACATATCTGGATGTGTACATCTCAAAGAATGATTGATCAAAATATTCTTGTGATTTCACCAAGTGTCAAAACACTTGAATCTCGTGTCAACACACTTGAATCTTAATTTAGTCCTTTCCGTGCTTCAAGAACCTTTCTTGTTGTTTCCATATTGAACTCATTCAACATCTTATCTATGTACATTTGGCAAAATCATATTAGCGCCTCAATCTATTCATATAGACATTGATGCCTAATTCTTGATTTATGCCTAAGTCTTTCATCGAAATGAAATTCTTAACCTGTGTCAATAAAAGATACATCATTTCTAATCAACAATATGTCTTTCACATAATGTATTAGAAATATGTCTTAGCGCTCCCACTTAATTTCTTGCAAAATGCAAATATCTTCATCGTCTCTGATGAAATTAAACCTTTTAACGGTTTCATCACGGTGAAGATTCCAACTCCGCGATGCTCACTTCAACCATTGAAGTTTTGCATACTCTTTTAGCATCCTTTTAATTTAACAAAACCCTTTGGATCGTGTCATGTACACGTCCTAGGTAACCATTCTATTAGAAGAACTTGTTTTGATTGTTCAACTATCATATACCAAAATACATGTAGTGGTTGCTACATTAATCCGTCCAGACTAAATATCGCTATGAAAGATCAAATCTTATCATAGTCAATTCCTTGAACATTGTCGTAAACTCTTTCCGACATGTCGACTATTTCATAGATTTGAAACATCCATGTCTATTTCTTTATAGATCCAAACATGACCAATAGGCTTCACGCCTTTCCGGAGGGTCTTCTAAGTTCAGAAACTTGATTTCTCGTGTATGGATACTATCACGGATTCCATGACTTCTAGTCATTTTATGGAGTCAGGGCCCATCATCGGTTCTTTGCATGTAGTCGGTTCATCATTGTCAAAACAATAACGACTTGCTTATCAAATCTTACTATTTGATTCTTACCGACCCACACGGTTCTATAGGAACTCTAATCTCCGAGATCACACCTTTTGTAATCACGAGAGCCATGAGCATTGTGGCCGCCACCGGGACACTTTCCGGCGCTACGCTACTTAGCACATATAGCTAAGGTTCAACAACCTTATCAAAGTTCTATTGTCCTCCCACTTAACTTTTCACGAAAAATTCCTTCTCAAGAAGCTTGACGTTCCAAGTAACAAACTCTTTTGTCCTCGGTGTTATGGAGAAATTCCCAACAAATTCTTTGGGATAACCTACAAAGACGTGCTCATCCGACTTTGGTTGTAAACATTTTACTTATGCCTAGCATACCAAAATTTAAGAAAGGACAACCTGGGTTTTATCCCAAACCATGACTTATATGGTGTCATTTCAACGGATCACGATGGAGCTCTTTTCAGTTTAAAAGCGGTAGTCACTAAAGCTTTAATCTTTAAAATATAATGGCAGTTTTATAAATGACACCTTTGATCTTACCATGTCAAACAAGGTTTCATTACATATCTTGAACACTCCATACTCCTATGGTGTTTTGGGAAATGCAAATCCATGGAACGATTCCTCAAATCTTAGGTGTTTTTGCTAAACATGTAACTCAAATATCTTCCTTTATGATTGAATCATAAACTCTTCATTTTCTTGTTACAATGATTTTTAACTTGATCTTGAATGTCTTTAAACAACTTTCAAATGTTTCATACTTCCTCCTTATTAAGTAAATATACAGATATATTCACTCAAATTTTCGGAGAAAGCATATGAAGCAAAAAGATCCATCGCATATGGCTACACATAATGGACTATGCACATCAGCATGCACAATTTCCAATAAGCTAGTCATCCGTTCCTATCTAGCCTATGGACGGAGTTTCAATTATCTCGAGGAAAGTCTCACATGCGTCAATTGATCGAAATCAAAGACTCCAAAATTCCATCAACATGGAGTTTCTTCATGTTTTCTTTCAAATATAATTTAAACAGCGATGTCACTTCATAAGTGATCTTTCAATCATTTGTCTTGCGACATTTTAGCAATAGTGTTTATGGATGTGATTTCTCCCACAAGACTTGTAAAAGTTCATCCATCCTTTATGAAATACGGCAATTATTTGAACAACCTTTTGTCGTCATAATACCTGATCAAAATAACAATTATTGAAACAAATCTTGAAGGCAAGCTTTGATGTTAACGAGCAACACAACAACCCTTTGTTTGTTTTCGATGAACATCATCACATATTCTCTTACTAGTTAGTTAGGCCATTGCAGTTCATGAATTGTGTTGTCCTGTATGACACTTCATACCAACCAATCCGGTATCCAATACCTAAGAACCACATTGTTTAACAAGCAAGGAATACAACCATAACATGTATATCTTCTATATGCCTAAGTTGGACATCTCCAACCTTTTATTTTCTACCAAATATTTTATAGATTTTCTTCCAGCAATTCCTTTTCTTTTAAAAGAATCTATCAACATCAATAGTGGTGTCATTCACATGACACATAGTACAAAGTGTATATAGTCAAATACTAATACTTTTGGACTTGCACTTTGAAGTGGATCACCATCATCAAATGTTTGGCATTCTTTCAAAAATCCATTCTTTAGTAATCTTTTAGTGTAGTAAACATTTTACTTACATCTTCTATTCATCCTTATCATGACAACTTTCATGATCAAGCTGCTATAGCTTATAAAGGTGAATTGCGAGTATAATGTTTCTTTTTCAAAACCTTTTGGAGGATTAGGACGACTAGCGTCTCCAACCTTCACAAATTCTCATCAAATATGAGGACGTATACTCTATCATGTTGTAACCAACACATTGTTTTAGATATCGCAATACCTTTCACATATGATGGTTTCTGAAACATTGCTTTCAGTTCTTAGATAAACTTGATATTAAAAACAATCTTTTGAGTATCAAGAATCATGGAGGCAAACATGATACATTAGAAACTAACACTGGAATTGTTACTCTTGATTTAATACTATTTATTAAACTTCATGGAGTAAATAGAGTTTGCTGAAAGTTTGCAATAGGACTTATAAACTTTAAATTGACATTCAAAACAATACGATACCAGTTCGTAAAGTAAATATCCAGAATTTGTATAGTTCCACTATCTCAACTATAACTAAGCGTAAGGTGGTGAACGGATGCCAATGACTACAACAAACTATGCAAATTCACTTTGATTGTGTTTATCATAAATTGAGTTCGACTAATCCAAATTACAAATGAACTCCCACTCAAAACAACATCCCTCGAGTTGTTTTAGTGATTACACGAACCAAATCCACTACACCAAGTCCGATCATCACGTGAAATGATGTAGCTTTAAAGGCGAACAATCAACATGTTCATCATGTCATCCATATGACTCATGCTTTACCTTTCGGTATTCCGTGTTCCGAGACCATGTCTGTACATGCTAGGATCGTCAAGGTTAACCTTAGTTTCCACATGTGCAAATCTGGCTTGCACCCGTTGTATGTACACGTAGAGTCTATCACACCCGATCATCACGAGATGCTTCGAAACGACGAGTCTTAGCAACGGTGCCAACTAAGAACGAACACTTTATTACTTGATATTTAGTGAGGGGGATCATCTTATAATGCTACCGTCGCGATCTAAGCAATACAAGATGCATAAAGGATTAACATCACAGGCAATTCATAATTAGTGTGATATGATATGGCTTTTCTTCTTGTGCCTTTTATCTCCATCTCCAAAGCACGAACATGATCTCCATCATCACCAGCATTGCGTCAAGGTCAGTGGCGCCGCTTCATGGTTGTCCATCATCACCAGCAACTATTACAACTACTTGGAATAAAGTTATTTACAAGATAAATAGACACGCATGTCTTAACAGAATTAAAGACAACCATTAGGCTCCTGCCGGTTGCCATATTACAACAAGGATCATTGCATACATCAAATACAATCACAATCACATGATGGCCATATCACATCACAAAACCCCTGCAAAAACAAGTTAGACACCTCTAATTTTCTTTGCATGTTTTACGTGGTTTGGGGCTTTCGCATAAGACCGATCTTACCTACGAACAAGGACCACAACGTTGATACAAGTGTTGTCAGATGCTCATTGTAAATTGAATCTTAACTATGGTGGGAGAGACAGACACCCGCAAAGCCACTTGTGCAAAGCAAGTTGCACGTCAAGCGTGGAGCAAGTCTCATGTGCGATGACATGTAATGTTAGCCGAGCCGCTTCATCCCATCATGCCGCAAGATGCAAAGTACACGCTAAGACACCGACAACAAAAGCATCAACGCCCACAAAAACATTGTGTTCTACTCGTGCAACAGATCTACGCATAGACACGGCTCTGATACCACTGATGGGTTCGTAGCATGGAAAACAAAAAAATTCTACCGCAAGAGCGAACAAAACCCAGATCTAATCTAGATAAAAGCCAAGATCTAATCTATTAGACATGTGCAATGAGATAGATGGGAACTAACCCTCGTAGATCCGAAAGCGTTAACGAGATTAGATCTCGTGGTTGATGTAGTCGATCACTTGCCGATCTCAAGATCGTGTGGACGATCCTTCCGGCGCCGCGTTCCGGCAGCGCTTCCGTAGTAGGTCACACGTGCGGAGTCGAAGCAGACCTTCCTCTCCTCGTTCCAGCGAGCAACGGAGGTAGTAGATCTTCTCCACGGAATCCCAGCAGCACGACGGTGTGGTGGTGGTGGTGGAGTAGAGAATTCTGCAGGGCTTCGCCTAAGCCGGAGCAGAGGGAAGGAGGAGGAGAGAGGAGGCGGCTAGAGCTTGTTATGAGAAAGAGCTAGGAGGGGGCGCCCCCTCCCCTCTATTGAAAGGAGGGAGGCGCCTTGGGAGGGGGAGTCCTAGTAGGACTCCCCTCCGTCCTTGGGCCGGCGGGTTGGGAAGGGGGGGAGGAGTCCTCCTCGCCCACGAATCCGTGTCTAGCCCCCACAAGGTTTCCTTGACCCTTTCTTGGTTTTCAAGCAAACACCAAGAACTCTTCTAGAACCTTCCAGAACATTCCGAAACCTTCTAGAATCCCCATACAAACACTCCGGAACATTTCCTAACTTAGAAAATGATCCCCAATATATGAATCTTATTCTCCGGACCATTCTGGATCTCCTCGTGATGTCCCGGATCCAATCCGAGACTCCGAACAACATTCGGTCTCCAACGCACATTCCATATCTACTTAAAACAACTTCGAACCTTAAGTGTGTCACCCTATGGTTTGTGAATATGCAGACATGATGAAGACACCTCTCCGATCAATAACCATCAGCGGGATCTGGAGATCCATAACGGCTCCCACATACTCAACGATGACTTCGTGATCGATTGAACCATTAACATACGAAACCAATTCCCTTTGTCACGTGATATTCTACTTATCCGAGGTTTGATCGTCGGTATCTCCATACCTAGTTCTACCTCGTTACTGATAAGTACTCTTTACTCGTTCCGTGATATGTCATCCCTTGTGACCTAGTCACATGCTTGCAAGCTAACTAGATGACATTCCACCGAGAGGGCCCAGAGCATATCTATCCGTCATATGGATGGACAAATCCCAATCTTGGTCCATGCGCTTCAACACATACTTTCAGAATACCCAATGACACCTTTATAACCACCCAGTTACGAAGCGGTGTTTGATGTCATCAAAGTATCCATCCGGTGATGGTGATTAACATAACCTCATGGTCGAAGGATTAGGTTACTATGCATTTGAAAGCTTATAGCAATACGAACTAAAATGACTTGATCTTATGCTACGCTTACTATGGGTGTGTGTCCATCATATCATTCTCCTAATGATATAACCTTGTTATTAATCACATCCAATGTCCATGATCAGGAAACCATGATCATCCATTAATCAACAAGTTAGTTTAACAAGAGGCTTATTAGGGACTCTTTTATGTTTACAAAACACACATATATCAGTGTTTCCTAATAATACAATTATAGCATGGGATGTAAACATTCATCATAAACATAAAGATATAATAATAACCACTTTTATTATTGCCTCTTGGGCATATCTCCAACATCCCCGTCTCCGCTTATGCTCCTCTTCTTCTCTCCTTTGACCACCGTCTCTCTAGTTGGCGTGCTCTCCTTCTGTCCTCGGGTGGGCGCCTGGTGTTATGCAATGTCGTGCTGAACAACCTTGCTACTTACTATATGTGCTCATACTTGCTTCCACAGGTGTGATCGACTATATTGACAAGAGGAGGTGCGCATTCTTTTGTACTGTCAAGGATTCTTGCTCGGGTGCTCACTGTCTAATTGCTTGGGATAAAGTTGTGTTGTCTAACAGGAGGGCGGCTTCGGCGTTAAGGATCTCCACCGGCAGAATTGGTGTCTACTCTTAAATTTTATTCATCGGCTCCACCAAGACGACTCACTCCCCTGGAAGGATTGGTACCGCCTGCACTTCGGGCGTGATCTCAGAGCGGCGACCTCCAACCCCTCCTTCCTCGGCAAGATTGTTCAGGACTGCCTCCTGCTCTACCGCGCCATCACCCGTGTCTAGGTCCTCAACGGAACCTCCATTCCCTTCTGGCTTGACCACTATCTCCCTGGCAGACCGCTTGTAGAGTGGTTCACTGCACTTTTATCTCACGTTACCAGGCCTCATGCGACGGTGGCTACAGATGTTGCTTCCGGCTTTGTGCTGCAGCCGCGTCTCTCTGCTGCAGCTGAGCGGGAGCTTCACACCGTATAAGGATACATCGACGCCATCACCCTCCTCGATAGGTAGGATCTCTACTTCATCGACTCTCCTTCGACTCCCCCTTCAGCTCCCACGAGGTGTACCAGGCGCTTTCTCCGCGGCACGCAGTGGATGTGTCTGTGTGTAAGGCTTGAGAGCTAAAGCTCCCGACCAAGATCATCATCTTAATGTACCTTGCAGACATCGACATGCTCAGCAGAAGGGATAACCTCTTCTTGAAGCAATGCGCTGATGGCTGTGATATACAACACTTTTTAGCAATATAAATTGTGTCGTTTTCCTATCATATCATGCTCCATCTAACTATTGCTATGCTTAATATGCATGATTACTTGTTTTTATTAAATTCAATATGAGCCTTGCACATTTAGTATTTTAGGTAGAATTTTATCCCTCTTCCTTGTCTTTGACATGTGTGTAGGTGTTGATGATGATTATGGATAAAAACAAAGGCAAAAGGAACAAAGAGAGCATAGTATGGAAGAGCTACAGGGACCAGACTTTGCCATTTGAGAAGTTGAAAAAGTGATTTTTTACAACTTCACAAAATATAGATCCAAGACCACAGGGTTGTAGCCCTCGACGATATGAACTCATCGAGCCCAAGAACACGCAAAACGGAGTTCGTATGAATAAATGGCGGTAAAAATACTAAAAACATCTACAAGTTTAACGAGCAACTATACGGACGAGCAAGCGGGGATAAAAATAGATGGGTACGAGGTACGGGAGATCTGGGATAGGATACGGGAGGCCAACCGTACAAAACGCCGGCGCACTGCTAGCCACCTCGACGTGCTCTCTCTCTCACCTCGCGGCCTGCCATTGCCAATCAGGCACCCAGCTCCTGATTCTCCTCGCCCATTTCACGCACCTGCCACAGCAAAATTATTTTTGACAAGCGGCAGTAGCGTTTTTTGTTCGTGCGGTCACGCGTGTACTATTTACTGCAAAAACTGTTCGTTATGTATTCAGAGAAGTCTGGCCTGACACCGACTAAAACTGCAAAAACTAGTTAGCTTCAACTGTGTTTCCGCTGACTGGGATACAGACAGTAGTAGAGGTCCACTATATGATGGGGTTTTCGGCAAAACAGAGCACCCCCACCCATGACTGAGCTGCACAAGATCTGAGTTTTTCTGCCGGCAAGAAAGGTCAGCAAGAAAAATCCTACTTCCTGTAATACCCCCACGAGAAAAAACCCTCCGACCGTGGTTTATCCGAGCACTGTTAAAAACCCAGAGACAGGACATCACCCATGCGTCATGGGTCAACGTACGCAGGAGTCCAGATTCTTTTACTGAAAAAGTTAAAAAAAAACCTTGAATTTGTACGCGGATTTTGAATCCCAAAATTGACACTCTAAATTTCTGAATCCCGGTCTATTCCATGGAGTACCTTCACTCTCCTTGGCGCACTAGAAAAACAACTATCCTGACAGCGATAACAAGCACTCTCGCCGACAATATGACCATCTCGTCATATCCATCTCTTTCCCTCAAATACTGTACTCAGTTGACGCCGACTCACATTATGCCTCCTCCGTCCCCTCTCGTCATTTCTCTCAGCATGGCCCACCCTCTATCAAGCAGCAGCGCGACGTTCGAGGAGCGGTGGCGGCGCCGCTTTCCTAGGTCGCGGCAGTGCACCCCTCCTCCGATCTCGCACAGTTGCCTGCGGTGGCGCCCCCTTTCCCGAGCAGCTCCGGTACGCCCCTCGTCCTAGACAGTCATGCAACACCTCCCATCTAGAGAAGCAGAGTTGTGAGCGCCCCAAATTGATGAGTTCTTCGTGAATGGAAGAATATTCCCTTCGTTCAGAAATATAAGACGTTTTAGTTTTGTGAATAGAATGTATCTAGACGATTTTTAGTTTATAGGTTCATGGAGGTTTGGACTGAATCTACACACTAAAAAGGTCTAGATACACTATTTTCATAAAGTTAAAACATCTTATATTTCTAAACAGATGGAGTATTTGTTAGTTCAGGCATGATTTGTGTAAAAAAGATTTGACTGGGGTTGATGGGAGGTAAAAGGAAAAATTGCGTAGTCCTTCTCAAAATATGCTTTCACCTAGCTTTATGAATAAATCAACCATCCATACAGAATACATCAAAGTGCAAACAATCGAAACAACATACGCTAAGGCCACATCACAAACCAGCCGAAATATCACAGATACAACGCACACCCAATGACTTCGGTGTGACCAGCGAGGATCCCACAACCCTTCTGGGGCTCAGGATCGGGTGGACGGGGGAGAGATGCGACACGCCTCCTTGATCAGGTATCAGAGCGTGTCGTCTAGCCTCTCTCTGTCCTGACGCCTATATAGCGGATACCACTGCTGAAAAAAAGCGAGAAATTTGAATATCGAGTCAGTGGGACGCGGAAGAAAAACTTATTTATTACCATTTATTGTGCATCGTCCATAGGGTCCAAGACATCGCAACAAAAGCAAGGCAGATGAAGTGGCACCCCTTGCCGGGCTCATTTGCGCAGGTCTCAGTGAACTCGCCAAGATCTTTTTTTTTTGATAATCAACTCGCCAAGATCCCGAGCATCCCATTCGGGGCCAGGCTTCTCGGATAAAGTAAAATTGCATAGTCAATCTTTGAAGATTTTTTATCAGATTGATGAATTTTCATATACTTGAAGAATTTTTGTTGCGCCTATGGATCGGTACCTACGGTGCTCGCTAATGGCGTTGAGTAGGTATATAAGAGTTGATGATTGCTATACTAGCACACACGGTTGGGGCATCTCCACCGGGCCGACCCAACTCGCTCGGGCGCGTCCGAACGCGTCCGTGAAGGCGTGCGTAGCGTGCACGGTATCCCAGCGATATGATCCATCCAGATCGATGCGTCCGGCTTGACCCATCCGCGCACCTAATTTGCGTGACCGTTGCGTCGGCCCGGACACGGGTGGGTCGCAGATGTGTCCTCCACCGCGCGCGCTACTGCCCCCGTCAGCATCTAGCGAGTCAGAGGCAACCGCGGCACCGATTTAAACGCAACCACGAGAACGATTCAGAGGCGCGGGCGGCAGACTGAACGGCGGCACCGAGTCAGATGCAACCGCGACATCCTTCGCATCAATGACGATGGGACGGGGTGTCGCCTGAGTTCCCGCACCGGTATTGATGGCGAAGGCGCGAGAACCTGTGCACGCTCCCACCGGTAGGGGCTACTTAAGTTGGCCCTGCGACCGTCGGTGCCGCATACCTCCTCTCCTCTCGCCATCGCCGGAGCCACTCAGCAACTAGCTGGCACAACACCCACCACCACTGTCGCCCCCGCCAGCGATGAAGAAGCCGGGGTGGTTCAAGAAGTCCATGAACGACCACGAAGCCGGTGGATCCGACTCGAGCGGCGGGCGCCGTCAGGGGAGGGGCATGCCGGCATTCCTCCGGAGGGTCGTGCCACCACCGTCCCGGGCGCAGGACTTCATCTGCGCCCCCGCCGCGCGCCAGGAGGAGGAGGGGCCAGCCCGCGATCGCCGCTACTTCTGCATGGAGGAGTGCGAGCGGCGGTGGAGGGAGGGGAGAGGCATCGCCCACCATGATGTCTCCCTCCCCACGGGCTGGCACCTCAAACAGGAGTGGGTGCCGGTGCCGCCCGTGCCCAAGGAGGGCAGGCCGCTCGAGAAGGAGATCGCCCGCCACATCCGACAGCTCCCACCGGCCTTCCGCTACGACCGCACCTACCATAACAAGGCGTTTTGGAAGAATTCCTAGAGTGGGAGGACACGTCGTGCCCCCTCAGCACCTACCGTGTCGAGTTTAACCCGTGGGTCCCCCGTGACCTCCCTGCAGGTCAACCCGCCTCCGACGGTGTCGTCAACCACTCCGATGCCGACCTCGGCAACAACGACGACATCGTCGTCAAGGAGGAAGGGTCGTCCTCCGCATCCACCACCGTGCACCTGCCCCCGGAGTACCCAGGAGGTCCTGGCGCGGGGCTACGGCGAGGATGCCTTCCTCGAGCAGGCCATCGCGGCCAGCGCGAGGGAGAAGGACCGGATGTGGGACGGCTACCAGGAGGCCGTCCAGCTCACCGGCCTGGTGGCGCAGGTGAACGCGGGGCAGCCGCTGCCACCGCCACCGCCCCCACCATAGCTGCTATGAGGGTGGGTTGCTCCGTCCGCGTCGGAGTGGTCTACGTCACCCACGCTAGGGTGGTATGCTCTGCCAACGCCGGCAGAGACGGACGCATGACCGACGTGGCCAGGCCAGGTGATCGACCACCCGACTCCGGGACTGCCGACGCCACACCTCTAGATGCCGTCGGAATACATTGACCTCGATCCATAGATGGACGGTGCAGCGACGGTGGCGGGGAGATTGTCAGTAGCTAGGGATATTGCCAGGACGGGAGCGGGTGAAAAGCGGGTGTACTACTACGTGGATGCACAAGATCCTTGTGTATGTTGTCTCGGTTCTGAATGCACGAATGCGCGTGTCTGGTTTTTGTCTTCGGGCAGCGTCTCTTGCCGGTGTTCCTTCGATTTGTGTACTTCTCTACCGCTAGTACGTGTCCCAGCAACATAGAAAAATACTCCTTTCGTTTAAAAAGGATGTCGCAACATAGACAAATTCACGACAACCTTTTACGAACTTGAGGGTTTTCTCTCACCATGAACCTAGGGTTCACCCCCTTTGATTTGTTTTGAGTTTTTTACTAGTGTGTCCTTTGGAACAACATGCCAGCGTTCACTGCATCACTTTAGTCTCATATCTCTGCCCGTTCTGCTGGAATCAATCTCATCTAGAGTCTCTATGTGTAAATCAAAATCTCCAGACCGGAGATTCTGGTTGGTCAGTCCAGAGACTCTGGTCTAGGCTGTAGACTCCGGTCTGTCTGACCGGAAACTCCGGTCCATGCCGGAGATTCCGGCGTTGCACTGCGAAGACTCCGGCGTAGATCGCCTCCAGCACATCTGGCATAGCTATGAGGGTCTTGTGCCTATATTCTGGACATATGTGCTTACCCCCATGCTACCCCCCTCTCTCTCTCTGTTCACAGGAGGCTCTTGTTCTCGTCGTGGCCGCACCAAGGCCAAGTCTAAAAGGGCGGATCCTCGGTTTGACGAAGAGTCTGGGCAGTATGTGATTCCGCCGTCCAACCGCATGCAGCAGCTCAGAGATACTGAGTATATGCGAAAGAATCAAGAACGGATTGAGGAGGAGAACCGTGCCAAGAGGGCCAAGTATGACAATTTGCAATCTCTTGCTCACATGTCCAAGGAGGAGTTCCGTGACCTTCGCAAGACTAATTTCTATGAGCTGCCAAGGACTTGTGAGGATCCTTGTTATTGGAGGAGGGAACATAAAGTATTCATGACTGATGTCTATAGAAAGCTCACCAAGTCCCCGGTATATCCTCAGAGGTATATGGAGCTTGAGTACATGTGTGCCAACAATTACTTTGCAGATGCTGTGTGGATCACTGAAAAGCTCGGGCTGCATGGGCTCATGGAGCTCCGAGAAGATTACAACATTCCCCTTGTCCAACAATTCTATGCCCTTGTGGTGTTTGGGACTGATCAAACAAGGACCATGACCTAGATGACTGACGATGTTCGTTGCACTGCTACCTTCTTTGACTTTGCCAGGGTCATCAATGAGACCTTCCAGGGTGTGGCTATTCTATTGGGCACCGTATGCATGATGCTGCTCTTGGAGAGAGCAGGACCAAGTTGGCTCCTCTCTATGGCAAGGGTGCAGTCATCGGTGAGGCCAAGGGCTTCAAACCTCTCTACAACTTGCTGCTAAGGATATTCCGCCACAGTATCTCTCCATGTGCTGGAAATAATGATGCCATTAGATGTGGGCTTGTCAACCTACTTCACCATGCTCACAAGATATATCTTGCTGGTCCTGATGTTGAAGGTTTTGATATTGATGTGATGGATTACATTTTTTAGGAGATGCACCATGCTATTCTCTACAGGAAATCTCCTCCATATACTTCTCTAGTGATGAGACTTATCAACACTCAAACCCATGCTTCACCACTTTCCCTCCCTCCCAACCTTATAGAACATGCTTTGGTGTCCCTTCAGAAGAAGGGGAAGATGATTACTAGGCAGGCATTTGAGAGTGAGGATGAGGAGATCTCTGAGGCTGAGCGTGCTCCTACCCATCCTAGGGGCTCTAGGAGGAAGAATGCCTCCAATTTACCCATGCCTCCTATCACACGTGAGCTTGTTAAGAAGAAAGTCAAGAAGACATCCTTTTGGGAGAAGACCCTTTCCTGCATGAATGTTGACATTCGTAAGGGACAACATGATGCCTAAAAGAGCAACCACAGGATTGAGGAACTTCTCAAGGAAATCAAGACTCAAGGTGAGGAGGAAGAGGAAGGAGGGTAAGAGTACAATGATGAACATGGAGTTGAACCTTCTGCTAAGTCTGATCATACACTTTACTTTGGGGCTTGGAATGCCATGAATTCAAGCTTGGTTGACTGGTAGAATTTCTCTGAGGTTACTTCTGGTTTTGCACCTTAGGGCACCTCTGAAAAGGATCGTATGGGCACCTAGAGGGGGGTGAATAGGTGCTACTTCAAATTTTAATGTTTTTTCAGTTTTAGGCTTAACACAAAAGGTAAATTCTCTAGATAACTATTTAGAAGAATTTTCCTATATGCAAACCTATCTACTAGCGAGTAAGAGGTGAGTGGAAAGAGGAACGAGTGAACCGTAGTGAATCACGTGGAGACACATGATTTGTTTTACCGCAGTTCCTTCCTTGTTAAGGGAAGTACATCTGCGTTGGAGGGGTGGGCAGTACTAAGACCACCACGCCACAATATGCCTCACCCTGTTCTCCGATGGATCCCGCCACCAAAAGCATGATCCACCTTTCCACTATAGGAACCCTTCGAGGCGGGTACCGGCGCCTTTACACAACTAGCGGGGCACAACTCTACAACCAAATTGGAGGCTCCCGTAATGACAACAAGCTGCCACAAGAACAAGTTATCAATAACAAAATACAAGATCTAGATATTAGCAAGAATACTAGATCGGGGATTTCTCCAAATGAATGGAGAGGAGTTGATGCGCTTGATTCGTGATGGCGATGAAGATTGTCTCCTTCAATTCCCCCAAAGATCGAAGCCTTCAGGTGGTTGAAGTGGGAGATCTAGAGAGAGACCTCTTGCAATGTATCTGGCACTTTTTCGAATGAATCAAGAGTTCTCCTCGATGGTAAAGGAGGGGCTTTTATACCCCCTTTCCAAACCAATCCGTTGGAGCCTTTGGGGGCCGGATTTTCTGGCCCAAGTGAGGGCCGGTTTTTCCGGCCTAGGGAAAACTCCGCCCTAGACTCGGATTATCCAGCAGAAAAACCGCCTTCGGACAGAAGCTCGCGCAGGCTAGCTCTTGACACCTTCTCCTGGGGACCGGATTATCCGGCCCTAGGGGAGGGCCAGATTATCCGACTGGGGGGAAATCCGCCCCAGCCACGGAATATCCGGGGGAAATTCCTGTAGGGGGTCGGTGCGGAAAACAAAAAATTTCCTACGATGGAACCCCAAAACTGCTTTGGATCTATCTATGTAGTAATGCAGTAACGGCTAATGCGTAGAGAATACATACCCTTGTAGATCGTACGTTGTTAACGTTCCACGGGGAACGTGGTTGATGTAGTCGTACTCGAAGCCGACCTCAAGGTCGCGAAGCTCCTCGTAGGTCACCCCTTGCTCCTTCGTCATCTTCATCGTGCAATAGCTCCGGCTCACGACATTCAAGCACCCCAAGTGTTGCGCCTCGTGTCTTCATACACATCCGGTGCACGATGAGACCTCCGGCTCCCCGATCCCGCTGGGAGTGTGGAAGTTGATATCCGGCTAGGAACCCCTGCAGCGCAACGGCGTACTGCAGGTGTGTCTTGATCGCACATCCCAGACTTGGGGCCATGGTCCGAGGTATAGAGAGAGGGAGGAGGAGAACGTCAACCAAAGGACTTCTCCAATTGTGTGTTTAATCCCACCCCTGGGCACTCCTTTATATAGGGGAAGGGGGTGTGCCCTCCCCTTTGGGTTAGCTATGTGGGACTATTAGATAAAAGAAAAATCACAGGAATTTCGTCCTGGCTGGATGGGCCGATTCTAGCCCAAGAGGGAAAAGAGAACAACACACAGCAGCCTAGGAGGAGCAGGCCGGGTGGGCCTTGGCGCGGCCCACTCCGCGCCTGCTACCTCCCGCCCAGCAGCAGCAGCAACCGGCGCCCCGCCTAGGCCGGCGCGCGCCCTCGAGGCCCACCTGGCAGCCCGGGTGCGGGCGGTAGAAGCTGGCCCTGGGTGGGGCGGCTCCCGCCCCGCGAGGCCCACTACAGCGAGCGGCTTGTGCCTGCATCCAGCCCCGCCTGGGTGGGCCGGCTCTCCCCTGCAGCCTAGCTCCCTGGCTCCCGCGTGGGCCAAGTCGAGCAGGCCCTGGCGCGGCGGCTGGCAGCTTCTGTCCGCCCCGTGCGGCGGTTAATAAAACCGCCCACGTGGGCTGTTTCTTTTCCGTTTTCCATTTATTTTTCTGCAGCTTTTATTCTAGGCCCTTTCCCTCTGGGATTTGGCCTAATATAAAAGTTGCCTTTATAAATCTTAACTTAAATATTATTTAGAATATATTAATTCATAATTAACATATAATAAATATATATTTAAATTCTCATTTATCCGAAAACACTTTTCCGGTCCTTTATTCTTTCTCCAAACAACTTCGGATCTCTCCGCGGAATGATTCCGGCTTTCTCTCTTTCTCTACTATGATTCCGTCTTACGAATGATCGCTCTCATCGTACCCTTAAGTGTATCCTCTCACGGCTCGGGAATGCTCTAGACATGATCTGTATCAATGATCAATAGAGGGACCAGGGATGTCCATGTGACCCCTATGCATTCCTGATGACAATGTCGTTTGAACCATCTAAATGTAGCATCCTCTTCCTTTTGTTTCTCGATACAACTTGTCCGAGATCCGATCATTGGTATCCCATACCTTGTTCAATCTCGTTCACAACAAGTTCTATTTTCTTGTTACCGTGATATTACATCCCCGTGACCTAGTCACATGTTGCAACATTTATAGATATAATCTCACCAAGTCAGATCTATGTATCTTTACCCGTCATGTGGGTGATCAAATCCCGGTCTTGCAGTCACATGTCATCAACTGTTCCTTCGGAATACCCAACATACACCTTTATGGCCACCGTATTACCAGATGACGGTTGATGCAGTCTAAGCAGCCTAGGGAAACAGTGAGTAATATGAGCTCACGGTCTAAGGAGAAGGAGTCTAGGTATAACTGTTGCAACAATGAACTATATGACTTGATCGTGTTGCAATCCTTCGAGGAATGTCCAACCACACCATTCTCCAATGATATGATTTCGTTGTCAGTCGGCATAAATGCCCATGATCTCGAAACCCAGATCATCTTCGTGGCCAACGAACTAGTATGAATAGAGGCTACTAGGGACTTTGTTGTTTCATACCACACCTGTACCAATGTTTCTACTTGGCACAGTTATAGCACAATATGAAACTATTATGAACTAATTGAGATATGACAATAAAAACCTATTTATTATTTGCATGTAGGGCATATCTCCTTCGGTCTCCCACTTGCACTAGAGTACAAATAAACTAGCTTGCATTTTACTCATATAAACCATATACCATATGCGTTTATAGATCATGCATGCTCATGGGAAACGTCATGTCCATGTTCTGTTTTACCAGATCATTATGTCTTTTGCAAATCGGTAATGTCTTCCTAATATTGACATTCACACCATTATCGTATAATGGGTCGAAGTATTTGTTTGGCGACGGAGTGAAATTTTTGTTTCTATTGTTTATGATGACGGTCGTTTTCACCATTGTCATCTAAACTTCGAAACACACTTTGTTATCCTTTGTGTATATACTATAGTCATGGCAGCAGAACGAGGCCGGATTTCAGGAGCTTACAGTGACGTTAGATCAACCTCGAGGGCTTTCTCATGGGCCCTGGGTCCTGGGACACATCATTATACGTTAAAAGCGAACTAGCCCCGCCATAACATTATACATCACATCAGATGTAGCTTTATACTTCTATATCTATGTAGATCCTTGTACATGAAATGCATCTATGCCACTTACATTGCTTCTTGCCATTTAAGTACAAACTTAATTCTGGTTTAGTGATCAACTTAGGAATCACTTAAAGACATGTTCTTACAGTTAAGACTTTGTCATACTAACCAGAACCTCGGGTCATATTACGTCGAGTATACAACATGGTTTTATGGAAGAACCTATGACTGAGGCATAGGAGATGCAACGCATCTCTTTCTTTCAACCATAGTTGCAATACTCAATGCTTCATGTAGTAAGAACTACTTTCTCACCTTGTTCCATTCTGAGCTTCTTCAGAATCTTTTTTAGGACATTCTGAACATCTTTCAGAATCAAGTCCAGGAAGCATTTAACATTTAGTGTTTATTAAACTTACCAATTTATCCCGATAAATCTCTTTGTTTAATAACTTCAACTTCATCCTAACTTAAACACCAATCACATCATTCACATATCACAGAATGATTTCACGCTCCCACTCAAATATGACATTCATGTTTGAGATCTAGGGATTTCACTTAGCTCCCGCTTAGAATATGTCAGTTACATATTATGAATTAGCTAAGCTGATTTGCTCCCACTCAAATCTTGGTCCTCTCGATAATCTTGGACATTCCAAAATTCTTTGATCACTGTCAAATCGAGAATTCCACTAACGAGATTTCAATGACTATTCATTTCTCGTACTTAGGTCCATCACGCTTCTTTGTATTTCGTAGGTATGTCTTGTTCAAAACATGACAAGTGAATCAACAATATAATTCCACAAACTCGTAGAATATATAGTTGAATCCTACTTAATTTAGTAAAAGTACTCACTAAAACTCTATGATCATTATCAATAGTTTCTCTTCTATTTGTAGAGTTTGGTTTCACGAAACAAATTCTGCTACACCAGTCAACAGTTTAGGGGCAAGGTCAAATACCTTGATTTGATCTTTTAATTTCTTCCACCTGTATCTTCATCAAGACACATCAACTTAGGACAACACTAGGTTTGCCCCTTTGTGGACGATGCATTCATAGCTTCCTAAGAATGCTCTACAAAGACTTGTTTATTCACCACGATTTCGACTTATCGAAATCTCCAGAAACTCGAACTTGCCATAACACTTATGGTGTTGTTTCCACGAATCTTTTAGATGTTCCTTTGTATTTCAAATAAGTGTTCGCTTATTTTGATCTCCAACTCTAAACGACAACTATAACCCTATAAGAGATGATATGTATCTTAATACATAATGATTATGATGTTTAGATATTTCAACACAGTTTGAATTCATCCAATTATCATAATTTGTGAAACATGTTTCACAAGTCCCTTTTTATGCTAAATTTAACTTGAATACCTTAGTCATGTCGATCAAATCGAAGAGACCTCGTATTCTTGTTAATTCAATATCCCATTTAGTTATGAACTCATTTGAACAATTCAAATCATTTCAAACTTCATGTTTCATTAAGTAAATACACTTATTCACTTAAGTCCACAATAAATGATTTCTACTACTTGTTGAAAATATTATACATCACTATGTATAAGATTCAACATTTCTTTACCATTTTACCAGAATGCGGAGTTTTAGTCATTCTGCCCAAGAGGCATGGTTTTACAAAGTCTCTAGATTAAGCATCTAGGACCCCGATCTTTCACAAAGTACATGCAATAACCAAAATGACTTAAACTGTACTGTCTTTTCATTATTAAGCTTTGGATATTTATTTAGCATTCTAATCCTTTATAAATGTTTAAACTATTATCATTAACATAGTGATGAGAATAACTTATTTATAATCGTAATGTGACCATAACGGTATTGTTCATAAGAATAGTACAAACTGGTTTGTAATTTGTTCATATGAATAATCGTCTCGCCAAAAGCAAGACACACAAACGGGGATTACAAACTTATATTCAAGTCCACTAATCTAAATGATAAACTTCGAGGGAAGAGGTGATGTTGGCCATCAACTATTTTGCTTGCCGTCATCAAGTCACGTTGCCTCAAATCCAGCAATTCTCAAGCAGGTTATCCTGTTTTCACAAAGCAGGACAAGTATCAAATACTTTGCAAACTACAACGAGTTTTGCAAGAACCACATTTATAATTTGTATATCTTACATATACCTTTTTATCCATGACTCCATTTGCAATCAAGCCCTTCTAAGAGTTCTCAACTCTAATGCAAGATCACTAAGTGTTTCTCCAAACTTTCCGAAGTCATCGAATTATCTCCTAATAGTTATTGTATCAAGAAGAGAAGATCACTTCTTACGAGGATATCCTCAGGCGTGGGTATTAATCTATGAAGTTGGACCCTTTTGCTAAGTTCCAAATTAAGCAATATATTCCCATGGTCGCAAAGGACCTCAATAGGATAGGCTAAGGTCTACTAAGATATTTGTAAACAGACATCTAGACTAAGTTTATAATAAGAGATCAATTTATAATTGGTCTCCACTAAAATTGTCATCCCCTGGACGATTTTAGTGATCACATGATCCCTATCCTCTGCACCTCCCCCGATCGTCACGGCCATCAGTGCATTATCAAAGGTAGACATTCACTAATGCCAATCACATCATCCATGTGACTCATGCTCGATCTTTCGATCTCTTGTGTTCCGAGGCCACACTTCTCTAGCGTTCTAGGCTTGCCAAATCTAACTTGTGTGTATTCGCTGTGCAACATGGCTTATACCCACTATATGCGAACGTAGATATGTCTGACACCCAGGCATGTAACCCTGGATCGCCTCATACCGAAGAACTTTCTTGGTGGTGCACACACAAGGGGAACACGGAACGTTGGAGTTCAATAGGGATTATCTTATTTGCTACCGTTGAGTATCTAAATACTAGCACATAATAAGATGTACGCCCCAAGGTATCACTCATAGACGTCATCCTCGTCCTCGTCCTTGTTCCCATCGTCGTCCTCATCCTCAAGCTTCTCGGTGTCATCGTCCTCATCATCAGCAGTGGCCGCAGAAGGGAACAAGTGACGCTCCAGCTCTCCATAGTTAAGCCCAAAAGAAGAGTTCCACCGAGCATAGGTGTGGGAGGAGTAGGAGTCGGGGGATCACCAGAAGCACCAGACACATGGTGAAGGATGAGCTATTGAGAGTGGGCTAACTCATGGCGCTGCTTGTAAGCCTCGTACTGGCCCTTGCGTGTGTCCACGCCCATGCAAAGAATGTTCCACTGGAACCAGTTCAGCTGCTTGATCTCACGAGCAACGGGAGGCACTGGAGGCCTGCGAGCACCCCTCATGAGACCCTCAGGAGCAGAAGAGGGGTGAGAGGTCTTCCGAACCTTGATGTAGATCTTCTTTGCCTTATGCACAACATCAATTTTGAATTCTTCAGAGGGAAGCAGGTGCTTGATGAGCATCATAATGTAGGGAGCATAAGGAATGGACAGCCGGTTGAACATTGCATTAGTCAATTCATGGTAGATGAAGTACATCACATCCAGCTTGTACTGCACGGACTCATCCTCGCACGAGGCAACCTCATGAGAGAAGGCTAGGAGCTGGACTAGGTGACCACGGATCCTGTCATTGTTGCCTCCACTCGGAGTGATAGAATCACGGAAGAGGCCCTCCAAGGCAGCATAGATGGGAGCAAGACCAGCAAGGGTGCCCACAATGCCATTGTCCATCGTGCACGGAGAGAGGATGTATTATGGGGCTTCAATTGAGTGATGATGCAGTGGCCACTAGCCTAATCCCTGTTGTGGAAAGAGTACCCAAGCACCTCAGCAAACACACGAAAATCAGCACTCATAGGCCTGTCACGAGTTATCCACTTCATAGTGCGATGCTCATCACCACAAATACCCAATGTGGAAAAGAACTGCTTCACAACTTCAGAGTCATAGGAGCATTGGAGAGCCATGAGATGGTGCAACCCCATCCGCTCAGCCACATACATGGCATCAACAAGGTGAGGCTTCTCCAAGGCCCCAGCAAGAATCAGCGGGTGCATAGGCCTAATCTTCAGCCTGGCATACACATCTTCATATATTCCTTTCTGTTCAGCACAACAAAAGCGAGAATCAACCAGCTCAGAATCATGTGCCAACTCAGCAAACAGATCACGGTGACGAATAGAGGAATAAGTGACTGGATCCAAAGCCTTGTAGTTGATCTTGGGCTCTTTGCCCTTCCTCTTGCACACACCCATCCTGGATCTCTCCCTCTTTTCTTGCTCAGCCATGCGATCAGCTTCTTTCTTTCTTCTTCTCAGTTCAACTTCGTCCACAGTATTACCCTCACTGTCTACGCTGAAATAGAGACCACGAGGACGACGCTTGTAAGTCTTGGGAGCAGTGGAACCACCTATGAGGAGAATGTAGCACCCCGTTAAAACCACTACTAGAAAATCGCTTGTGTTTGTGCATCATCATGACCGCATCCTCATGTCGTCATGCCACATTGCATATGAGCATTGTCATGTCATTCTGCATTTGTTTGCCTAAAACTATTTTCTAAAAGCCTATCTTTGTTTTCTAAATGTCCCGTGTCTTTATTTCAAATCAAAACTCCGTTCCCTTCTGGATATTTTGATTGTCTAAAAGATATTTACAAAAGTGTTTAAATAAAATAAATAAAATTAATTTTTACCGGGGAGGCAGTCTAACCGGCCAGGCCAGAGGCCCAACCAGTTAGACCACCTACTACCCGACCCAGCCCAAACTAGACCAACCAAACCCTAGACTAATCCTGCCTAACCCCACACCCCACCTACCAGTCCACGGCCCCACCGCCACTCCCTACCGCTAACACACAACAGCGTGCACCTACACGCGCCCGCGCGCAACACACCACACTCAGGTGCACCGCACGCCACCAACCCACCACCTCGCGAGCCGCCACCAGCCCCACGCGAGCGCAAGTCGCTCTCACCCCGACCTTACCCGCATAGTGCACAGGACGCGACGCGTCTCGATCGATCGAGTTCCCACCACGTTCGATCCCCACCTCGCGCGACCCAGCCCTCCCCGTACGACCCACTGCCTCGCTACCCTCCTCCCATCCCGAGCCCCGCCCCACTCCTCCTCGCCGCTGCCAGATCCCTAGGCTGCGCCGCTGCTAGCAGCCTCCCCTCTTAGCGTCCGGGGTTGCTGCGCCCTTGCCTTGGCCGCCGGCTGCCGAAGCTCGTCGGCCGTCATCCGCGTCGCCTCCCGGCCCCCATCCGCGAGCCGTGGAGTCCGCGGGCTCGTCCACCTCAGCCCTCGATTCCCGGCGCTGTCCTCGAAGACCCAGCTGGCCCTCCCCGAGCGAAGCCTGGCCTCACCATCCTCTTCGCCCTACGACAAGTGCCGCCAACCGCCATCCGCCCCGAGCTCTACCTCAGGTGGCCCCTATCCGGTCGCGCCAAGCTCGCCAGCGTTCGTCGTCATCCCTGCTCCAGCCGTTTGCGCCGCGCTCTGCTCCTTCCGCATCCGCGCGCCCCGGCGCCTTCCTCCTGAGCCGGCCCCGTCTCTGACCGTCGTGCCACGTCGTCCGGGCCTTCCTGTGGCCGCGCCAGCATGTGCGCCCAACACCGTCGCCCGCCGTCACCTGCTCCCTGCCGTGTGTCCTCGTCGTTTTTGTTGGTTGTGTGCTCACCTTAAGGAGGCGTCTGCATGCAACCAGCTGCATGTCTGGTTGTGTGTCTGTGTGATGTTCGTGTCAAGACCATATCTGAGACCACACTCGCAGTACCGGCGCCTCCAACTAGATCCTCGTCAACACTTCCTAGATCTGCGCATCTAGTACAAGTGCATCTGAAGGCCACCAGTACCTAATGCAAAGATCATCACCGACCATCGAAGCCGGATCCCCAAGACCTTCTTCCCCGGACAATATGGCGCCACACCCCAAGGCCTTCAGCGCGGAAGACACAAGTACTCCGACATAGATCCGATGACCAAGACCCCTTCAGGGACCCCGGAGTACGAGGATCCAAGGACCAAACCCGAACACCATCAGAACCCCAAGATCGCCGGAACCCCAATGTGTGATCCCCTTTTCTGAGCCCTATTTTTATAAAATGTTATATAAACATGTTGCGTATTAAATTGTTCATGATGGCACACATATTTTGTGGGTTGGGTACTTTGTCGATTCACTCATAATTAAATATGGAGACTATATGCGGACTATTCTAGTCTTATATTGATTCCATTTAAATTTGTGTAGCGAACCAATGCCATGTTTTGCCTTGTTAATACAATATTTAAATTGCAGGGAAGCTAAATAACTTGAACCTTCTAATTAATTGTCGGGACCCCTGGTTCCGCTTAATATTGTCTAGTTGCATTGCATCTTTGCCATGTCATGCATCATATCATGAACATGCCGGATCTTCTATTGTAGTATTTAAATAGTGCATTCGGTGTTTCTTTTAGTGCTTTGGTTCTTCGCGGATTAGGCCGTTGAGTTGACACGAGTATCGGCAAGTTCTTCGAATATGAACCTTCGATAGTGTTTCCTAGGCGAGCATCTCCCCCTTTTACCTATTTTGCTTTTATAGTCTTTATTTCCTCCTATTGATCTATTCCTATCCGTGTTGCGATGCTTTAGTTTCCGTGCACCATTTATACTCCTTGTAGCCCCTAAATTGCCATGGACACATCCTATTGCATGTTGTTTGATAGATAGTCGGCCTTGCGAGTCGTAGTTGCTTGCTTATGTGTTGCTTCGCGTTGTTGTCGTTCCACCGTTGACGGCCAGTTGGCACATGATAAATGGTGGAGATGCTTAATGGTGGAGATGTTTAATGGTGGAGATGATCATGACTTTAAATACAACTTGATTAATTGCTGGGAATAGATATAACTAATGCAGAGGCATCGGTGGGCAATAGCAAATATTTGGTTTTTAACCGCTCACTTGTGTCCCGTAGGCCCCGAGTACTTGATACCTGTTCCTTGACTATCGCACTATCCGCATGTGGGACCATGAATCCCCTTAGCCAGAGCTTTATTCATTTCTTATTTATTGGGGCCACAAACTAGTTTGGGGCTTTATTACTATTCTGTACTTATGCCATGTCTTACTGATTTATTTCTAATTGCGCGTGGAGCGCATGTACTGTTTAGGAACCCCGTGCCACGTTTCCGCTGTATCAACAAGCCCAGTCACACTTTCGGGCTCCCAGTCGCTTACAGCCGTCGCCACACACCCTAGGTCCGTCACGGAGCCGGCCGACTTCGTAGTGGGTAGCTTATTGGGGGTGGCCCCTGATAAGTCCATTTTGCATCACTATTTTATGTCTTAATTCACTATTATTCATTGATATATTTCATATTGAGAGGTGATACTTATGTTATTTCATCTATTTTTGCATGGTTGATGACTTTTGGAGCATGGACCGCTGTAGTCAGGATTCTGATGGAAAATGTGCTGTTTGGAGGCAAAATTCGCGAAGATCAGAAAATCCGGGAAAATATATGGAAAATCCTATTTTTCCAGAAGACTAAGGATGCCAGAAGACGGAGTGGAGATGGGCCACAGGGGGCCCACACCACCCCATGGCGCGGGCAGCCCTAGGTCGCGCCAAGAGGTGGTGTGGCCACCCTGGCCCACTCCAGCCTCTCCCCTCTGGCGAATATCATCCTCACGAAACCCTAAGACTTGGGGAGCGACCACAGAAAGATTCTGCCGCCTCCGCGGGGCGGAAAACACCGAGAGAGAAAGATCTCTCCGGCAGATAGATTTCTGCCAGGGGAATTCCTTCCCGGAGAGGGGAGATCGTCGCCATCAACACCACCATCAAGCTGGACTTCATCGGGATCATCATCATCATCATCATCACCATCATCACCCTCATCACCATCTCCATATTGCTGTAACAATTGAGTTGAATCTTGCATTAGTTCATAGGGGAAAACTTCCCGGTGTTGATTACTCTTTGTAGTTGATGCTATTGAGTGAACCATTGAATTATTGTTTATGTTCAGATTGTTATACATCATTATTCCATCTCTGATCATGATCCATATGATGTCTTGTGAGTAGTTCGTTTTGTTCTTGAGGACATGGGAGAAGCCTTGTTGTTAGTAGTCGAGTTGCGTTGAGAAAGATTCAATAGATTGTTATTTAAGTTGTGGTGTACTTCTTCTAGTGGTGTCATGTGAACGTCGACTACATGACACTTCACCTATATGGGCCTAGGGGAATGCATTGTGTATTTGGCTACTAATCATAGGGGTTGCCGGAGTGACAGAAACCTGAACCCCCGTTAGGAAACCATTGCACAAGGGACGTAAGGGTCTTAGAGTTTAAAGTTGTGGTTAGGTTTCTACCTTAATTACTTTCTTGTACTTACGGATGTTTGCAAGGGGTATAATCACAAGTATGTATTAGTCTTGGATGGGGTGGTACTTTAGCACAGGTTCACCCACACAACACTTAGCAAGCTAGAGAAGATTAATCAACTATATGAAGCTAAAGCACTTGACAGTCTTCCCATGTGTCCTCGAGAATGTTTGGTCATCTTAAGTAATACAACCGGCTTGTCCTTTGCTGCATAAAGGATTGGGCCACTTGCTGCATTTATTCCTACTTTCTTTTATTTACTCGTACTTTGTTTACTTGCTTTATCGAAAATCCCTAAAAAACCCTTTGCTAAGTATTTGCAGAGAATTCCTGATCTATACCACTAGCCAGCACCTTATGCTCCTCGTTGGGTTCGACACTCTTACTTATCGAAAATACTGCGATACACCCCCTATACTTGTGGGTCATCAAGACTATTTTCTGGCGCCGTTGCCGGGGAGTGAAGCGCTATTGGAGAGTGGAACTGGTAAAGGAAACTTCTACTATGAGTATTGTTTTCTGTTAGTTGCTTTATTTTCGTTATGGATAATTCGTTGAGTTTCTTATTTGGTAATGCTACTACCACTGCTAAGGTAGTAGATAAGCCACCACCTGCTGAGAATGATGTTTTCAAAATACCTACAAGAATTATTGATCGTGTTATGGATATCTACTATGTTGGGGATGGAACTGTCCATCCCAGTGATCATTTACTCTTTATACACGAATTATGCGGGTTGTTCAAGTGTGCAGGTATTACTACGGATCAAGTTAAGAAGAAGTTATTCTCATTGTCACTAAAAGGAAGAGCCGAGGAATGGTATATGCTGCTGAAGAATGGTCAAGCTCTGGAATGGGAGGAAATAGTGCCTCTCTTTTATTCAAAGTTTTATCCTCCCAGTGAGATTCATAAAGATCGGAATCAAATATACAACTTTTGGCCTCTTGATGGAGAGAGTACAACTCAAGCTTGGAAGAGATTGAAGTTACTAATGCTCAAATGTCCCATTCATGAGCTCCCCAACAATATTATTATCAACAACTTTTATGCAAGGCTCCCTCTATATGATAAGGATTTATTGGATGCTCCTTGTGCTGGATCATTCACTCGCATGGAAGAAGAAGCTAAATGGGACCTTCTAGATCGTATTCAAGACAATGCTAAAGCTTGGGAGAATGACAAAGGTAGAAGGTCAGGTATAAATTATGATTATGAATGCATTGAATCTTTTATGGGAACTGATGACTTTCAAAATATTAGTAATGCTTATGGTCTTGATTTGCAAGTTATTACGAATTGCTTTAGAGCTTTTGCTTCTTATATTGAAATTCCAAAAAGGGGATGGAATAAGTACCATGCACCTTATAAACATATTGTTGACCGTGTTCCTATTGGGAGCACTGAGTGTTGCATTATTGATCATATCTTACCTGAACCTTATATCGAGAAGATTCCCTTCCCAGATAAGGTAAAGGATCATCCTATGATAACTAATGTAATCACTAAAAGTGAAAAGAGAACTGTAAAACCTGATGAACAAATAAACATTGAACCTGTTGTAGCAATTGTGAAAGACCTTGTCACTAAAAGCGTAGAAGATGGGCACATAGTATTATGTGAGGATGCTTCTAATATTGTTTCACATCCTAATAGAACTAAAAAGGCTAGTGTTCCTGTGCTTTCTGTTAGAATTGGTGATCATTGCTATTATGGTTTATGTGATAATTGTGCAAGTTCCAGTGTTATTCCTTATGAGCTTTACAGAGAAATTATGCATGAAATTAGTCCCTGCGAGTTGGAAGAAATTGATGTGGTTATTCACCTTGCTAATAGAGAGACCATCTCTCCAATTGGTATCGTACGAGACGTGGAAGTCCTTTGTGGTAAGATCAAGTATCATGCTGATTTTCTAGTACTTGGTTCAGCTGCTAGTAAAACTTATCGTATCATTTTTGGTAGAACTTTCTTGAGTACTTGTGGAGCTATTATTGATTGCAAGAGGGAGAAAATCTTGACTAAGTTTGATGGGGAATCTTATGAGTTTAATTTTTTGAAATTTACTAAAGAACCTTGCGAAGAGGAAACCCATAATGAGGATTTTAGAGTTGAACAACTTGCTTCTATCTCTCTTGCTCCTAACAATGCTTTGCAGCAATTTATGGAAGATCACGAAACTGAGATCTTCATGGAAGAAAGGAATGAGATTGACGAGATCCTCCGTCGTGAACCCAGGTTGCTTAAGCATGACTTGCCTGTAGAAGACTTGGGTACCACTTTGCCACCTAAAAATGACCCGGTCTTCGATCTAAAACCTCTCCCTGATGATCTTAAATATGCTTATATTGATGATAAAAAGATATATCCTATTATTATTAGCTCTAAATTTTCAGGAAAGGAAGAAGAAAGGCTGTTGGAGGTTTTGAAGAAACACCGAGGAGCTATGGGCTATACTCTGGATGATTTAAAAGGGATTTCACCCACTATATGTCAGCATTCTATCAATATAGAACCAGATGCGAAGCCAGTAGTGGAACACCACCGACGTTTAAATCCTAAGATGAAGGAAGTGGTAAGGAATGAGGTATTGAAGCTCCTTGATGCTGGTATTATTTACCCTATTGCTGATAGTGAATGGGTTAGTCCTATTCATTTGTGTTCCTAAAAAGGGAGGTATTACCATTGTCCCTAACTAGGACAGTGGCCCGCGCATATGCGCGGGCAACATATTTATGGTTTCCAAAAAATTCTTTTACAATTCATACAAGGAATCAACTCTAGACAACCTAATAGTAATAGGCATTTAACTAAATCGTAGGATGGCTTGCTCAAATTATTAAGATAAGTACTAACCTTATAATATTTTTAAATTAGTTTAATTATTGGAACATATCTGGCTTAATATATATGCATAAATTACTTCTTACTTTTTACATTTGATATGTTATCTGGTTATAAATCTCCGGTTAATGAATATTTGTACGTTTTAGATGTTTTTAGTTAGCTCACTTACATTTTTACGCGAAGTTTATGTTTTTAATTAGCTCGCTGGCATGTTCATTTTGAAAGAAAATAGTTGCAAATATAGCGATTGTGCCTCACTATGTAAATCATGGCAAACGGAAAAAACAGACTTGACATTGGCAGATAAATTATAAGCTCACATCCAGAAAGAAAGGAAACGTGCAAGTATATTTAAGATGTATCAATACTATTTAAATTGGTAAAAAAATGTGAGTCGGTTATATTTGGAGCTATATTTATAATGCAGGATGAAACAAATGATCCAGGCAAAAAAGAAGTGAACGTCAATCTTAGGTAGAGCATTTATCGATCTCTCACTATCTCTCCACCGCATGTACATCAAATTTGACTACCAAATAGCTAGCAAATAAAAATAAATTTTTATAGCATGCTAGTTACCATAATATCACCGCAATAAAGTACCGGTGGCATGAACTCTGAATGATCCACAGAAGCATAGTAAATTAATAACCAATAAAATGTTTTGCGAACGTTAAGAGGAAAAATAACGAATTATTAACTATAATGGCAGAAGCTTTAGAAGCAACCTCACGAAGACTCTACCTGATGGATAATTAGAAACAAAAGAGTCAGCTGAAAGATATCAAAGACCTCTTGATATAACAAATGAAAGGAAATGGTTAATCAATATGCCTGACAGAAATTAGGATCATGAGACATGTCTTGCAGGACATATTGTTCTGAATAATTAACATGTGTATAACATATATTAAATTGTGAGTGATATTCTAACAACAGAAAAACATATGAAAAAAGATATTATAGTTCGACCGATAGGGTACTATTTTTGTTGTTAGCGTGAGGGTGATAATTAAGTTCATCCTTGTCGTTTTCATTACGGAGTATGCACATCCTTTATTTACAAACAGAGTTCATATTTGTGTATTGCATCTATCAAGAAAAACTTAATTAAATTAATTTTGATTTTACAGTGTTATTGTTCGATTTGATTGATCTAAAGATAAATTCAATATGCTTCGTAAATTTCCTTCTGCTAGAATTGAAGATTTGAAAAGTTAGTAATTCATCGAACACCTAGATTACATTGCTCAACAATGCTAAAGGTGGAGGCCCTAGATGAAAAGAAAGATTTAAACTGGACAGCTAAAATATGATTGGTACATACTTTTTAATAGGCTTGCGATAGAAAGTTAAAATATAAATTGTACATACTTTTTAATAGGCTTGCCATAGAAAAACATATTAACGTACCCTCTTCAGGTACTGTCCAAATCGGTTACAGTCAGGTCCATCTCCAGAAGTTTGCAGGAATATTTGTACGTACTTTTCTATGACTAATCTCTCCATCTATCAGCTCCTCCCTCCTCCCTGCACTCATATCTCTATCGTTAGTTGCAATTTTGAGATATATGCATGCATCCATTATTTTTAGGATTCAAACATCAAGTATTAAATCCAACCATCAATTTGCTTCTGTTTCCAAATAAATTGCACGGCTGATTGTTGTACAAGGAGAATAAACCTGAGACTGAAAGGGCGGAGTACTTAGGACTATATCGATTCAGCATCATAGGCCTCACCAATGCATGCCGGCAATGACGCAGCTTGCTACGTCCAGCCATGTCAGCCAGCCACCGGCGAGCGCTTATAGGTATGTGCAGTGGCGAGTCCATCGATACGGCGTCATAGGCTTCAGCGGTGCCTGGTGGTGAAGAGGTAGGTTGGTATCGTGCCATGTCGAACAGTTGACGGCCGCCGGAAACCGCTTAGACATGTTCATAGGGAAGTCTTGGCAATGAGAATCTCCCAGAGGAATAGCGCTAGGCCTGCAATAGATTCGGTAATCCCTACCTCGGGGCCGCTCGACGATGCATAAATGATGGCTACGAGTTGCGATGAATTCCTTTATCTCTGCCTCTGGTTGGATTCATATATGCATAGCCTGGAAATTCCAACTTCACAGTAGCTAGAATCTTAAGTAATCCACAATCAATGAGTAGCAACGTAAACTGCTTGTGTATTTATCACAACGTGTTTAGTCTGCAACATAGAGAACGATCTCATGTTCAGTTTTGAAATAAAAAATAGTCTCCAATTGCAAGCTATCAATGTATGCTCAGTTCTGAAACAAAAAAATGATGTCAAATGCAAGCTACCAATGTAAGGCATGTAAAGTGAAAAACTTGCAGACAGTTATGGAAACTGCAGAGAATACCTGGAAATTACTTGTTTGCGAAAATAAATTATGCAAGCAGGAGAACGTGGCTGTTGCTCGGAAGAAGAGAGAGCCGATCATGGAAGTTTTTTTTAGAAAAGAGGGATCTACAGCAGTGAGGCCTAGCATTAGTAAAAATCCTCCCCTGTAAAGCAAAGTGCTAGATGGAACTTGGAAAGCAGCGGGGCAGGCGATTTAGAAATTATTGATTGATCCTACAAATTGGTGGATGGCCGGAGCAGATCATGCGAGACAAATCAAGGGAGACGACGTACTCTTTCCTTTTTACCTCGAGCAATCGCCAGTCGAGCCGTCAAGGGGCAACATGCCTGCAAGGGAAGGAAGAAGACGGGAAGTTCAATTAGGGTTAGGGACTAACAATTTTAAAACAGTCCTATATCCGGATATTGGTTAGGGATCTATTTACGTACGCATATATGTTTTTTTCTTGAATATACATTGGTGTACATGTGTCATGTGATGTTGAATCAGGCCCAACTTATGTCACATAAATTAGCGGTTATAGATTAATGATATTAAATGTCCACCGATTTTTTCTTGAACATAGGCAGGTGTACATGTGTCACGTGAAGTTGTATCAGATCTACCACGCTATATTTGTTACGTAGATTTGACGGTTGTAGATTAATAATTATAAAAGATTCACAAATCAAGGGCTAGTATTTTCTGATTAACGTGGAATTTTCTAGTTAATTCTCTTACTTCTGGTTAACCCATCATGTACTTTTAATATATAATAGATGATAATGATGAGCTTATTCCTCAAAGAATAGTAGTTGGCTATAGGATGTGCATTGATTTTAGAAAAGTCAATAAAGTTACTAAGAAAGATCATTACCCGCTTCCTTTTATTGATCAAATGTTGGAAAGGTTGTCTAAAAAGACCCATTTTTGTTTTCTTGATGGTTATTCTGGTTTCTCTCAAATTGCTATTAAACAACAAGATCAAGAAAAAACTAGTTTTACCTGCCCTTATGGAACTTATGCTTATAGACATATGCCTTCTGGTTTATGTAATGCTCCCGCTACTTTCATGGCTGCTATCTTTCATGGTTTTTGTGAGAAAATTGTAGAAGTGTTCATGGATAACTTTTCTGTCTATGGAACTTCTTTTGATAATTGTCTGCACAACCTTGATAAAGTTTTGCAGAGATGTGAAGAAACTAATCTTGTTCTTAATTGGGAGAAATGCCACTTCATGGTTAATGAAGGGATTGTTCTTGGGCATAAAGTTTCTGATAGAGGCATAGAAGTTGATAGAGCTAAGGTTGAGGCAATTGAGAAGATGCCATGCCCAAGAGACATCAAAGGTATTCGTAGTATCCTTGGTCATGCGGGTTTCTATAGAAGGTTTATTAAAGACTTTTCTAGGATATCAAAACCCCTTACTAATCTTCTTCAAAAAGATGTACCCTTTGTTTTTGATGATGATTGTAAGGAAGCTTTGAAAACTCTTAAGAAGGCTTTAACTACAACCCCTATTGTTCAACCACCTGATTGGAGTTTACCCTTTGAAATAATGTGTGATGCTAGTGATTTTGCTGTAGGTGCTGTCCTTGGGCAACGTATTGATAAAAAGTTAAACGTTATCCATTATGCTAGTAAGACTCTAGACGCTGCTCAAAGGAATTATGCTACTACTAAAAAGGAATTTCTAGCTGTTGTTTTTAATTGTGATAAGTTTAGGCCATATATTGTAGACTCAAAAGTCACCATTCATACTGATCATGCTGCTATTAAATATCTTATGACGAAGAAGGACGCTAAGCCTAGGCTTATTAGATGGGTGCTGCTTTTACAAGAGTTTGATCTACATATAGATGATAGGAAGGGTGCGGAAAACCCTGTAGCTGATAATTTATCTCGTTTGGAAAACATCTCTTTTAACCCTATGCCTGTTAATGATAGTTTCCCAAATGAACAGTTAGCTGCAGTAGGGGTGAGCTCGCGAGGTAGCCCTTGGTACACTGATTATGCTAACTTTATTGTCTCCAAGTATTTGCCTCCAACTTTTACAGCTCAGCAAAGAAGGAAGTTCTTCTATGATTTGAGGCATTATTTTTGGGATGACCCACACTTATACAAAGAAGGAGTGGATGGTATTATGCGAAGATGTGTTCTAAAATATGAACAAAAGGAGATATTGCGTAAATGTCATGGTAGTACTTATGGAGGACATCATGCAGGAGATAGAACTGCACAAAAGGTGCTACAATGAGGTTTCTACTGGCCTACCCTTTTTAAAGATGCAAGGAAATTTGTTTTATCTTGTGATGAATGTCAGCGTGTTGGTAATATTTCTAGACGCAATGAAATGCCTATGAACTACTCTCTAGTTATTGAACCTTTTGATTGCTGGGGATTTGACTTTATGGGTCATTTCCCTCCCTCGAAAGGCTACACTCACATTCTTGTTGCCGTTGATTATGTTACTAAGTGGGTAGAAGCCATTCCTACGAAAAGTGCTGACGGGGAAACCTCTCTAAAAATGCTTAAGGATGTTATCTTTCCTAGGTTTGGAGTGCCTAGGTATCTCATGACTGATGGGGGTTCTCATTTCATTCATGGTGGTTTTAGGAAGACCCTTGCTAAATATGATGTTAATCATAGAATTGCTTCAGCTTATCACCCCCAAACTAGCGGGCAAGTAGAGCTATCAAATAGAGAAATTAAATCTATCTTGCAAAAGACTGTCAATAGGTCTAGAAAAAACTGTGCTAAGAAGTTGAATGATGCTTTATGGGCTTATAGAACTGCTTACAAAAATCCTATGGGAATATCTCCTTATAAAATGGTTTATGGGAAAGCTTGCCACCTACCCTTAGAATTAGAACACAAAGCTTACTGGGCAGTGAAAGAACTAAATAGAGATTGTAAGCTCGCTGGTGAGAAAAGATGATTTGACTTAAGTTCCTTAGATGAATGGAGGAGTGAAGACTATGATAATGCTAGGCTCTTTAAGGAAAAAGTTAAAAGATGGCATGACAAGCGAATACTTAAGAGAGAATTTCATGTTGGTGAGAAAGTTCTATTGTATAGGTGATACATTGCAAATGTATCTATAATTTTTGATGTTCCATGCTTGGTTTTATCCACTTTCTTGTGTTTTGTTCCAACTTTGGAGTACTTTTCATATGATTTCTTCGACTAACCTATTAACAAGAGCCACAGTGCCAGCTGCCTGTTTTCTACTGTTTTTGGTTCTAGGAAAGTCAGAAAATGAATATTCTCAGAATTGGACGGGACAAAAGCCAAAGTGCCTATTTTTCCGGAAGGGATCAAGTGCCAGAATACGAGACGGAGAAGGGCCAGGGTCCGGCCACACCACCTGGCCACGCGGCCAGGCCTGGCCTGTGCCAGGGGTGGTGTGGTGGCTCCCGACACCCCCTCGGCCTCTCCTTCCGCCTATAAGTTTCCCTCGGGACGAAAACCCTAAGTACCCGATCAAAAATCCACGAAAGAGTCTGTAGCCGCTGTCATCTGCATCCCTAGATCGGGAGGGATCTGAAGCTCTTCCCGACACCCTGCCGGAGAGGGGAATTCACCCTGGAGGCTTTCTTCATCACTATGCAAGCCTCCGGTGTGATGTGCGAGTAGTTCATCCTTGGACTACGGATCCATGTAGTAGCTAGATGGCTGGTTTCTTCTCCTTTGTGCTTTCATGTTTAGATCTTGTGAGCTCCGTTCATGATCAAGATCATCTATTTGTAATTCATACATGTTGTGTTTGCGGGGATCCGATGGATATTGAGATGCTATTTCAGATTGATTATTGATTCTATCATTTCTTTGTTATTTGAGATCTTGCATGCTTTCCGTTGTTAGTAGCTATCTTGGCCAAGTAGATGCTAGCAACTCCAAGAGTTAGTATTTATGCTCGATAATGGGTTCATGCCTCTGGTAATCCGGGGAAGTGACAGAAATCTCTAAGGTACTAGATGTGCTGTTGCTACTAGGGAGAAAACAACAATCCTTTGTTCATATAACAATCGTATTGTTTACTTTACACGCAGTTCGTAAAGCAATAATCTGTTGCTTGCAACTTAATACTGGAGGGGGTTCGGATGATAACCTGAAGGTGGATTATTAGTCATAGATGCAGTTGGATGGCGGTCTATGTATTATGTTGTAATGCCCAATCAAGTCTCAGAGGAGTCAAGATGATTAGTATATGCATGTATTGCTTTCTCGGTGTTTGTCAATTGCCCCGCTGTAATTTGTTCACCCAGCATGTTATCTATGTAAGGAGAGCCACCTCTAGTGAACTATGGATCCTGGTCCTTTTTCTTTACATACAATCTACAATCTTTTACTGCTTTGTGTTTACTTTCTGCAAACTTTTACTTCTTTCCATTCGATAAGTTTAATCCTTTGTTTTCCGCAAAACACGGTGAGATTTACAACCTCATCGCAAGTTGGGGACAAAGTTATGTGGTTGTGTTGTGCAGGTTTCCACGTTGCTACTAGCACCGGTAGTGCGCCCTGCCAAAGCTCAGCTAGTAACACCTTTGGGGTGTTTCCTTGCTCCTACTGGTTCGATTAAACCTTGGTCTCATAACTGAGGGAAAACTCGCTGCTGTGCTCATCATACCTTCCTCTTGGGGTTCCCAACGGGCTCTACATCAACCACGAGCTAGCAATAGGTCCCGTCTTAGATTTTTTGCAGGTAAGCTACTATCAAAATGGGAAGGACCTTTCATCATTGAAGAAGTATACCGTTCAGGAGCAATAAAAATTTCTTCTCTAAAAGATAATACTACACAAGTAGTGAATGGACAACGACTCAAACACTATATTGCTGGAGATTCTTACAATGAAGATGTTGATGCCTTTCAAGTTATAACTCCAGAGAAATTCATCAAGTACCAAATTCAGAGACCAGCAGAGTCTGTTTTCAAAAAGGTAACAGTTCTGGTAAGAAAAGTTCCGCGAAAATACTATCCAACTATATTTTTGCAGTTTTCAGTCAATAAGGAAAGCTACGAAGCGAAAAAGGGACGGAACCGGAGCCGGGGTAGCCCACACCACCCTGTGGCGCGGGCCCACCCCTGGCCGTGCCACCAGGTGGTGAGTCCACCCAGGACTACGCCTCCGACCCGTTTTCACCCAGTACCTTCCTTTTGATATGAAACTTCATAATATATAACCCCCTGGATCCCTCGAGGTTCGTATATTGTGTTTTCGTCGTGTTTTTGTTTCGATCTGTTTCTGCCAGGAACTATTCTTGAAGCTTTGAAGCACAATGGTGTCTGCCAAGGATAAAGGGAAGGAGCCCATGGAGGAAGACCTCCAAGACCACGGGAAGGAGAAGGAGATCAAGAGTGAAGGTGAAGAGGAGCAAGGCCAACATTCTCATACCGGCACTACCATTTCAAGCATTGGAGTGGTGGCAAATCCAGCCATTGGAGGGAAGCCTCCTCATCACCGTTCAGATCCCTGGTCACTTCCTCCATGCACCAAGAATCCTTTCCATACCCTTATCCCTGAGCATCAATACCAGAATATGCCCAAAGGGAAATTACCCTCCAATTGGGATTTGCCTCATCCTAGCCATGCACGAAAAGAAGACTTCAAGGAGGAAGAGTGGGGAAAGAATAGCAAGAGTTGGAATTCTCAACCCGATATGATCATGAGCCGCATTGAGCAAAACTCGCAGCTGATTCGTAATCTCACCTTCGAGATTGAGGACTTGGGGAAACTTATCAAGAAGCTCATCGAGAAGATACCACCACCACCCAAGGAGTAATTCGTCATCAGGTTTGGCATCCCCTTGGTTTGTTCCAAGCTTGGGGGAGTGCCGCGGTATCACATCACTATCTTCTATCGTTTTACCTTTTTAGTAGAGTCATATCATGAATAGATGAGTTATTATGTAGGATGGTTTGCATTATGGAAGTGTCCCCTCTCTCGTTAGATATGTATCCCTTGGTGTGAGTTGCCGTTATGGAATATTAATAAGAAGTTCTATCATTCACTCTTTTGCATAGCTTATATTAGTTTTCAATTCGTGGTTATATGATTGATCTTGTTGTTAGTATTGGTAGCACTCTGGGATCATTGAGTTAATTTAGTTGGTTTTGGCAAACCTGGCTCGGTCAGTAGCACACTATTTTTGAGAGTTGAAAGAAAAGATAGAAGTACTCTAGAGAAAAATAATTTCATCATCTTTCTTTCTTGATTTGCTCATAAGTATAGTATTCTCTAGTTAAGATCTTTTGTGCTTCCAAGGAATATTGCATGTTTGTCTTTATCACTTGTATGTTTGTTTGTTTCCTTCAATTCTTATACTTGCTACCCAGCCTTGCTACCCAAAACCCTGTACTGAGAGGATTTCTTCTCGTGCATCCACCTCCTTAAACCAAACCCATGCCATTTGTGTCCACCATACCTACCTAGTAGCATTATTTCTATTCCAAGTAAATTCTTGTTTCATCTACCTCCCAAATTAAACTTGTTATGTGAAAATTAGTGACTAAAGCTCTCACAAACTTGACGGCACACTTTACTTTCTTGCACTTAATAAACTTGAATCATTGTGCTCACCTATGTTGCGTATATGCTTGCGCTTTGTAAGTTGTGAATTAGCAGAGACATGCTATCATGGGGAACGCTTTCAACATTGCACTGGTACTTTGTGCCAAGTTGATATCATGTTCTTTTGTCTATGGATGTCGTCGGTGTGAAATGAAAGGGGAGCTTGTAAGTCCATGGAGTTATGCATATGTGTTAGAGAAACGCCTAGGCCGCTGGTCTAATCCATGCTGACATGGTGGAAACCTGCAGCGTAACCATAATGAGTATCTATGAAGCATTCTTCTTATAAAAAAAGAGTCCGATATTGAGAAAAAAGAGAAAAAGAAAAAAAAGGTATTATGAAAAGAGGAAACAGAGAAAAAAGCACCATATTCCCATGGTAAATAAGAAGATTGCTGAGATGCTTGTTGTCTGCTTGCCTTGTCATTTTGATATGGGGATTCTTCCGTATCATCGGGCAAGGGGTACCCCATTGGCGGTTCTCTATGATACACATATGCTTACGATGACAAGAACTTACCGGTGACTAAACTTGAGTAGCATGAGGAGCGGCCCTCGTAGTCAAGGGACATGAGAGTCTCAACTTACAACTTGTCAATGCATATCCTCATTTTTGATCACTTTAACCTTAATCACCTAAAGATTCCTATGATAGGGGCAATGAGAGCTGAAAGCTAGTAAGTATCATAATTTTTGGGATCTCTTTATGAGACTTGCAATCCCTGCTTCCCTCTTTGAAGGGACTTTCTTTTACTTTGTAGTTGAGTCAGTAAACCTATTCCCTTCTATCTCAGCAAGTATTTTGAGTTGATGTGTTTCATTCATTCATATGATGATTTATTCAATCATGTTTCTTATGTTCCTTGCTTTGCACGTTGCTCTTATCTTGAAGTTTACTACTTTGAAAGCTTTCATTAAAAACCAGCTATTTGTGAACTCCAGCAAATTATCAACTATTCTTCGACCAAGAGCTAAGTTTTCCATTACCAATTATGATTCACTTTATGTATCTTTATTGTGTTTCCTTTACTTATTACAAATTGAGTTATATAATAGTGAGTTGTCTTCTATTATGATCTATGTATTTGATGAATGTGATGCTTCTTGTCCGTATTCTTTTATCGAATCTTCACTCCATAAACCCGAGGCCATGTTTATTGAGCTCAGTTTCGCTTGGGGACAAAGCGAAGTCTAAGCTTGGGGGGAGTTGATACGTCCATTTTGCATCACTATTCTATGTCTTAATTCACTATTATTCATTGATATATTTCATATTGAGAGGTGATACTTATGTTATTTCATCTATTTTTGCATGGTTGATGACTTTTGGAGCATGGACCGCTGCAGTCAGGATTCTGATGGAAAAGGTGCTGTTTGGAGCCAAAATTCGCGAAGATCAGAAATCCGGGAAAATATACGGAAAATCCTATTTTTCTAGAAGACTAAGGATGCCAGAAGATGGAGTGGAGATGGGCCACAGGGGGGCCACACCACCCCATGGCGCGGGCAGGCCTAGGCCACACCAGGAGGTGGTGTGGCCACCCTGGCCCACTCCAGCCTCTCCCCTCTGGCGTATATCATCCTCCCGAAACCCTAAGACTTAGGGAGCAACCACAAAAAGATTTCGTCGCCTCTGCTGGGCGGAAAACACCAAGAGAGAAAGATCTCTTCGGCAGACAGATTTCTGCCGGGGGAATTTCTTCCCGGAGAGGGGAGATCGTCGCCATCAACACCACCATCAAGCTGGACTTCATCAGGATCATCATCATCATCACCACCATCATCACCATCATCACCCTCATCACCATCTCCATATTGCTGTAACAATTTCTGACAGGTATTGCTCTTCGAAAGCCCCAGTGAATTGCTCCGAAGGCATTAGCAATACTTGCCAATGCAGCCCCCAGTTCAGGTGGTATGTCCTCCTCAGAACAGCGTGGTAGTGCCATCCTGTGATTGATATAAAACTCAAGTCAGTACCATAATGGAGAATAATAATAATCCAAAATAGTACCAAAATGGAATTAACCCAAGATTAAAGGATACAATTCACTAAGATGATATTAAAATATCAACAAAGTTCAAAGCACCTAGAAGATATTAAGCATATCGCACACGACTGAACAAGGAGTGTGGTACACAAGCTAACAAAGAAAAAAATTCCGCAAATTTCGGCATTAAAATACCACTATATGCGCAAAACCACTTCACGAATCAAGATTAGTAACTCTACCAATTCAATATACAAGAGCGAATGATAAGAGTAGTGGTATGGTCGTGACTCCATCCCACACTCAAATCATTACTCCGCACATGAATAAGTAAAACACATATCCCAACACCTTCTTATTAAGATGAACCTAAAGATTAGTAACTAAGGAAATGAACACCCCAAACAAGATAGCGTCGGATAACAAAGAGTAAGACAGATTGCACCGGTATACAACGAATCGGATAGATCGCGTCGGTTTACAAAGGCCTGTCGGTATGGAATGTACCAACAGTTGATAACCAAAAGGCAGATAGTGATAACATTAGATGCAACAGATAGACAAAGAATTCACACACACACACACACAACCTATGGTACTACGGAACCCCGAACACGTGAATCCTAGTTTGAATTTTAGAAGAGGATTGAAAACGTTACACTTCCTTACCAGAAAAGGGTGGGTGGGTGGGTAAGAAGAAAAGTGGAAGCATTCCTACTCTCACGTTTTTGTTTTTCCCTAGTATAAATAACTACCAAAATATTTGCTAGACTGACAACGACCATTTGGCTGAGACCCTGAAGGGCGGGATGGCTCTGATACCAATTGTAACTACCTCAGACCCTACGCTCTAAGTTCAAGCCTGGATGAAGCGGAAGTGGTTAAAATAGTACAGCGGGGGCCCAGAGGACCGCCCACTTGTAGACCCGTCGGCCGTCCTAACCACTTCCAAAACATCGGAACAAGAGCGAGCGGTGTAGGCAACAGGCGAAGAGATCAACTACATACACAAGTGAGTATGTATGCAAGCTACCATACAACAGTTTTCAGAGCCATTCCATCTAAAAGAAATAGAAATATTGCAATGCCATACGGCAAGATCCAAATATCCTAGATAGAGATAATAGTTTAGGATAACTCCTCATACATCGAACATCAGAGTATCAGGCAGAAGCGTAAAACAAGATCCGAGTACGGATAAGAAGCAAATCGGCATAAGATACCACATAAATAAACACATCCCGCCCACAGATCTCACGGATCCCTATCCTCGGAATCTCTACACCGCGTGATCGTTGCCAACGTCATCTGTCTCCTCCACCCAGTATCCATCTTGCAAATACACTTGTTCATCTGAATCAAACAATTTATCGTGTGAGACCCTTGGGGTACTCAGCAAGTCTTTATGCCTCTAAAGGGGACATATACCTGGGATGACGCAATTGCAGCAAAAGATAAAACTAACAAGCCTATAGATACTCGCTAACCATCCACCTAACCAATGATAGACGGATGTCCGTTAATTAGGAACAACAGTTATAACAATATAAAGTAACAGATCCATCCTCCTTCTCGCTTACCAACGAGAAAGCGGACAAACAACCCAACCGTTGGCAGTTTTATTAACCATTCCTTGTGTATTGCTCTATTTACTAGGCAGGTATTTAGTCAAATTAAAAGTGGTACTTTAGTTATACTTGTCTATGATCGAGAAACTGTGCTCCAAGTCGTCCATAACCGCAGACACGGCTTTCTGAAATATTTACCCTGCAGGGGTACACAAATAGCAACACATACTCGATCAACCTCGGAAAAACCAACTCAAAACCCAACAAGGCATTCACGACAAAGCGATCACAGGATTCAGAAATATTTCAGGGGGCCACCCCACTAAGCTACCCGCAACGAAGTTGGCCGGCTCCGGAACGGACCCAGGGTTTGTGTGGACGGCGGTAAACGACTGGGAACCCGAAAGTGTGACTGGGCTTGTCGATACAGCGAAAACGTGTCACGATCGAAAATAGTACAGGTGCTCCACGTACAATCGTAAATAAACAGTAAAGCATGGCATAAGTACAGGATAGTAATAAAGCCCCAACTAATTGTGGCCCCAAGAAATAGAAATGAATCAAGCTCTGGCTCAGGGGGGTCCACGGCCTCCCGGATGTGGATAGTGCGAATAGTCAAGGAACAGGAATCAAGTACTCGGGGTCCTACGGGACACAAGTGGGCATAAAAACCAAATAGCAGATATTGCTCACCGGTGCCTTTTTCATTAGTTATCCCATTACTACTCAGGTTAAGTTGTTTAGGTACCTCGTTATCCATCAGACACTCACATACCCTACACATGCTGTTCTACGACTCGCATGGCTCAAACAACTCCTGTAGTAATGGCGCATGGGATGGAGGAACAAGCTTCGGTGGGGTTTAAAAGTAAAGGCTATGCAGTACTTGGGATTCAATTTAATGCAATCGTGACTCAATGATGCAATAATAAGATAGAGGCAATAGGTACTATATGTATGCAAGCATGTGGTAGTGCTTGCCTGGTAGCTCAGTTGAAGCGAGGGATGGATCTGGGTAGTACTCCTAGGATTCCTGATAATTCCCTTGCTCGGCGTCTATTTGAAGAAGAACCAAATAAACAAGGGCCAACATAAATAAAGTGCACAATCATATGAATTAAAATGCGACAAGCAAACAAGCATGCCATGATGAATGATGCTCAATTTACATGGCAATAATGTAGCATGGCAATGATGAGGTGTGGGGACGAGAATAAATCATTTTATTAATTATTTGGTCAAGTTTTATTGCCATAAACAGTTCTGATTTTTAATAATGACATGATGCATGCTTCAATTCATAACATGGAATGCATAGTTAGAACGGGCTCGTCGCGCTAATCGATTTAGGCATATTATTTATTAAATTTGGAGTTATAAAACTAAAGTTATTAATTAATTGAGAAAAGGCCATTTTATTGTAATTTTATTTATCTCGAAAATTTAAAGTGCTCAAATAATATTTTGAATAGCATATTTGAATTCCTCAAATTTTTCTGATTCAAAAACATATATCATTGGTAATATTTGGATTTACAAATTAAAAGTTATTAAAAATAGAATTAAATCATATTTAAACATTTCAAAAATTGTTTTCTATTTAAACAGAAAAACACAAAAGCTTTTCGTACCCAGGAGCAGCTAGCCCCAGTCACTGATGGTGGGACCAGTGCTGACTAGGCGTAACTACGCACGCCAGGGCTTTTCTCACCGTGGGGGAAGTGAGCCGCAGTGACTGACGGGTGGACCCGACGCTCTGACGGGCCCACGTGCCAGTGGGGGAGTGGGGGTTGGCCACGCGGCGAAGCTAGGGACCGCGGGTTGAGAACCGCAAAGTAGCGGTGCCTTTTTGTAAAACCGCACAGAGGCAGACAGGTGGGGTCGGCAGGAGCGCGGGTTGAGGAAAACAAAACGGAAGGGGGTTTTCTGAGAAAAAGCCACGCGGTACTGTTTTTGTTCCAGGGTTTGTCTGACTAAACTGAAGACGCGGAACTGGGTGCGGCGGGGGCTCGACCTGGCGACCTCGCGCGCGCGGCGGCGGCTGCCACTGCGGTGGCTTGGTTTGATGCTAGGAAACGACAGCGCGGCCAGATGAAGGCTTACTGCGGCGCAACAGCGGAAACGCGAACGGCGAGCAGCGCACCCAGAGAGTGTTTGGAGAAAGGATCTACGTGTCCAGGAAGCACAAGGCCGAGAGAGCTTGTCCGGGGGAACCAGGGGCTCACCGGGAGTGCGTCGGTGGGGTTGGTGCGACCGGGGAAGCAGCGGATCGGCGGCGTTGCTGGCGCACCCGGGGTTAGGGTTTCGGGTCGGCATCGTGGACGTGCAGGGGTCCTGGGCCTCCTCCTCCTCCTCTGCGGGCACAGGGGCGTTGCAGAGGTCGCCTCGGTCTTCCTCGACACCCAGAGCACCGCGCCCACCGCCTGTTTCGAGGAGGTGGTGGTCGACACCGACGGTGGTCACCGGGGTGGAGAGGAGGTAACAGGGTGAGGGAAGGGGAGGTGCAGGGGCCAGGGGAGATCTGGGCGAAGCCAGGCAGAGAAGAGGGAGTAGATAGGAACGAGAGGGGAGAGGGGGATGCCGTGGGGAGGCTCGGGGTGGAAAAGGTGGCTTCGGCCACTTTTTCTTCTCCTCCTCCTCACGTGCTCGACGTGGAAGGGCCAGGCAGGCAGAGGGGCTGCAGCTGGGGCCGGCCAAGGAGGCCAGGCTCGGTGTGGGGCCGGGCTGCAGCGAGAGAGAAGGAAGAGAGAGAGAGAGAGAGAGAGAGAGAGAGAGAGAGAGAGAGAGAGGGTCGGGTAGCTAGGGTTAGAGGGGTGGCTCGGGTTAGGGTTTAGGGTGGCATGGGGGTGGGTAGCTAGGGTAGGAGAGGTTTAGTAAAGGGTAGATTAGGGCTGGAGTAGGGGTGGTGCTTCGGCATGGTGAGAGGAGGTGGTGGGGTTAGGGTTAGAGAGAGGGATTAGAGAGAGGGATTAGAGAGAGAGGGTAGGGTTTAGGTAAGGGTTTGATCATGGCCAAACCAAGACCAAGCAAGGGGGGTTAGGGTTTGGTGGTGATCCACCAAGATCAAGCAAAGGTGAAAGAAGATGGTGAGGTGAGGGTTTAGAGAGAAGAAGAGCTCAAAAGAGAAGATCCACTTAAAAACCAAGTATAACCCAAAAGAATAGAACGGTGGTGATTGTTGCATGGCCCATGCATGAGCATTAAATGCCATGTCTAATCTTGTGAAACAAAATAATAATCATGGCATTTATACACATGCATTCCAAAATATGGAGTAAGGCCAAGCTAAAGGAATTAGAAAGATGTTCCAAGTGGAGTAGATGGAGATGCCCAAATTTGAATATAATTTGGACATGCTAGTGTGTATATTCCACTAGGTGCATAATATCCTCAAAATATTCCAACATGAGCAACTATTCAAAAACAATCCATATGGAAGCTTGACAAGGGGTTCCACTCACATAGCATGCAAAGGTGGCCATGTGGCTCCACATATCAATAATGTGAAAACAACATGATGCATATATGGGAGCATGAGGAAATAGAAGTGGAACCATCCCAACCCACATGAGCTAGATTAAATACCCAAAGGAAAAATGTAGAAGCTCATGGATAATTAGGATGGTGTAATTATAAGGCGGTGACAAGGAAAAGGTGGTGGAGTTGAATAAAATACATGCCCCCAACTCAACTTGGGCATCAAGCATTTATCAAGAACCAAATATAATATATCAAGAGGCAAATACAATTAATAATGCATATGGGATAAGAACCAAATGAAAAGGGTTTTATATGATGCTCAAATGCAAGGTGGCATGATGACATGAGCATGATATAATTATGATGCAACAATTATATGTAGAAAGTAGTAATTATATTACTAGACCATGTAGCATTACATATGTTAGACATATGGGATGCTACAAAAAGTGCCAATAACTCGTGGAACTGGGGTGTATCATGTCATGTTATACCTGCCTAGTAAGTATCGCAACTCCAATGGAATGAAATAAAAGGGCCAACAACTGCTAGGTTTGGGAGGTCACATGCTAATTGTATCTGACTAGTAAGTACTGCAACTACAACTGAATGGTTAACTAAAACTACCCATTACTTATGCTACCAGGATGACTCATGCTATCTATATCTGATTAGTAAGAGCTTCAACTATAATGGAATGAATAAAACTGCCAATTGTGTGAGTTCTTCAGTTTGACTTCCTCGTTTGGTATCGAGGGGGAAATGCCAGGATGGGTATTTTTGTTGTTAGTATCAGGTTGGATCCGAATAGGTCTTTCTTATCCCTCTCTAATAGCCGTCGGTTTTACTGAGTCTCTATAGGTTGTTTAGTGCATGTTGCGATGCCGCTTCAGTCCACCATACCTATGTAGGCGAGAGTCGCCGAATTCTAGCCTCGCCGTCGATACGTCCATTTTGCATCACTATTCTATGTCTTAATTCACTATTATTCATTGATATATTTCGTATTGAGAGGTGATACTTATGTTATTTCATCTGTTTTTGCATGGTTGATGACTTTTGGAGCATGGACCGCTGCAGTCAGGATTCTGATGGAAAATGTGTTGTTTGGAGGCAAAATTTGCGAAGATCAGAAAATCCGGGAAAATATACGGAAAATCCTATTTTTCCAGAAGACTAAGGATGCCGTAAGATGGAGTGGAGGTAGGCCACAGGGGGCCCACACCACCCCCATGGCGCGGCCAGGCCTAGGACGCGCCTAGAGGTGGTGTGGCTGCCCTGGCCCACTTCGGCCTCTCCCCTCTGGCGTATATCATCCCCACGTAACCCTAAGACTCGGGGAGCGACCACAAAAAGATTCCGCCGCCTCTGCGGGGCGGAAAACACCGAGAGAGAAAGATCTCTCCGGCAGACAGATTTCTGCCGGGGGAATTCCTTCCCGGAGGGGGGAGATCGTCGCCATCAACACCACCATCAAGCTGGACTTCATCGGGATCATCATCATCATCACCACCATCATCACCATCAGCACCCTCATCACCATCTCCATATTGTTGTAACAATTGCGTTGAATCTTGCATAGTTCATAAGGGAAACTTTCCCGGTGTTGATTACTCTTTGTAGTTGATGCTATTGAGTGAACCATTGAATTATTGTTTATGTTCAGATTGTTATACATCATTATTCCATCTCTGATCATGATCCATATGATGTCTTGTGAGTAGTTCGTCTTGTTCTTGAGGACATGGGAGAAGTCTTGTTGTTAGTAGTCGAGTTGCGTTGAGAAAGATTCAATAGATTGTTATTTAAGTTGTGGTGTACTTCTTCTAGTGGTGTCATGTGAACGTCGACTACATGACACTTCACCTATAAGGGCCTAGGGGAATGCATTGTGTATTTGGCTACTAATCGTAGGGGTTGCCGGAGTGACAGAAACATGAACCCCCGTTAGGAAACCATTGCACAAGGGACGTAAGAGTCTTAGAGTTTAAAGTTGTGGTTAGGTTTCTACCTTAATTACTTTCTTGTACTTACAGATGTTTGCAAGGGGTATAATCACAAGTATGTATTAGTCTTGGATGGGGCGGTGCATTAGCACAGGTTCACCCACACAACACTTAGCAAGCTAAAGAAGATTAATCGACTATATGAAGCGAAAGCACTTAACAGTCTTCCCATGTGTCCTCAAGAACGTTTGGTCATCTTAAGAAATACAGCCGGCTTCTCCTTTGCTGCATAAAGGATTGGGCCACTTGCTGCATTTATTTCCACTGTCTTTTGTTTACTCGTACTTTGTTTACTTGCTTTATCGAAAACCCCTAAAAATCTGTTTGCTAAGTATTTGCAGAGAATTCTTGATCCATACCACTAGCCAGCACCTTCTGCTCCTCGTTGGGTTCGACACTCTTACTTATCGAAAATACTGTGATACACCCCCTATACTTGTGGGTCATCAAGACTATTTTCTGGCGCCGTTGCCGGGGAGTGAAGCGCTATCGGAGAGTGAAACTGGTAAAGGAAACTTCTACTATGAGTATTGTTTACTTCTGCTAGTTGCTTTATTTTCGTTATGGATAATTCGCTGGGTTTCTTATTTGGTAATGCTACTACCACTTCTAAGGTAGTAGATAAGCCACCACCTGCTTAGAAAGATGTTTTCAAAATACCTACAAGAATTATTGATCGTGTTATGGATAACTACTATGTTGGGGATGGAACTGTCCATCCCGGTGATCATTTACTCTTTATACACGAATTATGCGGGCTGTTCAAGTGTGCAGGTATTACTACAGATCAAGTTAAGAAGAAGTTATTCTCATTATCACTTGAAGGAAGATCTGAGGAATGGTATAAGCTGCTGAAGAATGGTCAAGCTCTGGAATGGGAGGAAATAGTGCCTCTCTTTTATTCAAAGTTTTATCCTCCTAGTGAGATTCATAAAGATCGGAATCAAATATACAACTTTTGGCCTCTTGATGGAGAGAGTACAGCTCAAGCTTGGGGGAGATTGAAGTTACTAATGCTCAAATGTCCCATTCAGGAGCTCCCCAACAATATTATTATCAATAACTTTTATGCAAGACTCCCTCTACATGACAAAGATTTATTGGATGCCTCTTGTGCTGGATCATTCACTCGCATGGAAGAAGAAGTTAAATGGGAACTTCTGGACCGTATTCAAGACAATGTTGAAGCTTGGGAGAATGACAAAGGTAGAAAGTCAGGTATAAATTATGATTATGAATGCATTGAATCTTTTATGGGAACTGATGACTTTCAAAATATTAAAAATGCTTATGGTCTAGACTCTCAAGCTATTGCTTCTTATTTTAAGGCTTTTTCTTCCAACATTGAAGTGCCTAAAAAGAAGTGGAATAAGTATCATGAACCTTATAAAGATGTTGCTAAGAGTGTTCCTGCAAGAAATACTGAAGTATATACTGCTAATCATGTTTTACCTAAACCTTATATTGAGAAAATGCCTTTTCCAGTTAAGGTAAAGGAACATTCTATGATGGCTAGTATGGTAGATGAAATTATGAATAAAGCTGTTGAACCTGATAAACAAATGGTTGATGAACCTATTGTAGCAAATGTGAAAGACTTTGTTGCTAAATATGAAAAAGAGGGACACACTATCCTTTGTAAGGATACCTCTAATATTGTTTCACATAGTAGTGTTATGAGAGCTAGTATTCCTGTGTTTTCTATTAGAATAAGTGATCAGTGCTATGATGGTTCTTGTGATAGCTATATTGTTAAGTTTATGCATGATACTGAAAGTTACTATGAAAGAGGGAAAAGTGCTCTTATGCATCTCAATAATATCAAGTTTCCTTGTTTTATGCTGAAAGTTTTATGTTGCACTTCTTTTGCCTTCTTATACAAGTTGCCTTTGGTTTCAATAACTTGTTTGTTTAGAAAATCCCCTTGCATAGGAAGTGGGTTAGACTTAAATGTGTGTGTTTTTGCTTCTTAATGCTCTCTTTCACTTCAATTCAAATACCTATGAGAGCTTCTTCAAAATTATCATGCCCATCTTAATGGCTATAAAGAAAGAGGTTTATGGGAGACAACCCAATTTCTTTTTGCTTTTAGTTTGTTTTTGTTTCTTTGAGTCTTGGAAGTTATTACTTTGGTAATAACCGCTCCTTATCCGTTTTGTTTGGTTTCTGTGTCAAGATCAACCTCTAATGAGAGAGAAGTAATATTTGGGGAAGTTGCTATCCCGAAACAGATTTTTGTGCTTCACCATAAAAATTCGTGAGAGATCTCTGTATGTCGGATTGAGCTTATATTTTTGTGCTTCTGCCCCAGCTTGTTATTTAACTTTCGTTAGTTTTGAACTTTTTGATTTGAGCAACATAAGATTTTAGAAAAAATTGATCTTTAGCTGCTAGTCTATTTTGACAAATTTTGCCACTCTTGCATTTGCTTCTTTATTCGATTTCCTTTTTGAATTCTTTTTGGGTTTTCGGAAGGAGTTGCTACAGTAGCTTTTGTTTTGATGGTTTTCAGTTGAATTTGGACTCAAAATGTTTTATCACTTCACTTATACTAATGTTGCTAATGAGAACTGTGTGAAAGAAATTTCCAGGAAGTGGAGATAATGGTGTAATAAGGAAGAGAAAGGTTTTATGACTCCAATAATAAGAGTATGAAGATGAAGATATTGATGTTATTCAAGTGATGACTCCAGAAGAATCTACTAGATACCAAATTCAGAGACCTGCAGAGTCCGTTTCCAACTAGGTAACAGTTCTGGTAAGGAAATTTCCGTGAAAATACAATCCAACAATATTTTTGCAGTTTCAGTCGATAAGGAAAGCTATGAAGCAAAAAAGGGATGGAAATGGAGCCAGGGTGGCTCACACCACCCTGTGGCATGGGCCCACCCCTGGCCGCGCCACCAGGTGGTGAGTCCACCCAGGACTCCGCCTCCGACTCGTTTTCACCTAGTACCTTCCTTTTGATATGAAACTTCGTAATATATAACCCCCCGGATCCCCCGAGGTTCGTATATCGTGTTTTCGTCGTGTTTTTGTTTCGATCTGTTTCTGTCAGGACATACTCTTTGAAAGTTTAGAAGCACAATGGTGTCTGCCAAGGATAAAGGGAAGGAGCCTATGGAGGAGGATCTTCAAGACGCCAAGCAGGGGCTGGTACCTTTAGTCTCTTGCCCTACATCAACGGAAGCCCTACGAGTCACTAAGGAGTCATGCGATAAGTACCAGGACTTGAGGAGGAAGGTGGACATGCTTCAATGGGAGAATAATAGGCTTCACAAGATGCTGGAAGATTTCCTCACGTCAACCAAGAAAATATTAGCACCACCACCGAAGGAGTAATTCGTCATCAGGTTTGGCATCCCCTTGGTTTGTTCCAAGATTGGGGGAGTGCCGCGGTATCATATCACTATCTTCTATCTTTCTACCTTATTAGTAGAGTCATATCATGAATAGAGGAGTTATTATGTAGTATGGTTTGCATTATGGAAGTGTCCCCTCTCTCGTTAGATATGTATCCCTTGGTGTGAGTTTCCGTTATGGAATATTAATGAGAAGTTCTATCATTCACTCTTTTGCATATCTTATATTAGTTTTCAATTCGTGGTTATATGATTGATCTTGTTGTTAGTATTGGTATCACTTTGGGATCATTGAGTTAATTTAGTTGGTTTTGGCAAACCTGGCTCAGTCAGTAGCAACACCTTTTTGAGAGTTGAAAAGAAAAAGATAGAAGTACTCTAGATAAAAAATAATTTCATCATCTTTCTTTCTTGATTTGCTAATAAGTTTAGTATTCTCTAGTTAAGACCTTTTGTGCTTCCAAGGAATATTGCATGTTTGTTTTTATCACTTGTATGTTTGTTTGTTTCCTTCAACTCTTATACTTGCTACCCAGCCTTGCTAGCCAAAAACCTGTACTGAGAGGGTATTCTTCTCGTGCAACCACCTCCTTTAAACCAAAACCTTTGCCATTTTTGTCCACCATACCTACCTAGTAGCATTATTGCTATTCCAAGTAAATTCTTGTTTTATCTACCTCCCAAATTAAACTTGTTATGTGAAAATTAGTGAGTAAAGCTCTCACGAACTTGATGGCACACTTTACTTTCTTGCATTTAATAAACTTGAACCATTGGGTCCTTCTTTGTTGCGTATATGCTTGCTCTTTATAAGTTGAAGTTAGCCGAACCATGTATCATGGGGACCGCTTTCAACACTTCATTTGGTACTTTGTACCTAGTTGATATCATGTTCTTTTGCTTATGGATCCCGGTGGTGTGAAATAAAAGTGGAACTTGTAAGATCATGGAGTTTATATGTGTGTTAGGGAAACGCCTGGGCCGCTAGCCTAAGCCATGCCTAATCATGGTGGAAACTTGCAGCATAACTATAGTGAGCATTCTATGAAGCATCCTCAATAAAAACCTATGCAAATAGCAAATAAAAAGATCGCTGAGATGCTCACTGTCTGCTTGCCTTGTCATTTTGATTATGGGATAGCTCCTGTGTCACGTGCAAGGGGTACCCCATTGGCGGTTCTCAATGATACGCATGTATTTACAATGACAAGAGCTTGCTCGTGACTGAAGTTGAGTAGCATGAGGATCGGTACTCATAAGTAAGGGGCATGGGACTCCAATTTATAACTTGTCAAGCATATCCTCTTAGTTGTGTCACTTTAACCTTAATCACCAAAAGATGCCTATGATAGGGGCAATGAGAGCTGAAAGCTAGTAAGTATCATAATTTTTGGGAGCTCTTTATGAGACTTGCAATCCCTGCTTCCCTCTTTGAAGGGCCTTTCCTTTACTTTGTAGTTGAGTCAGTAAACCTATTCCCTTCTATCTCAGCAAGTATTTTGAGTTGATGTGTTTCATTCATTCATATGATGATTTATTCAATCATGTTTCTTATGTTCCTTGTTTTGCACGTTGCTCTTATCTTGATGTTTACTACTTTGAAAGCTATCATTGAAAATCTTTTATTTGTGAACTCCAGCAAATTATCAACTATTCTTCGACCAAGAGCTAAGTTTGCCATTACCAATTATGATTCACTTTATGTATCTTTATTGTGTTTCCTTTACTTACTGCAAGTTAAGTTATATAATAGTGAGTTGTCTTCTATTATGATCTATGTATTGATGAATGTGATGCTTCTTATCTGTATTCTTTTATTGACTCTTCACTCCATAAACCTGAGGTCATGTTTATTGAGCTCAGTTTCGCTTGGGGACAAGCGAAGTCTAAGCTTGGGGGAGTTGATACGTCCATTTTGCATCACTATTCTATATCATAATTTACTGTTATTCATTGATATATTTCATATTAAGGGATGATACTTATGTTATTTCATCTGTTTTTGCATGGTTGATGACTTTTGGAGCATGGACCGCTGCAGTCAGGATTCTGATGGAAAAGGTGCTGTTTGGAGGCAAACTTCGCGAAGATCAGAAAATCCGGGAAAATATATGGAAAATCCTATTTTTCCAGAAGACTAAGGATGCCAGAAGATGGAGTGGAGGTGGGCCACAGGGGGCCCACACCACCCCATGGCGCGGGCAGGCCTAGGCCGCGCCTGGAGGTGGTGTGGCCGCCCTGGCCCACTTCAGCCTCTCCCCTCTGGCATATATCATCCCCACGAAACCCTAAGACTCGGGGAGCGACCATAGAAAGATTCCGCCGCCTCTACGGGGATGAAAACACCGAGAGAGAAAGATCTCTCCGACAGACAGATTTCTGCCGGGGGAATTCCTTCCCGGCGAGGGGAGATCGTCACCATCAACACCACCATGAAGCTGGACTTCATCAGGATCATCATCATCATCATCACCACCATCATCACCATCAGCACCCTCATCACCATCTCCATATTGCTGTAACAATTGCGTTGAATCTTGCATAGTTCATAGGGGAAATTTTCACGGTGTTGATTACTCTTTGTAGTTGATGCTATTGAGTGAACCATTGAATTATTGTTTATGTTCAGATTGTTATACATCATTATTCCATCTCTGATCATGATCCATATGATGTCTTGTGAGTAGTTCGTTTTGTTCTTGAGGACGTGGGAGAAGTCTTGTTGTTAGTAGTGGAGTTGCGTTGAGAAAGATTCAATAGATTGTTATTTAAGTTGTGGTGTACTTCTTCTAGTGGTGTCATGTGAACGTCGACTACATGACACTTCACCTATAAGGGCCTAGGGGAATGCATTGTGTATTTGGCTACTAATCGTAGGGGTTGCCAGAGTGACAGAAACATGAACCCCCGTTAGGAAACCATTGCACAAGGGACGTAAGGGTCTTAGAGTTTAAAGTTGTGGTTAGGTTTCTACCTTAATTACTTTCTTGTACTTACAGATGTTTGCAAGGGGTATAATCACAAGTATGTATTAGTCTTGGATGGGGCGGTACATTAGCACAGGTTCACCCACACAACACTTAGCAAGCTAAAGAAGATTAATCGACTATATGAAGCGAAAGCACTTGACAGTCTTCCCATGTGTCCTCGAGAACGTTTGGTCATCTTAAGAAATACAGTCGGCTTGTCCTTTGCTGCATAAAGGATTGGGCCACTTGCTGCATTTATTTCCACTGTCTTTTGTTTACTCGTACTTTGTTTACTTGCTTTATCGAAAACCCCTAAAAATCTGTTTGCTAAGTATTTGCAGAGAATTCCTGATCCATACCACTAGCCAGCACCTTCTGCTCCTCGTTGGGTTCGACACTCTTACTTATCGAAAATACTGCGATACACCCCCTATACTTGTGGGTCATCAGCCGTGTACTAGCCTCAATACTGACGCTCCTCTTTCTCCTTCGCCCTTTGTCAGCACCCCTTTTGTTTTAGCAGGTACGAGTTCGACGTCGTTAGTAAGGTTACCCTTCCGGCTTGGCCTGGGCAGGGTTATGGACGCCATTGGTTATTCTTCAGGGCTCTTAGCCCCATTTGCATCTTATCCGTACTCGGATGTTGTATCGTTTTCGAGGTGATTTGGATCTTTGTACTGTATATCCGTATTCTTGACTCATGGAGTCGTTGTTGTATATATATGTTCTGTGGGTCCCACCGTGGACTATTGTGTAATGATATTACTTCGTTTTCCACCCGCACGCAAGTGTCTGGTGGGCATCTTTGAATTGTTTCTATGCGGGTTTGGTGGGAATCGCTGAAACTTGCATAGGGCCGATTCGAGAGTGTTACAGAGAACAAGGGCGATAGCATGGGGATAAGCATACACACAAGTCCAAGAGAGATCGTAGAAAAAGTAGGCAAAAAGTTCATAGTCCAATCCTACTCAATGCGCACAACAAGGCGAAACTGAACCAGTTTTTAGTCTGTCAGGCCGGATTATTCGGCCTGGCTAGGGGTGGATAATCCGGCCCTGGTAGAAATTTTCATATTCGCCTAGATTGAATGCAAAGGAGTAGATCGGGCCTAGAAACTGCAAGACCACGATTTCTACGCGAAACAACATCCTTCTAGACAATGTTCCACCCAACAAATAACACATCTAGCCAAAGATGGGAGAGAGGGAGTTACCCTCACTCATTGAAGGAAGAACGCGGAGGAGAAGGTACCAGGAGGCACGTAGAAGAAGATCCGAGGAGGCCCGGAAAATTCGGTGGCCGGAGAGGCTCCGGGGAGGGTAGGGGACGGAAGGCGGTGGGGGAGAGGGAGAGGGTTGGGGGAGAAGTGCCACTCGTTATGATCCCTTGCCCCGACCCCTGCCCTTAAGGATGAAATCCGCCAGGGCCGGATTATCCGGCATATACTTGGGCCGGATTATCCGGCCTAAACTCTGAACTTCTGTTACACACAGAGTCAGGCCCGCGCGTCCCCAAACAACACCCCCACAAGATGTACAAGGGCTTGTGTGCAAGAATAGATGGCTTAGAAGTAGGAAAAGGCTTAGGATTAAGAGAGCCAAACTAAGAAGGTACTACACACTCAAATTTGCAAGAATCAAAGCAACTAAAGCCAAAAATGAGTGTGCTTCCCATAAAGACATGAGAGGAGCTAAAAACGATCAAGGAATATCCAAATAAATCAAACTCTTCTCATGGAAGAGGGCGGTGGCCGAAGCCACCTTGTTGGAGTGTATGGTATGACACCACGAAGATATATCTTGGGTTCATAACCAATACTCATCAATAAGCTCACATATCACAAAAGGATATTAAGAGAAATGATTTGACTTGCTTTCGGCATTATGGGGGGAGGGTTAGCCCAATCAATTAGGACCACACTCCCCCTATATCCATGCCCACATCTAGACCAAATAAGACTGAGATGTACGAGTGAGGGCATGGGTAATCAAGACAAGCTCCTTGAATCAACGATATTTAGCTCATTCCTCAAGTAGAAAAACCTTGCTTCATCAAGTGGCTTCGTGAAAATATCAGCAAGTTGGTTCTTCGTGCTCACAAAAGATAGATCAATATCGCCTCGAGCAACATGGTCCCGAATAAAATGATTCCGAATCTCAATATGCTTTGTCCTTGTGTGCTATACCAGATTGTACGCAATTTTGATTGCCCTTTCATTATCGCATAGAAGAGGCACTTTGTCAAAATTGACAACGTATTCCTTTAAAGTTTGCCTCATCTATAATAACTGAGTGCAGGCACTAGCAGCAGCAACATATTCAGCTTCGGCGATGGAGAGAGAAATACAATTCTTCTTTTTAGATGACCAACAAACTAGAGATCTTCCCAAAAACTGACAAGCACTAGAAGTTGATTTCCGATCATCCTTATCACCGGCCCAATCTGAATCAGTATAACCACATAGAGAGAAATTGGAGCCCTTGGGATACCATAGACCAAATTTAGGGGAATGAACCAAATATCGGAAGATCCTCTTGACCGCCACTAAGTGGCTTTCTTTAGGAGCTGCTTGATACGTTGCACACACCCCCACACTCAACACAATATCGGGTCTAGATGCTCAAAGGTAAAGAAGAGAGCCGATCATGGACCGGTATATCTTTTGGTCCACATCTTTACCGTGGGGGTTAAGTTCAAGGTGACATTTTGTTTGCATCGGAGTGGCGATGCCATTAAGATCCGTCGTCTTGAATCTCTTGAGCATGTCTTGGATGTATTTAGCTTGATTGATGAAGGTTCCTTCTCTAAGTTGCTTGATCTATAATCCAAGAAAGAACCGTAACTCCCCCAACATAGACATCTCAAACCTGTCAGTCATAAGCTTTGAAAATTCATCATTAAAAGCTTTATTAGTAGAACCAAAGATGACCTCGTCTACATATAGTTGGCATACGAAGAGCTCCCCCTTAAACTTCTTAGTAAAAAGAGTGGGATCGATTTGCCCAACTTCGAAGCCACGGTCTAGCAAAAGCTCTTTAAGGTGCTCATACCACGCACGTGGGGCTTGTTTAAGGCCATAGAGTGCCTTATCGAGTTTGTAGACATGGTTCGGGAAGTTAGGATCCTCAAATCCCGGGGGTTGCTTTACATATACCAGCTCATGTGGAGGACCATTAAGAAAAGCACTCTTAACGTCCATTTGCTGCAATTTAAAATTATTATGGGAAGCATAAGCAAGAAGGATACGGATGGACTCAAGACGAGCCACATGAGCATAGGTCTGCTAGCCCGTAGTTGATGTAGATCCCGTTGGGAACCCCAAGAGGAAGGTATGATGAGCACAGCAGCGAGTTTTCCCTCAGTTATGAGACCAAGGTTTAATCGAACCAGTAGGAGCAAGGAAACACCCCAAAGGTGTTACTAGCTGAGATTTGGCAGGGCGCACTACCGGTGCTAGTAGCAACGTGGAGACCTGCACAACACAACCACAGACCTTTGTCCCCAACTTGCAATGAGGTTGTCAATCTCACCGTGTTTAGCAGAAAACAAAGGATTAAACGTATCGAATGGAAAGAAGTAAAAGTTCGCAGAAAGTAAACACAAAGCAGTAAAAGATTGTAGATTATATGTAAAGAAAAAGGATCGGGATCCATAGTTCACTAGAGGTGGCTCTCCTTAGATAGATAACATACCGCGTGAACAAATTACAGTGGGGCAATTGACAAACACCGAGAAAGCAATACATGCATATACTAATCATCTTGACTCCTCTGAGATTTGATTGGGCATTACAACATAATACATAGACCGCCATCCAACTGCATCTATGACTAATAATCCACCTTCAGGTTATCATCCGAACCCCCTCCAGTATTAAGTTGCAAGCATCAGATTATTGCTTTACGAACTGCGTGTAAAGTAAACAATCCGATTGTTCTATGAACAAAGGATTGTTATTTTCTCCCTAGTAACAACAACACATCTAGTACCTTAGAGATTTCTGTCACTTCCCCAGATTACCAGAGGCATGAACCCACTATCGAGCATAAATACTAACTCTTGGAGTTGCTAGCATCTACTTGGCCAAGATAGCTACTAACAACAGAAAGCATGCAAGATCTCAAATAACAAAGACATGATAGAATCAATAATCAATCTGAAATAGCATTTCAATATCCACCGGATCCCCGCAAACACAACATGTATGAATTACAAATAGATGATCTTGATCATGAATGGAGCTCACAAGATCTAAACATGAAAGCACAAAGGAGGAGAAACCAGCCATCTAGCTACTACATGGATCCGTAGTCCAAGGATGAACTACTCACGCATCACACCGGAGGCTTGCATGGTGATGAAGAAAGCCTCCAGGGTGAATTCCCCTCTCTAGCAGGGTGCCGGGAAGAGCTTCAGATCCCTTCCGATCTAGGGATGGAGATGACGGCGGCTACAGACTCTTTCGTGGATTTTTGATCGGGACCTTAGGGTTTTCGTCCCGAGGGCAACTTATAAGCGGAAGGAGAGGCCGAGGGGGTGCCGGGAGCGGCCACACCATCCCTGGCGTGGGCCAGGCCTGGCCGCACGGCCAGGTGGTGTGGCCGGCCCCTGGCCCTTCTCCGTCTCGTATTCTGGCACTTGATTCCTTCCGGAAAAATAGGCACTTTGGCTTTTGTCCCGTCCAATTCCGAGAATATTCATTTTCTGACTTTCCTGGAACCAAAAACAGCAGAAAACAGGCAGCTGGCACTGTGGCTCTTGTTAATAGGTTAGTCCAAGAAATGATATGAAAAGTACTCCAAAGTTGGAACAAAACATAAGAAAGTGGATAAAACCAAGCATGGAACATCAAAAATTATAGATACATTTAACATGTATCAACATCCCCAAGCTTAACTCTTGCTCGTCCTCGAGTAGGTAAGTGATAAAAAGAAAGAATAATTTTTGAGGTGACATGCACCATCAAAGACTTGATCAAAGTATTTGCAAAATACTCAAAGCTAGGATCATAGTACTTCAATCATAACATGAAAGACAAAGTTCTAGCAATAAGCAAAGAGACTATGATGCAACATGAAAAGGTACAAACAAAATATCCATGAATAACATGCTTTGCAAGATGTTTGTTTGTTTCACATAAAGAAAATATAGCATAATAGTATTCAGCTTGTCCCTCAATAGAGTAGCAAACATAAATGCATAGGACACCTTCAAAGTTCATAAGAGTGACTAGATACAATAGTTTAAAACAAGCAATATCAAGTTATGCATCCATCAACTAGTCTTGGGACAATGCACATAGAACTAAGAATGGCCACTATGCTCTCAAAGTAGGTGCATAAAGATAGAATGTGGAGACTCAATATAATGGTGGAAGAAAGGCCTTTTGTAAAAGGAAGTAGGGATTCAAGTCTCATAAAGAGCTTCCAAAAATTATGGTACTTATAGCTTTCAGCTCTCATTGCCCCTATCATAAGCATCTTGAAGTGATTAAGGTTAAAGTGAACAAACTATGGTGTACATGCTTGACGAAGTATAGGTCAGAAATCTCATGTCCCTTGTATACGAGGGCCGCTCCTCATGCTACTCAAGTTTAGTCACTGGTAAGTTCTTGTCATCGTAAGTATATGTGTATCATTGAGAACCGCCAACGGGGTACCCCTTGCCCGATGATACGGAAGAATCCCCATATCAAAATGACAAGGCAAGCAGACAACGAGCATCTCAGCATTCTTCTTATTTACCATGGGAATATGGTGCTTTTTCTCTCTTTCCTCTTTTCATAGTATCTCTTTTTTCTCTTTTTTCTCAGTATAGGACTCTTTTTTTATAAGAAGAATGCTTCATAGACAGCTCATTATGGTTATGCTGTAGGTTTCCACCATGTCAGCATGGATTAGACCAGCAGCCCAGGCGTTTCTCTAACACATATGCATAACTCCATGGACTTACAAGCTCCCCTTTCATTTCACACCGACGACATCCATATACAAAAGAGCATGATATCAACTAGGTACAAGTACCAAGTGCAATGTTGAAAGTGTTCCCCATGAAAGCATGGTTCTGCTAATTCCCAACAAATAAGTGCAAGATATACAACATAGAAGACACAATGGTTCAAGTTTATTAAGGGCAAGTAAAATAAAGTGTGCCATGAAGTTCGTGAGAGCTTTAATCACTAGTTTTCTCATAACAAGTGGAAGGTAAACAAAAGCATGAATATACTTGGAATAGCATAAGCTAATAGGTAGGTATGGTGGACTCTTTGGAATAACTTGGTTTAGGGAGTTGGATGCACGTGTGGAACTCATACTTTGTCGTGGAGGCTAGCAAAAGACCGGGAGCGACAAACGAAGAGAGCAATAATGGCCATAATCGTGCAGAGCGACAGAACATCATTGATCAAAGCATAAAGTGATACTACAAGTTGAAAACTAAAGGATCATAAAGGCTATGGTGACTTGAGATAGTCATAACATGGTGTGAGCATGTGCCAAGTCAACCCAAATAAAGCATCAAAGGAGAATACCACTATACTATGCTTTAATATGCTAAAACAACGCATGATTCATCCAAGGCACATTAAGCAATCTCAATTGTTTATAACAAGCCATGCTACATCAAAGAATACTAAGCATAAAGCCAAAACAATATCAAGTCATGGCATGACAAAGCATAGGCCACAGTCAAAAACAAGCTCTTTTTACCACAAAAGTATGAGCTTTCCTACTCTTTTCCAAACCAAACCAAACTATTTGCAAACCAAAGTATGAAAGAGGGGGTCCAACCAATTTATTCATAAAACTAAGAAAACAAAGCAAACTAAAAAACAAAACAAAAACGAAAAAGAAGACGCTCCAAGAAAAACACAACTGTGCATGAAACAATAAAAATGAAGCGTTTCGAAGAAACCTGGAATTTTTATTGATGAAGAAGGGGATGCCTTGGGCATCCCTAAGCTTTGACGCTTGTACTTCTTGGATGTTTCTTGGGGTGACACGCGTGGCATCCCCAAGCTTGAGCTTTAGTCCATCCTTCATCTCATTACTCATTCCTTCCATACACCTGAAATTTTTCCTTCATACAAAACTTCACACAATCTCATTAGCAACATTAGTGCTATTAAGATAAATAAGTCTCAAGGTTCAGTTCTAACACCAAATAAACTTCCATTAGAACACTAGCTACTGTATCACTTCCCTAAAAAATCTCAATTCCCCAAAGGAACTCAAGAAGGAACTAACAAGAAGCAAATACAGAAAATGGCAGAAATCTGTCAAAACAGACCAGCAGGTAAAGACGAATATTTTTGAAGACCTTCTGTTGCTCAAATCAAAAAGTGTTGAACTAAGGAAAGTTAGATAACAACCTGGGGCAGAAGAACAAAAAATTACAGCTCAATCCGACATACAGAACTCTCTCAGGAATTTTTGCGGTGAAGCACAAAAATCTGTTTCGGGACATCAACTTTCCCAATCATTACTTATCTCTTTTTTTTGAAAGGAATGCGGTAGAGGAAGCCCCTACAGCGAGTTTTTTTTTAAATAATAAGAACCCAAATCTGCATCCGTGAGGACTTGAACCTGGGTGGCTGGGTTGTACATCCACTTCCCTAACCAAGTGAGTTGGGCTAACTTCTTATCATTACTTCTCTCTCATTAGAGGTTACTCTTGGCACAAAAAGCAAATAAAAAGGATAAGGAGAGGTTATTACAGAGGTAATAACTTCCAAGACTCATCTAAAACTCTTGGGTTATCTCCCAACAAGTACTTTTCTTTAACGCCTTTAAGTTAGGCATAAGAAGCAAAGAAAGAATCAAGTGTTCCCAAATGAAGAAGCATTAAGACCAATACCAGAAATATGTTCAACAAGGCAAGGTATATCATCCAGGTAAGTTCTAGAGGATCCTTTCTCAATGCTCTTGGGTTCACTATTCTCATCAAAAGGGTTTGCAGGAACAATCCAATCAAGATTCTTTTCTATGGCATCATGTATTGCTACTAGTTTGAAGGGTATTGGTATCTTAGGTTCCTCCCCATTAGGTTCGGTTTTGTTCATCTTTCCTCGTGTACCAACCACATCTACACATGAGCCTAGCATATTGAAACGTTCAAAAACTTTTCTAGCTTCTTTGGCAACATCATAGAACTCCTTAAACAAAGTTTCTAGAATAAAATCCCTCTTTTCAGGGTCTTCAATTTATTTAAGCTTAAGAAACATTATTTGCATTAAAGGGTTGAGGTTAACGAACCTAGCTTCTAACATGTGAATTAAAGAAGCTGCAGCAATCTCATAGTTTGGAGCAAGTTTTGCAAGGGATCTATCCTCAGTATCTTCGTGCTTACTAACATGATTAAAGAATTCTTCAATGTTATCTTTCCCAATTATAGAACCACTGCCAATTGGAAGGTCTTTCAGGGTGAATGTAGGGATCAACATGGTGAGCTAGGGAAGGGGTGACAACTAAAGGAGACTTAATTTTTGTGTGTTTTTCAAATAAGAAAGCAAACAAGTAAAACTAATTTTTTTGGGTTTTTTGAAGAACAAAACAAGCAAACAAAGCAAAAAAGAAACTAAGCAAAACAAAAACAACAAAGTAAAGAGATTGGTTATGAGGGACTCCCCTTGTGAAGATGTCCTTGACTCCCCGGCAACGGTGCCAGAAAAATCTTTGCTAGCTCATAGTTGATGTAGAGCCCGTTGGGAACCCCAAGAGGAAGGTATGATGAGCACAACAGCGAGTTTTCCCTCAGTTATGAGACCAAGGTTTAATCGAACCAGTAGGAGCAAGGAAACACCCCAAAGGTATTACTAGCTGAGCTTTGGCAGGGCGCACTACCGGTGCTAGTAGCAACGTGGAGACCTGCACAACACAACCACAGAACTTTGTCCCCAACTTGCGATGAGGTTGTCAATCTCACCGTGTTTTGCGGAAAACAAAGGATTAAACATATCGAATGGAAAGAAGTAAAAGTTTGCAGAAAGTAAACACAAAGCAGTAAAAGATTGTAGATTGTATGTAAAGAAAAAGGACCAGGATCCATAGTTCACTAGAGGTGGCTCTCCTTAGATAGATAACATGCTGGGTGAACAAATTACAGCGGGGCAATTGACAAACACCGAGAAAGCAATACATGCATAGACTAATCATCTTGACTCCTCTGAGACTTGATTGGGCATTACAACATAATACATAGACCGCCATCCAACTGCATCTATGACTAATAATCCACCTTCAGGTTATCATCCGAACCCCCTCCAGTATTAAGTTGCAAGCAACATATTATTGCTTTACGAACTGCATGTAAAGTAAACAATACAATTGTTCTATGAACAAAGGATCGTTGTTTTCTCCCTAGTAGCAACAGCACATCTAGTACCTTAGAGATTTCTGTCACTTCCCCAGATTACCAGAGGCATGAACCCACTATCGAGCATAAATACTAACTCTTGGAGTTGCTAGCATCTACTTGGCCAAGATAGCTACTAACAACGGAAAGCATGCAAGATCTCAAATAACAAAGACATGATAGAATCAATAATCAATCTGAAATAGCATCTCAATATCCATCGGATCCCCGCAAACACAACATGTATGAATTACAAATAGATGATCTTGATCATGAATGGAGCTCAATAGATCTAAACGTGAAAGCACAAAGGAGGAGAAACCAGCCATCTAGCTACTACATGGATCCGTAGTCCAAGGATGAACTACTCATGCATCACACTGGAGGCTTGCATGGTGATGAAGAAAGCCTCCAGGGTGAATTCCCCTCTCCGGCAGAGTGCCGGGAAGAGCTTCAGATCCCTCCCGATCTAGGGATGGAGATGACGGCAGCTACAGACTCTTTCGTGGATTTTTGATCGGGTCCTTAGGGTTTTCGTCCCGAGGGCAACTTATAGGCGGAAGGAGAGGCCGAGGGGGTGCCGGGAGCGGCCACACCACCCCCTGGCGCGGGTCAGGCCTGGCCGCGCGGCCAGGTGGTGTGGTGGCCCCCTGGTCCTTCTCCGTCTCGTATTCTGGCACTTGATCCCTTCCGGAAAAATCGGCACTTTGGCTTTTGTCCCGTCCAATTCCGAGAACATTCATTTTCTGACTTTCCTAGAACCAAAAACAGCAGAAAACAGGCAGCTGGCACTGTGGCTCTTGTTAATAGGTTAGTCCAAGAAATGATATGAAAAGTACTGCAAAGTTGGAACAAAACACAAGAAAGTGGATAAAACCAAGCATGGAACATCAAAAATTATAGATACATTTGCAATGTATCAAGGTCTCGCCGAAGTCAATGCCCTCTACTTGGGAATAGCCTTGTGCCACTAGTCTCGCCTTGTTACTTACAACAATGCCATTCTCACCTTGCTAGTTTTTAAATATCCATTTAGTGCCGATAACATTGCGGCCATCCTTGGGCTGCTCAACTAGTTTCTAGACCTTGTTGCACTCAAAGTTATTCAACTCTTCATGCATAGCAACAACCCAGTCCGGATCTTCAAGAGCTTCAAACACCTTCTTAGGTTCCACCAATAGAGATGTGAGCTTGATGCTCACCAAAACTTCCCAATTCCCTTCTTGTGGAAACCCTTCATCAAAGATCACCTACAACTTTGTCAAGAGTATGACCCCTTAACTCAAGGTTCTGATTAGCACGAGCCTTGCGACGAAGTTCAATAAGCTTGTTGTCTCTTGGTAGAATAGTTTCATCACTTGAGTCTTTGTTGGAATCATTTGCTTGACCTTGATTAGAAGTCTGATTATCAGTAGTAGGAGATGACGAAGCATGCCCTTGAGGTGGGTCAGCAGTCGTAACAGGAGGCTGCTGATCATCAGGAGTTTCAGGGCCGAATAATCCGGCCGAGGGTGAGGCCGGATAATCCGGCCTCGGAGAACTTGATGTAATATCATCGGGTTGCCTGGAACTTGCTTGAATTGGCAAGGGGCCAGATAATCCGGTGTCAGCCGAAAAATCTGGCATGGGGCTTGCATCTTCTTCTTCGATATGATGAGCAATTTGGTCGACAGAGGAGTGGTGGCCGGAAAATCCGGTGTCGACCGGATAATCCGGCCTGGAGCATCCAGGAGCATGTTCACCTTCATCAAATGGTGGAGTTGGTGTAGAAGTTACTCTTGTGGTTGGAGCATGTTGAGTATGTGTAGATGAGGGCTCTTCATGTATAGAGCATTGTCCTTCTCGATCCGCCACAAGGGGTTCCTCAATGGGGCGAAAAAATCCCACGCCCATTCTTCTTATGGCATCTTGGGGTATTTCAACATCTGCATCACAAACATCAACTTGCCCCGCACGGGAGCCGTCATTTTCCTCGAACACCACACTACAAGATTCTACAATAGTTCCGGAGAGCTTATTGTAGACTCTATAAGTGTGGGATTCGGCACCATAACCAACAAAAATACCTTCTAAAGCCTTATACTCAAATTTAGATAAAAGAACTCCCTTGATGAGAAAGAAACACTTACACCCAAATACCCGAAAGTATGAGATGTTTGGCTTGTTACTGGTAAGAATTTCATACGGAGTCTTGTCCAAGATTTTACGGAGGTATAACCGGTTGGATGAATGACAAGTAGTAGAGATTGCTTCAGCCCAGAAGTTATATGGAGACTTGAATTCGGCTAGCATAGACCTTGCCATATCCATTAGAGTCTGGTTCTTCCTCTCGGCAACACCATTTTGTTGAGGGGTGTACGCAATGGAATATTGATGCCTTATCCCCTCTTCACTTAGGAACTCATTTAAGCTGTAGTTCTTGAACTCGGAGCCGTTATCACTTCTTATTGCCAGAATAGGAATGTTGTGTTGACGTTGAACCTCGTTGGCGAAGTCGATGACCGTTTGTTGAGTCTCGCTCTTCAACTTTAAGAAATAGACCCAAGTGTATCTTGAGTAATCATCAACGATCACAAGGCAGTACTTCTTCCCACCGTGGCTTGCATGCGATGGAGGTCCAAAGAGGTCCACATGAAGGAGCTCTAAGATCCTTTTAGACGAAATAATAGTCTTCCTTCGATGAGGAGAGTCATGCATTTTCCCTTCAACACAAGCCCTGCAAACACGATCTTTGGCAAAGGAGACATTTTCTTTTAGTCCAAGGATGTGGCCACCCTTGTGGAGACTTTGCAAAGTTCTCATATTGACGTGGGCTAGTCGGCGATGCCATAACCAACCTGCGTCATCCTTTCCGAAAAGACACATCGGGCCTATAGTGGTTTTCCCCGAAAAGTCCACCATGTACAGGTCATTTTCGACATATCCCACGAAAGCGACTTTTAGAGACTTGCTCCACAAGAGTACCACCAAATAACATCAATAAAAACTGCAAATCCCATCATACCAAGGGCGCGAACTGAAAGTAAATTGTAACCGAGGGTCTCAACAAGCATGACGTCCACGAGAGAGATACCATGAGCCACCACAACTTTGCCAAGACCCAATACCTCAAATTTAGACTTGTCACCATAGGAGACGGTTATATGATCATGATTTGGCCGCATCTCTGTGATGATCTCCTTGCTTCCGATCATGTGACTCGTGCATTCGTTATCGAGTACCCATTTAGACCCACCAGAAGCATAACCCTGCAAGAAATGTACTTCTTGGTTTTAGGTCCCTATTTTTCAATGGGTCCTCTCATGTTAGTGACAAGGGTCTTGGGAACCCAAATAGACCAAGGAATGTAACAATCATAAGGACCTACATAACTAGCATAAACATCACCATACTGATTGCAATATAACTCAAAGTTAGAATTATTAGCCCCTGCAAAACCATCATAATTAGACTTGTCATTGGTGGTGGTGCTAGTCTTTGGTTGAGCAGTCTTGCTCTTCTTCTTCTTGTTGTTCTTCTTGTTCTTTGTCTTGGGAATATAACCAAGACCCTCTTTTCCATTGTTTGTTCTTTACTTGCTAAGTATCTCATCTAGAACTTCTTTACCTTTGTGTTGAGATCCTTTTGCAAGTTCTTCTTTTTCATAAGATGATGTGGAGGTGTTGGGCACATCATACTTCCTCAATTGATTTTGGATCTGGTCATGAGACTCATTTAGAGTAGAGTGTTCACTCTCCAATGCCTTGTGAGCAATTTCAAGTTTCTCAAACTTCTCCGAGAGTCTGTGATGCACTCGACTTTCGACGTAGAGCTCGCTGGGAACCCCAAGAGGAAGGTATGATGAGCTTAGCAGTAAGTTTTCCCTCAGTTATGAAACCAAGGTTTAATCGAACCAGTAGGAGCAAGGAAACACCCCAAAGGTGTTACTAGCTGAGCTTTGGCAGGGCGCACTACCGGTGCTAGTAGCAACGTGGAGACCTGCACAACACAACCACAGAACTTTGTCCCCAACTTGCGATGAGGTTGTCAATCTCACCGTGTTTTGCGGAAAACAAAGGATTAAACATATCGAATGGAAAGAAGTAAAAGTTTGCAGAAAGTAAACACAAAGCAGTAAAAGATTGTAGATTGTATGTAAAGAAAAAGGACCAGGATCCATAGTTCACTAGAGGTGGCTCTCCTTAGATAGATAACATGCTGGGTGAACAAATTACAGCGGGGCAATTGACAAACACCGAGAAAGCAATACATGCATAGACTAATCATCTTGACTCCTCTGAGACTTGATTGGGCATTACAACATAATACATAGACCGCCATCCAACTGCATCTATGACTAATAATCCACCTTCAGGTTATCATCCGAACCCCCTCCAGTATTAAGTTGCAAGCAACATATTATTGCTTTACGAACTGCATGTAAAGTAAACAATACAATTGTTCTATGAACAAAGGATCGTTGTTTTCTCCCTAGTAGCAACAGCACATCTAGTACCTTAGAGATTTCTGTCACTTCCCCAGATTACCAGAGGCATGAACCCACTATCGAGCATAAATACTAACTCTTGGAGTTGCTAGCATCTACTTGGCCAAGATAGCTACTAACAACGGAAAGCATGCAAGATCTCAAATAAAAAAGACATGATAGAATCAATAATCAATCTGAAATAGCATCTCAATATCCATCGGATCCCCGCAAACACAACATGTATGAATTACAAATAGATGATCTTGATCATGAACGGAGCTCACAAGATCTAAACATGAAAGCACAAAGGAGGAGAAACCAGCCATCTAGCTACTACATGGATCCGTAGTCCAAGGATGAACTACTCACGCATCACACCGGAGGCTTGCATGGTGATGAAGAAAGCCTCCAGGGTGAATTCCTCTATCCGGCAGGGTGCCGGGAAGAGCTTCAAATCCCTCCCGATCTAGGGGTGGAGATGACGGTGGCTACATACTCTTTCGTGGATTTTTGATCGGGCGCTTAGGGTTTTCGTCCCGAGGGCAACTTATAGGCGAAAGGAGAGGCCGAGGGGGTGCCGAGAGCGGCCACACCACCCCCTGGCTTGGGCTAGGCCTGGCCGCATGGCCAGGTGGTGTGGTGGCTCCCTGGCCCTTCTCCGTCTCGTATTCTGGCACTTGATCACTTCCAGAAAAATAGGCACTTTGGCTTTTGTCCCGTCCAATTCCGAGAATATTCATTTTCTGACTTTCCTGGAACCAAAAACAGCAGAAAACAGGCAGCTGGCACTGTGGCTCTTGTTAATAGGTTAGTCCAAGAAATCATAAGAAAAGTACTCCAAAGTTGGAACAAAACACAAGAAAGTGGATAAAACTAAGCATGGAACATCAAAAATTATAGATACATTTGCAATGTATCAACATCCCCAAGCTTAATTCCTGCGCGTCCTCGAGTAGGTAAGTGATAAAAAGAAAGAATAATTTTTGAGGTGACATGCACCATCAAAGACTTGATCAAAGTATTTGCAAAACATTCAAAGCTGGGATCATAGTACTTCAATCATAACATGAAAGACAAAATTCTAGCAATAAGCAAAGAAACTATGATGCAACATGAAAAGGCACAAACAAAAGATTCATGAATAACAATGCTTTGCAAGACGTTTGTTTGTTTCACATAAAGAAAACATAGCATAATAGTATTCAGCTTGTCCCTCAATAGAGTAGCAACTATAAATGCATAGGACACCTTCAAAGTCCATAAGAGTGACTAGATACAATAGTTTAAAACAAGCAATATCAAGTTATGCATCAATCGACTAGTCTTGGGACAATGCACATAGAACTAAGAATGGCCACTATGCTCTCAAAGTAGGTGCATAAAGATAGAAGGTGGAGACTCAATATAATGGTGGAAGAAAGGCCTTTGTAAAAGGAAGTAGTGATTCAAGTCTCATAAAGAGCTTCCAAAAATTATGGTACTTGTAGTTTTCAGCTCTCATTGCCCCTATCATAAGCATCTTGAAGGTGATTAAGGTTACAGTGACACAACTAAGAGGATATGCTTGACAAGTTATAAACCGAAATCTCATGCCCCTTACTTACGAAGACCGATACTCATGCTACTCAACTTTAGTCACGAGTAAGATCTTGTCATTGTAAGTATATGTGTATCATTAAGAACCGCCAACGGGGTACCCCTTGCACATGACACGGGACCTTTCCCATAATCAAAATGACAAGGCAAGCAGACAATGAGGATCTCAGTAGTCTTTTTATTTGCTATTTGCATAGGTTTTTATTTAGGATGCTTCATAGAGTGCTCATTATGGTGATGCTACAAGTTTCCACCATGATTAGGCATGGCTTAGGCTAGCGGCCCAGGCGTTTCTCTAACACACATACAAACTCCATGATCTTACAAGTTCCACTTGTATTTCACACCGTCGGGATCCGTAAGCAAAAGAACATGATATCTACGGGGTACAAAGTACAAGTGTAATGTTGAAAGCGTTCCCCATGGAACATGGTTCTGCTAATTTCAACTTATAAAGCGCAAGCATATACGCAACAAAGAAGGACCCAATGGTTCAAGTTTATTAGATGCAAAAAAAGTAAAGTGTGCCATCAAGTTTGTGAGAGCTTTAGTCACTAGTTTTCTCATAACAAGTGGAAGGTAAACAAAAGCATGAATATACATGGATAGCATAAGCTAGTTGGTAGGTATGGTGTACTCTTTGGAATAACTTGGTTTAGGGAGTTAGATGCATGAGTGGAACTCATACTTTGTTGTGGAGGCTAGCAAAAGACTGGGAGCGACAAACTAAGAGAGCAATAATGGCCATAATCATGTAGAGCGATAAAACATCATTGATCAAAGCATAAAGTGATACTACAAGTTGAAAACTAAAGGATCATACAGGCTATGGTGACTTTGGATAGTCATAACATGGTGTGAGCATGTGCCAAGTCAACCCAAATAAAGCATCAAAGGAGAATACCACTATACTATGCTTTAATATGCTAAAACAACGCATGATTCATCCAAAGAACATTAAGCAATCTCAATTGTTTATAACAAGTCATGCTACAGAAAATAATACTAAGCATAAAGCCAAAACAATATCAAGCATGGCATGACAAAGCATATGCCACAGTCAAAAACAAGCTCTTTTTACCACATAAGTATGAACTTTCCTACTCTTTTCCAAACCAAACCAAACTATTTGCAAACCAAATGTATGAAAGAGGGGGTCCAACCAATTTATTCAGAAAACTAAGCAAACCAAGCAAACTAAAAACCAAAACGAAAACGAAAAAGAAGACGCTCCAAGAAAAACACAACTGTGCATGAAATAATAAAAATGAAGCGTTTGGAAGAAACCTGGAATTTTTATTGATGAAGAAGGGGATGCCTTGGGCATCCCCAAGCTTTGACGCTTGTACTTCTTGGATATTTCTTGGGGTGACACGCGTGGCATCCCCAAGCTTGAGCTTTAGTCCATCCTTCATCTCATTACTCATTCCTTGTATACACCTGAAATTTTTCCTTCATACAAAACTTCACACAATCTCATTAGCAACATTAGTGCACTTAAGATAAATAAGTCTCAAGGTTCAGTTCTAACACCAAATAAACTTCCATTAGAACACTATCTACTGTAGCACTTCCCTAAAAAATCTCAATTCCCCAAAGGAACTCAAGAAGGAACTAACAAGAAGCAAATGCAGAAAATAGCAGAAATCTGTCAAAACAGACCAGCAGGTAAAGACGAATTTTTTCGAAGACCTTCTGTTGCTCAAATCAAAAAGTGTTGAAATAACGAAAGTTAGATAACAACCTGGGGCAGAAGCAAAAAAAAATTATAGCTCAATCCGACATACAGAGATCTCTCACGAATTTTTACGGTGAAGCACAGAAATCTGTTTCGGGACAGCAACTTTTCCAATCATTACTTCTCTCTCATTAGAGGTTACTCTTGGCACAAAAAGCAAATAAAAAGGATAAGGGGCGGTTATTACAGAGGTAATAACTTCCAATACTCATCTAAAACTTTTGGGTTATCTCCCAATAAGTACTTTTCTTTAACGCCTTTAAGTTAGGCATAAGAAGCAAAGAAAGAATCAAGTGTTCTCAAATGAAGAAGCATTAAGACCAAATTTTGTTTTCATAGGAGAAGCAAAAGAAATCTTTTCTATATTTTTAGGGAAGTGTTCTATACCTTTATTAAGTCGGAGTTGATATTTAATGGTACCTTCTTTCATATCAATGATGGCACCAACAGTTCTAAGAAAAGGTCTTCCCAAAGTAATAGGACAAGAAGCATTGTATTTAACATCCAAAACATAGAAATCAACGGGGACATAAGAATCGTTAACCATAATAGGAACATCATTAAGACTCCCCATGAGTTTATTTTTAGCATTAGCATCAAGTGGGACATTCAAATAACAATCTTCAAGAGGAGGCAAATCAAGCATATCATAAATCCTTCTAGGCATAATAGAAACACTACTATCAAGATCACACAAAGCTTTGAAATCAAAGTCATTCACTTTCATATTAATGATGGGTTCCCAACCATCTTCTTGCTTTATAGAAATAGAAGCTTTATGTTTCATCTTTTCTTCTTTAATCTTTATGACAGCATCAGTAATGTGTTTTGTAAAAGCCATGTTCATAGCACTAGCATTAGGACTTTTAGCAAGCTTTGTAGGAACTTAATAACTTCAGATATACTGCAACCATCAAGATCAAAATAAACTTTATCGTCTAAAGTAGTAGAACTATTACTAGCCTCAACACTAGTGGTGGTGATAGTAGAAACACTAATGTTTCTAGCAATTTTATCTTCTCTTTCCCACTTAGCATGTAATTCAGCTAATAGTCTAACATTTTCATCAATTCTTACTTGTATGGCATTAGTAGTTGCAAAGGGATTCTCGTTAGTTTCAGGTTTAGCAGCCATTTTATTCAAAGTAGATTGAGCTTCAGCCAAAGATGCTATATTTATTTCAGCATTGGAGAGTTTTTCCTCAATAGTTTTATTGAAAGTAGTTTGTTTACTAATAAACTCTTTAAGCATAACTTCAAGTTCAGAGGGAGCACTCTTATTATTGTTGTAAGAATTTCCATAAGCATTACCATTGTTGGTAGGATATGGCTTATAATTGTTGTTACCAAAATTGTTCCTATAAGCATTATTACCATAAGCATTGTTGCCAAAATTGTTATTTCTTATGAAGTTCACATCAACTTGCTCTTCTTGAGCAACCAAAGAGGCTAACGGAACATTATTTGGATCAATATGGGCTTTCCCATTAACAAGCACGGACATAATAATATCAATTTTATCACTCAAGGAGGACGTTTCCTCAACAGAATTTACCTTCTTACCTTGTGGAGCTCTCTCAGTATGCCATTCAGAATAATTAACCATCATATTGTCCAAAAGTTTTGTTGCAGCACCGAAAGTGATGGTCATAAAGGTACCTCCAGCAGCTGAATCCAATAGGTTCCTTGAAGAATAGTTCAATCCTGCATAAAAGGTTTGGATGATCATCCAAGCAGTCAGTCCATGAGTGGGACAATTCTTTACCAAAGATTTCATTCTTTCCCAAGCTTGAGCAACATGCTCATTATCAGGTTGTTTAAACTTCATTATTTTACTTCTCATGGATATAATCTTAGCAGGAGGATAGTATTTTCCAATAAAAGCATCTTTGCACTTAGTCCAAGAATCAATACTATTCCTAGTTAAGGAATTCAACCATTCTTTAGCTTTTCCTCTCAAAGAGAAAGGAAACAATTTCAGCTTAATAATATCACCATCTATATCCCTATGCTTTTGCATCTCACAAAGTTCAACAAAGTTATTTAGATGGGAAGCAACATCTACCAATACCATAAAATGGCTCTCTCATAACAAGATTGAGTAAAGCAGGTTTTATCTCAAAGAAAGTATTTTCAGCCATAGGTGGAGCAATACGTGTGCTCATAAAATCATTGTTGTTGGTGCTAGTGAAGTCACACAACTTAGTGTTTTCAAGAGTAGTCATTTTTTTGGGTTTTCAAATAAGAAAGCAAACAAGTAAAACTAATTTTTTTGTGTTTTTGAATAACAAAACAAGCAAACAAAGCAAAAAGAAACTAGGCAAAACAAAAACAACAAAGTAAAGAGATTGGTTATGGGGGACTCCCCTTGTGAAGATGTCCATGACTCCCCGGCAACGGCGCCAGAAAAGATCTTGATGCGCTCGACTCTCGACGTAGAGCTCGTTGGGAACCCCAAGAGGAAGGTATGATGAGCACATCAGTAAGTTTTCCCTTAGTTATGAAACCAAGGTTTAATCGAACCAGTAGGAGCAAGGAAACACCCCAAAGGTGTTACTAGCTGAGCTTTGGCAGGGCGCACTACCAGTGCTAGTAGCAACGTGGAGACCTGCACAACACAACCACAGAACTTTGTCCCAACTTGCGATGAGGTTGTCAATCTCACCGTGTTTTGCGGAAAACAAAGGATTAAACGTATCGAATGGAAAGAAGTGATAGTTTGCAGAAAGTAAACACAAAGCAGTAAACAGTTTATAGATTGTATGTAAAGAAAAAGGACCGGGATCCATAGTTCACTAGAGGTGGCTCTCCTTAGATAGATAACATGCTGGGTGAACAAATTGCAGCGGGGCAATTGACAAACACCGAGAAAGCAATACATGCATATACTAATCATCTTGACTCCTCTGAGACTTGATTGGGCATTACAACATAATACATAGACCGCCATCCAACTGCATCTATGACTAATAATCCACCTTTAGGTTATCATCTGAACCCCCTTCAGTATTAAGTTGCAAGCAACAGATTATTTCTTCACGAACTGCGTGTAAAGTAAACAATACGATTGTTCTATGAACAAAGGATTGTTGTTTTCTCCCTAGTAGCAACAACACATCTAGTACCTTAGAGATTTCTGTCACTTCCCTAGATTACCAGAGGCATGAACCCACTATCGAGCATAAATACTAACTCTTGGAGTTGCTAGCATCTACTTGGCCAAGATATCTACTAACAACGGAAAGCATGCAAGATCTCAAATAACAAAGACATGATAGAATCAATAATCAATCTAAAATAGCATCTCAATATCCATCGGATCCCTGCAAACACAACATGTATGAATTACAAATAGATGATCTTGATCATGAACGGAGCTCACAAGATCTAAATATGAAAGCACAAAGGAGGAGAACCAGCCATCTAGCTACTACATGGATCCGTAGTCCAAGGATGAACTACTCACGCATCACACCGGAGGCTTGCATGGTGATGAAGAAGGCCTCCAGGGTGAATTCCCCTCTATGGCAGGGTGCCGGGAAGAGCTTCAGATCCCTCCCGATCTAGGTATGGCGATGACGGCGGCTATAGACTCTTTCGTGGATTTTTGATCGGGTACTTAGGGTTTATGTCCCGAGGGCATCTTATAGTCGAAAGGGGAGGCCGAGGGGGTGCCAGGGCTGGCCTCACCACCCCCTGGCGCGGGCCAGGCTGGGCCGCGCGGCCAGGTGGTGTGGTGGCCCCCTGGTCCCTCTCCGTCTCGTATTCTGGCACTTGATCACTTCTGAAAAAATAGGCACTTTGGCTTTTGTCCCATCCAATTCCGAGAATATTCATTTTCTGACTTTCCTGGAACCAAAAACAACAGAAAACAGGCAGCTGGCACTGTGGCTCTTGTTAATAGGTTAGTCCAAGAAATCATAAGAAAAGTACTCCAAAGTTGGAACAAAACACAAGAAAGTGGATAAAACTAAGCATGTAACATCAAAAATTATAGATACATTTGCAATGTATCAGTCTGGCATGAGCAGCCCCTAATTCAATCTTTTCCTTCTTTAGTTTCTTTACCTTGGCAAGAGCGTTATCACGTTCTTTGATGAGCTGAGCCACAACTTCTTCATGTGACTCCTCAATGGATTCGAGTCTCTCTTCCAAAGATACTCGAGCTTCCTCTTCTTCTTCTAAGGCATTCTTCAAAGAAGCTATCTCCAAGGCATCTTCTCTTTCAATTCTGCCCTTTTCTTCACGGAGATCTTCGGCTTGGGCAAGTTGACTCATAAGAGCATCAAAATGAAGTTTGTGCTCACCTTGCAAGTTAGTGAAAAAGTTGTCCAAAGCAATAACTTCTTTTTTCATTTTAAGACTAGTATGATCATCCATATCCATATTTATGTCAGTCTTAGGGAATGAAGAGCTAGAAGTTGATACCTCGAACCCTCTTGCCATAAGACAAGTGACGTTGTTGTTGATGAAGTTTTCGTTTGGTGAGTTGAAGAGAGATGATGGAGTCGATGTGGTAGCTATAGCAGCCACCTCGCAAGAACTATCTTCATCCTCTTAATCTTCACTTGCAGAGGAGTATTCTTCTTGTGCCACCAAGACAATCTTGGGTTGCTTCTTGTAAGGGCCATTCTTTTTGATAAATGGCTTCTTCTTAGGTGCCTTGGATTTTTCTTTAAGGATGAGCCTACCACCATTTTCTTCTCTATTTTGATATGGACACTCAGCCACAAAGTGTAGCCTATCTCCACAACTGTAGCATGTTCTCAGTTTTGGGCCACTTTCTCTTCTTCCACTTGACCCATTCTTGCGCTCGAGTTCCGACTTGGCCTTGGCAGGATCCTTCCAAAAGTTCCTTGCATAAAACGCCATGTACTCACCATGAGAATGTTTGACCTCATCTGGGCAGTCCATAGAGGCACTCTCGAAAGCTCTTTCGTCCTCGTCTTGCTCGACAACATTAGCCTTTAGAGCAACATTGACCCCTTTTTGCATTCCAATGGCACGGGCACGGGCATCTTCCGCGTTCTTTGCAGCAACTTTGAATGATGCCATTTCTTGCATGACTTCATTGGACAACATTTGATGGTAGTTGTGTCTACCTTGCAAGCTCTTCAAGTCCGTTGGCTCAAAAGGCATTAGAGCACTCACATATTTCCTTTTTATCTAAGCATCATCAATGTGAGTGTCTCCATGCTTCCTAAATGTTGTTGCAATGCCCTTGAGTCTTCTATACATGTCTTCATGGTTTTCACCATCCAACATGTAGAATCCTTCAGCTTCATTACTAAGGGCATCATACATATTCCTTCTCATGCTTTCATTTTCAATAAAGATATCGGTGAGAGCATCCCAAGCTTCTTTAGCTGTGTTGAGATGTTCAATGTGGGGCATGTCCTTGGGACCCACTCCGAGCTGCATCATGTGGAGAGCCATAGCATTCAATTGGCTATCCACAACTTCTCTTCTTGTTAGGTTGGTGTGATCTCCAATATGAAGACCCTCTTCGATAATCCTCCAAAGTTCAATAGAAGAGCTGCAAACATGAGACTTCATTAAGAATTGCCATTGATTAAATGAAGATGCAGTAAGCTTGGGTGGATCACCCCTATTGTTTATATGAGAATGAGGGATAGGTGGGTCGGGGGAATATAAGTGATGAACCTCACTATATTCCTCCTTACCACTTCCCTTCTTGGAGGTGGAACCATTATGTTTTTCACCTACCACTTCATCTTCCTTGGATCCGGTGTTAGTCTTATCCTTGGATGAGGGAGTGGCAGCCTCAGAGGAGGATGGAGATGGGGGTACGGATGATGTGAGGCGAGCAATCATTTGATGCATTCCTCCATCTTGGTCTCAAAGGATTTCAACAAGGTTGTTTCCAACGTCTTGAGGTCATCCATTGTGACCTTATCCACAGCCTCATTCCCATTCTCCTTGGTACCCATACTTCTCTTAGGCGGTTAAGCCCGAATAAAGAGCTGGGGCTCTGATACCAATTGAAATGGATCGTATGGGCGCCTAGAGGGGGGTGAATAGGTGTTACTTCAAATTTTAATGCTTTTTCAATTTTAGGCTTAACACAAAAGGTAAATTCTCTAGATAACTATTTAGAAGAATTTCCCTATATGCAAACCTATCTACTAGCGAGTAAGAGGCGAGTGGAAAGAGGAACGAGTGAACTGTAGTGAAGCACACTGAGACACAAGATTTGTTTTACCGCAGTCCCTTCCTTGTTAAGGGAAGTACATCTGCGTTGGAGGGGTGGGGCGTACTAAGACCACCACACCATAATAGGCCTCACCCTGTTCTCCGATGGATCCCGCCACCAAAGGCCTGATCCACCTTTCCACTATAGGAACCCTTCGAGGCGGGTACCGGCGCCTTTACACAACTAGCGGGGCACAACTCCACAACCAAATTGGAGGCTCCCGTATTGACAACAAGCTGCCACAAGAACAAGTTATCAATAACAAAATACAAGATCTAGATATTAGCAAGAATACTAGATCGGGGATTTCTCCAAATGAATGGAGAGGAGTTGATGCGCTTGATTCGTGATGGCGATGAAGATTGTCTCCTCCTTCAATTCCCCCAAAGATCGAAGCCTTCGGGTGGTTGAAGTGGGAGATCTAGAGAGAGAGAGCTCTTGCAATGTATCTGGCACTTTTTCGAATGAATCAAGAGTTCTGCTCGATGGGGAAGGAGGGGATTTTATACCCCCTTTCCAAACCAAGCCGTTGGAGCCTTTGGGGCGGATTATCTGGCCCAAGTGAGGGCCGGATTATCCGGCCTGGGGAAAACTCCGCCCCAGACTCGGATTATCCGGCAGGAAAACTACCTTCGGACAGAAGCTCGCGCAGGCTAGCTCTTGACACCTTCTCCTAGGGACCGGATTATCCGGCCCTAGGGGAGGATCGGATTATTCGGCTTGGGGAAAAATCCACCCCAGCCACGAAATATCCTGGGGAAATTCTGCCCCCAGACAGAAGCTCGCGTAGACGCTCTCTTGGGCGATTCCCCTGGGGCCGGATTATCCACCCCAACATGAGGGCTGGATTATCCGGTCCAGGGAGAAAATCCGCCCCAGGGCCAGACTGTCCGGGGGAAATTCCGCCCCTAGACAGAAGCTCATGCAGAGCCAGTCCTGGCCAAAATGGTCTGGCCGGATTATCCGACCCATGGTGGGGGCGAATAATCCGGTCCCCCAAAAGCACAAAACTTTACCGTAACACTTAGTACACATTAGAACTTCCGTGGTATTGTTATCTAACACACAAAAAACAGGAAATCATGAAATGTTCTTTCAACATCCTCATCTCGCCCTCATGGCAAAGGGCCACAAACTTCTGCTGCTAATGAGGATTATGATGAGGATGAGGATGAGGATGAGGACGACGACAATGACTCCGAGTGATCTTCTTTGGGACGATAGCTGGGGCCTTTTTCCCTTTTCGGCGTTTCGATGCCAAAGGGGGAGAAGTTGTCCATTAGGAGCATCGGGATTTGCATGGGGTGGGTTGTTGTCCTTATATCATTATGTTCGAACATTTTTCATTTGGTTCTTGTGACTTGTTTGGCGTATGTGAACTATTTGTGTGTGTGGACATGTCTATGCCCATTCCTTATTGTAATATTTATCCATTACCTGACAGACATGTATTACTTGTTTATCTTGCTGCACATCGTCAGGGGGGGGCATAGCTATGTCTTATCAAAAAATTCATGCAAAACCTCGTGTTGTCATCGAACACCAAAAAGGGGGAGATTGAAAGGACATTTATTATCCTAATATATTTTGGTGTTCGTTAACAACATAAGGTACATTTTACTGTGTGTTAATGTCTTCAGGTCAATCTATTGAAAAGGGATAAAGTCAGATTGTTGTGGGAAATTCCATGGCCAAATCTATGCTTTACTGAAGATTCCAGACCGGAGTCTCTGGTGTGCAAACACCGAAGTCTCCGGTGTGGTCTGGAGTTTCCCAAGGAGTTCCCGGTGTGGGTACTCAACTTGGCCTAGGGTCTCTCTGTGAGGTGGTCCGGAGATGGACTGGATATCAGCCGGAATCTCCGGTGTGAATTCTCTGACCGGAGTTTTCGGTGTGGACACACCAGTCTCCGGTGCCTCGGGTCCGAAGTTACGTCGAGAGTCTCCGGAGTGGACGACAAGCCCCTGCCCAAGTCAGTCAGATGCTCGGTTTGGAGATGGACCGGAATTTCCGGTCCAGAACGGAGTCTCCGGTGTGATAGGTCTCCAACGGTTAGAAAACGATTCACAAGTGTGTGGCCTATAAATAGGGGACCTCATCCCCTTCCTCTAGCCGCTCGTCCCAGAAAGGAAAGACCACACCATTAGAGCCACAAAAACTCCAAGATCTCTTCATCCAACCACCCAAAGTCGTTGATCTTTGGGGAATCGGAGGAGGAGGCATCGATCTACAGCTTCACCAAGAGAGATATTTATTTGCCCCTCATTTATTAAGCCTTGTTTTGGTTGATTTGATTCTTACAAGCTTTTCTTTGACTATGTGACAGTTTGCTTGGATTCGGGAGTCCCCAATTAAGTTGTGGGTGTGTGCCTCGAATTTGTTATAAAGGTACCGGCTTCCACCTCGAAGGTTGCCGATATAGTGGAAGAGGTGAATCGAACCCGTTGGGGTGAGGTTCATCGGAGAACAAGGGAGGCCTCTCGTGGCGTTGGTGGTTTGAAACCACCCCCACTCTAAAGTAGATGTACTTCCCTTTAAAAGGAAGGAACCACGGGAAACAAACCCTCGTGTCTCCGCCTACTCCACTTTGGTTACTTCTATCCTTTACTGCACTTCACTTATCTTGTTCTTGCTTAGTGTTTGTGCTAGATTGACATATAGGTAAATTCACCATAGTTATATAATCTAGAGAATTTACCTTTGTGTCAAACCCTAATTTGAAAAAGAGTAAAATTTGAAGTAGCACATATTCACCCCCCTCTAGGTGCCCATACGATCCTTTCAATCGTGGTCTACCCGGCGGCTTCCCTCCCTCGCCCGATCGTCGCCGTCACTGTGTTGCTTCCTTTGCCTCTCCATCTCAACTCTGCTTCACAAAATCAAGAGAGAAAAATAAATGAAATAGAAAAGGCAGTGGCGAAGATGTCGGAGTGGCCAGAAAAATGCATGATATTGCTGCGGTTCAAGGGTTTCTCTACAAAATAACCAGCGCGGTCGGACCAATAGTCATTGCCATGTGGGACTCCGGCGGTAACCGTACGTGACCAGGCGCCGCGTCTTCGAGTATCGTATTTCGCTGTTTTCTAAGTATAGGGATGAACTCGCATTATACGGATAAGTTCCGTAATGTCTGATGTATTTTACTCTTGGCTGATTTGCGGAAGAGATCCTCCTCCGATGGGAGACTCCGTAGTTTCCTCATTTCATTCCATAGAATACGTTCATGGTTGCAATGGTAGACAGAGTGAGCCACGTCTTCTACTTCAGCCCCGCAGATATTGCACCTCCCCGTCACATGTATGTTACGTCGCAGTTTATTTTCCTCGGTTGCCAACGAATCACTCGCAGCCCTCCAAGCAAGCAATTTGACCATAGGTGGTACAGAGGATTTCCAAATCCTGTCCCAAGGATGTTGTCCTTCCGCCATAGCACTTGTGGTCGCCATATTGCATTGAGCTGAATGTGCATTCAACGCCAGTTTATCTGCACTCCGAACACTACATACTCCAGACTTTTCAGGTTGCCAGGCCAGGACGTCTTCCTCCAACCCCCATGACGGTTTGAAGTTCAGGATTGCTTCACAATCAATTTAACGGGACACTTGCAGCATTCTACACGCCCTTAATAACGAAGTTAACGTGCACTGACATGCTGGAATATATTTACAACAATGCTAGTACTGTCTAATGGCGATTTGCTGCATAGCACGTCAGTCGTCATTGTGTCATGGCCTGGTGAAGCTGGTACATGCATCCGTCGTTTCTATTCGGTCGTGCCACAGGTGGTGACGTGTACATATATGTACCCCAAAATTAAGAGAGAACTCTGCGACTTTTTGCCCAACTGATTGACTCATTTCTTCGCAAAAGAAAAAGAAAAAGGGCTCATTGGCTGACCGTGATTGCTGTGGTGAGGAAAGGAAGACGAAGAGCAAGCGGGGATAAAAATAGATGGGTATCAGGTATGGGAGATCTGGGATGGGATACGGTAGGCCAACCGTACAGAATGCCGGCGCACTGCTAGCCACCTCCACGTGCTCTCTCTGACCTCACAGCCTGCCATGTCCAATCAGGCGCCCAGCTCTAGATCCTCCTCACCTGTTTCACGCACCTGCCACTGCAAATCTGTTACGATCGGTAGTAGTAGCGTTTTTCGTTCGTGCGGCCACGCGCGTACTATTTACTTACAACTGTTCGTTACGTATTCAGAGAAGTCTGGCCCGACACCGACTAAAACTGCAGAAACTAGTTAGTTTCACGTGCGTTTTCGCTGACTGGGATACAGATACAGACAGTAGTAGAGGTCCGCTGTATGATGGGGTTTTCGGCAAAACAGAGCACCCCTGCCCATGACTGAGCTGTACAAGATCTGAGTTTTTCTGCCGGCGATAAAGGTCAGCATGAAAAGTCTACTTCCTGTAATTCCCCCTCGAGAAAAAAAAAATTCTCCGACCCTGGTGTGCCGGAGCACTGTTAAAAACCCAGAGACAGGGCATCACGCATGCGTCATGCGCGAACGTACGCACGAGACTTGAGTCATTCTTTGCACATCATTTGGCGATCGATGTGACGGGATATAAGCCAGAACCAGGCAACGCTCTGCTACTAGCTCCCATAGCGGGCTGTCCGAACAGTAAAACTGAGCGTCCATTTCCTCGCAAGTAGCAGCACGCACGCGTCGACCCATCCATCCATCTATCCACGATAGAAACAGAGATGCGGGCACTGTAAAACAGTAACGAGACGAGAGCAGCTGCAGTGCACGCATGCACGAGCGCCGTGCGTGGGTGGCCAGGCCGGACGTGAAGGTGGGGCCCGGGCACGCACGCACGATGGCAGCGCAGAGCGCAGTGTGCCGGCGGATGCGGGGACAGCGGCGGCAGGTCCAGCCCCTCTCCCTCCCCACGCCGGCCACACCCACACCACACGTACGCAGTCGCAGCGCACACCGCCGTGACCCGCATGTCAGCCAGCTCTCCTCGCAGCTTCAGGAAGAGAGGAGAGACCTGGGTGGACTATCCAGGAGCGAGCTCTGATCGGTCTGCAGCCAGGGGCAGCGGCGGCTGCTCTCGACTGGTCCGGCGAGGGTGACAAGAGAGCGTGCAGGGGCAGGGGGCGTCCGCACGCTCTGAAGCAGTGTGGGTGCATATATATGGAGCAGGACGGAAGCGGGTGAAAAGCGGGTGTACTACTACGTGGATGCACAAGATCCTTGTGTATGTTGTCTCGGTTCTGAATGCACGAATGCGCGTGTCCGGTTTTCGTGTACTTCTCTACTCGTATCTGAATGCACGAATGCGCGTGTCCGGTTTTCGTGTACTTCTCTACTCGTATCTGAATGCACGAATGCGCGTGTCCGGTTTTCGTGTACTTCTCTACCGCTAGTACGAGTTCCAGCAACGTAGAAAAATACTCCTTCCGTTTAAAAAGGATGTCGCAACATAGACAAATTCAAACAACGACCGAGGGAGTAGGAGTACATAAATGGGAAGTTCATGTACTCCCCCCTATCCAAATTAATGTTTCAGATTTGTCTAATTCGGTGTATCTAATCATGTTTTAGTACTAAGTACATCCGAATTTATACAAATTTGAGAACATTAATTTAGATTGGAGGAAGTATATAAAAAAGGAGTGTCTAGATCTTAGCCGTCTGACAACTTCTTATGTCTAAGTCGCTGATGTCATCCTAATATTTGCGTTAATTCTCAGTTGCAACTCATAAAATTTGTACTAATTCTCAGCCACAACCTAGTTGTAACTCATTAAATTCTCAGTTACACCCTAGTTATAATTTATGTGTAACTTCCACTTTGCACGAATTACGAGATAAATCGAACGGTGAAAGAGGCGAATGAGACTTAAGAAGTTCTCAGGCACTTAAGAACTAGCAAAACCGAAAAAATAAACGTATAACAAAAACATACAAATATGCTAAACTAGCTAAATACCGTGCATTGCTACGGGTACAATGTATTTTTGATGGACCTTTTTAGAAGGTCCTTTTGTTAGTGAAGAGGCATAGTAGTGAGCAGAGGACCTAGGATGGCAAAAGCTAACGCTTTGGATGTTTAATCTTTTTCTATCTTTGTGAATTAATCGCGTTGATTTAGTAAGATGGTTGGTCGAGCTTGCATTAGGTCCGGGCCTTCGATCTCCACTCTACTAATTGCAACTAGCTTCAGGTATGTTATGTAGTAAATTTATTTTGATCCTACCAAGTGTAAGCTATCACATTATCATGATGCCCCCCAAATAAAAGCCTAGACCATGTTATAGTGGTGATAATCCTTGCAACTTCTGCCTTGTATGAACCTAGACCAATTTCTCTATGAGGCTTTGGCCTTGAGTGGAAATGCATTTTCACAAAGTTCACTGTCATCGCTATAACTGCTGCTGAGAAGTGTTCTAGATCCAGGTAGCACGCAGGTAGTGGTAGTCCCAAAATGAGAAAACTCCGAACTGTATAGGGTAATGGCAAAGAACACCACTACCTACTGTCCATGGATCCAATGTAACCATACACCTAGAGCTAACATTGACTGATCCATCTATTTACTTATACTGTATTATAAAGTCGAATGTCCGCACTTTAAATGGTTGTCTCAACCTTTTCTATCCACATATATAAACATAATATACATATATATAATAAATAATATGATAGTCGCAACCTCTCAATAAAATATTTTTTATGAATTATAAGATTCTTTCTTGCCTAAAATATAATTCAATAAGGAAACTATATTCAACATCATATGCGCATAATGAAATAACCCAATAATAATCTCTTGCTGACTAAATTTTCACTTTTGAACTCGTTTTGTTTGCAAATACAAGTTTTTCTTAAGATTCTCTATTAGTCAAAGAACTCTCTCTTTTATTTTGTTGTGTCATTACTATTTTTCTCTGTCAAAAATCATTTCAGCCTCCATCTCCCAAATTACTAACTAAAACCTAAGAATTAGAATTGCTTCGGATTGTGAATCAAGTCCAAACTTATATGCGCATGGAGATTCATTTTCTGGTAACTTCTCTAATAACCATCTCTAGAAAATAATATCCAAAACGGACAACCATGTATGGAAAGAACATATGATCTTTCTCTTCTTGATAGTTTTTTTTGAATTGACTAAAATTCACCGTTTCGGTTACAGTCGAGCGAGTCCAGGTTTGACACCCAGTTGTTGTGCCGGCACCGCACCTTACAAAACATCACCACACAACTCCATGTGACCTACCTAAACTCGAGACCAACGCCACCGCCTTTCCTCTTGATGTTTAAAAGAACAATATGGCGTTTCAGCCCACTCAACAAGTGAAATTCTTTATCAATGACTCCCACCTATGATATATCCTCCATGAAGTTTCTAAACCATTTGAAAATTAAGGAACACTCTGTCTTGATAATCAAATTACAGTTCAGTTAATCATAAGATAGAGCCAGCTTCAAATCTCCAGGCGATTGCTTTACTATAGCAACATTTTGGTAGCTAGAAAATAAATCCCAGGCAGGCTTAATGACTTGATATGATCATTTCTGAAGAACGCACCCCAAGCATCCAATGCATTAACTCAGTAGGTTTCGGTCAAGGTTTGTGCATGGACAACTGCGATATGGTTCTGTTTGTGGCTCGTCGCCGGAGACTCGGCCATCACGGGGATCCCTAGACTGGGTGCGTGGATTATGTTTTCTTTGGAGAAAACACAGATGGGAAGGGGGGCCGGATAACCGCCGCCAGACATTGTGGCTGCCCGGGGGCAAGGAGGGAGGCCGGAGGAAGAGGTTGGGCAGGAGTCGGGTAGTGGTCGTGATGATTATTTGATTTATCTTTTACGATCCGATCTTCTCTCGCGCTCGCGTGCACGACGATCTAGAGACCGGACTTAGATACGTTTTGTATTCTAATTATCCTAGTCTTCCGGTGACACTTTGAGGTTTAGATGGAGTTAGGCCTGCCCCATGTTCAGGCAAAACTGCATTCAGTTTCTTTAGCAATTTGATTAGGAAACCAATTACGGTAAGAATCGCTGCAGGTAAATGTTGAAACCGTATTTTTGGACTGACGGAAATGTAGTCGGCGAACCTACCTAAAGACTTTTTATAGTGATGATGAAGAAGAAGAAGATTATACCCCATACTACAAAGTATGATTATATGATTTTTTTTGAAAATATAAGTATATTAAGAATCGAAGTATATATAATAATAAAAACCGATGTATAAGTATACAGAAAATGAAGTACATGTACGCTAAAAACCATAATATAATACAATAAAGTATAAGTATACTATTTCTCAAGTAAGAAAAAAACTCCATGAAAACCTATTAACATGGGACATATAACATCACGATGCGAGAAACTCAGTGGCGAAAATGGTTCGTAATTGGCAAAACGTTCAAAGATATTTCATTTGAATTTTCCTTTCTGTAAAAGGCAAAAACTGCACACTCAGCGTGTCACTCTCTCGTATCCTCACCCAAACCTTTTTTTCCTTATGACAAATGACGAGTAGGGGGAATATTTTTATTGCGACAAGCGGCGAGTAGAAACCACAAGTGTCCTTGTAATACTTCAGTGTGGTTGGACTTTTTCTACCGCCGAGGATTACGGTTTTGTATTCTGAGAATGCAGGGGATTATGGATTTTTTTTAGAACTGCAGGGGATTTTATGGATGAACTTGGCATAGCCGTCTACGCCAAAAATGGGCCTCCATGCAATGAGCTCCGTAAAACAGATGGCCCAGTCCAGCTGAATCGACATGTCCAGAGATAGATTAGCCCGGAGACCAGAGCCAACGAAATCTCCAAAGCAAACCACTTGTCCTACTAACCCTAAAAAAAAAAAAATTTGTCCTACTGCCCATCGTGATCATCAACGAGCAAGGGGACAAGAAAAACAACCAAAAAGAAACTTCGCAAAGTTCGATTTATTCGAAGTTTCCAAGGCCGCACGGCCTCGCCGACGCCGTCTCCCCTCTACTTCACTGTGGACGCCGTGATGGCTCCGCCGCGCGTCGCACTCCAACTCACCACTCACCATCGGGCCCGCCAGCAAATTCCAGAAGCGACGACGACCGTGCGCCGACACAGCCTCCACGAACCCCCTCCCTGCCCATCTCCGGTGTCGATCCGCTCCGTATGGCTTCATCGTCCGCGGCAGGGGCGGCTGCCGCGGCTGCGGCGTGGTGGCTGGTGTCGCCGCTGCTGGAGTGCCTGCGCGACCGGGCCACGTCCTGCGCCCAAGACCTAACCCTGTACCTCCCCGGGGGAGCGGGAGACGCGCATGCCGACCTCGCGCGCCTCTCTGACTGCCTCTTCCGCCTCCACGCGTCTGCCTTCGCCGTCGAGCGCGCCCGGCGCCCCCCGTACGACCCGACCCTCTCCGCCTGGATCCGCCGCCTCAAGGACGCCGCGTACGACGCCGACGACCTCCTCGACGACATCCAGTACGGCCGCCTCGCGGAATCCCGTGACGGCCCCCGCGCTAAGATCCGACGCATCCTCGACTACTCCGTATCCCTCTGCCGCCGCCTATTCGGCTCCGATGAGCCCCTCAGCCGACTCCCTTCCGTCCTCGAGAAGCTCGAAGCCGCCTCCGCAGCCTACAATGGGGTCGTCCACCTCGTCCAGCTCTCCGCAGCCGCCTCTCCGCAGCCTGGAAGCCCTACAGCCAGGAGCTTAAGCTCTGCCATCCCGGGCGGCAACACGCTCTTTGGCCGCGACAGCGAGCTTGCCGGTCTAGTGGAAATGTTAGTTGGGTGTAATGGTCCTGTTCAACAAGGGAATCAGGGTGTCCCTGTTGTTGCCATTGTTGGCGATGGCGGCATTGGTAAGACGACGCTGGCGCAGATGGCCTTCAATCATTTGAACATCCAGGATCACTTCGATCTCCGGATGTGGGTGTGCGTGTCGAGCTGTATGGATGTGATGAAGCTTACTAGGGAGATATTGCAGCTGGCCACAGAGGGGAAGGACTATGGTGGAGTAATTAATTTTAATTACTTGCAAGAATTGCTGATTTCGGCCGTTGCAGGGAAGAGGTTCTTGCTCATCCTTGATGATGTTTGGGATGACAGTGAGGGGAAACTTTGGGAGAACAGGGACCAGTGGAGGAGCCTGCTAGAACCCCTACAGAATGGTCAGCAAGAGAGCAGAATAGTTGTGACTACGCGCATGAAGATGGTGGCTGAGATGCTAGGTGTAAGGATCCCAATCATGTTGGTTGGGTTGGGTACTGAAGAAAATTGGTTATTGCTCAAAAAGTTTGCACTGGGTTGTGAGAAGAGTTGTGAATATCCGCAATTGCAGGAAATTGGGAGGAAGATTGCTTTGAAGCTTAGAGGATCCCCTCTTGCTGCCAAAGTAACCGGTGGGATGCTTAGTGTTACTCGAAGTACACGGGATTGGAACAGTATCTTGGAGACAGATATTCATGGTGATATAGTCTCCACACTTTTGTCAAGCTATTATCATCTGCCACCACATTTGCAGTTTTGCTTTGCATATTGCAGTATATTTCCAAAGAACTGGATATTCGAGCCTAAGAAACTTGTTCGGATGTGGATATCACAGGGTTTTATTCAGATGCAAAATGGCAGAAACATGGAGTATTTTGGTAGAGAGTACTTCAAACAACTTTTGTCAAGATCATTCTTTCACACGCTCAAGCGAGGAAACAAAATGCTCTATGTCATGCATGACTTGATTCATGACTTGGCACAGATGGTCTCTGATGGTGATTGTATGAGGTTCGAAGGTGACATGCCCCAAAATATACTGCCAACTGTTAGACACGTGTCTGTTTCAAGTAAGTCTTTAAGGCAGATTATTAACCAATATGACTTGAAGAGACTAAGGACACTAATTGTGTTTAGAGATCCTTTGATGCCCCTGGATCCTATCCCAAATGGTTTTCTTGCCAAGATAAAGAATGTGCGCACACTGGATTTTACTGGATGTGATATATCAGAGTTACCTGAAGCAATTGGCCTACTAACTCATCTGCGCTACATAGCACTTCCTGATACTATCAAAGTCTTACCTGAATCTGTGAGCAGATTACTGCATCTTCAGACTTTTGATATCCCAAAGAAGTGCCAATTCGATAGATTTCCTGAGGGTATGCACCTGTTGGTCAGCTTGCGACATCTTAGCATAGATTCAAAGTACATCTCAACGATAAGAGGTATTGGTAGTCTGGTTAACCTTCAAGGTTCTGTTGAATTTCATGTTAAAAAGGAAAAGGGGCAAACTTTAGAAGAGTTGAAGGATATGAAGGATCTACATGGAGTTCTTAGCATAAAGAATCTGGAAAATGTTCAATGCAGGGAAGAAGCTTGCAAAGCTCAATTGGCCGACAAGCAGTATGTAAAGGTTCTAAAACTTGAATGGAGCTCAGCTAATAAAGGTTTTGCTCCCACCATGGAGGCTGAATTATTGGACTGCTTAGAACCTCATCCTGGCCTGGAAGAACTTCACATCGCAAGGTACAAAGGGGAATCATCGCCGATGTGGTTGGAGGTGAAAACACTCTACCACCTGAAATCCATATATCTAGCTAACTGCAGAAGTTGGAAGTTGCTTCCTCCTCTGGGGCAGCTTCCATATCTGAGGGTGTTGCACCTTAAGGAGATGCGTGCTGTTGATGAAATTGGCCCGACATTCTATGGTGGCTCGACAGCATTTCCATCACTAAAGGATCTTGAATTTGATGACATGCCAAATTTAGAGTTTTGGAAAGGAGAAAGTAGTAACGATAATAGTAACTTTTTTCTCCCTTCCCTGCAAAAGTTGAAGATTTCGGACTGTCCAAAATTAATTGAAGTGCCCTTACTTCCTCGTACAGTAAAAAGGGTGACGGTAGAACGAAGTCAAAGAATTTCACATCTCAAGTTGTCCCCTTATTGCTCATTTAAATCAAGCAAATTCACATTGGAAATTTCTTCTGCAAGCATTCTGAGTGAAGGGTTTTTACATCAGCAACACCTTGAAGCTACTGAGGTGTTAAACATTATGGGCTGTTGTGGATCAGTGACTGCTGAAAATTTTCAGGTATTATCATCGCTAAGAAAACTACGATTGTGCCAATGTGACATGGATGTTGCAAGACTGAATTCGTGTTTGCACCATTTAACTGATCTCACTTTCTTAGAGATAATTGACTGCCAGAATATCATGTCATTTGTCTTGCCATTTGGTTCGAGGTATTCTACAACACTTCAGCACTTGTGCTTCGAGGGTTGCTTGAATATTTCCTCCTTAGCTACCTTGGAAAGCTTCACTTTCCTAAAAAGTTTGATCATTGAGAGGTGTCCAATGGTCACTGCAGAGTCCTTACCTTCTGAACTGAAGAGAATGGTATCTCTTAATAAACTCAGTGTATCACATTGCCCAAGGTTTCAGTCATTACCAAGAACTATCCCGCTATCCCTGGAATTTCTTCATTTGGTTGGGTGCCACCCGAGGTTGACCCAAGGGTTACTTGAGAGACAAGGTCCAGAGTGGGAGAAGATTGCATTTATCTCCCAGATCACAATATACTAAATATGCTTCATGTTGTTAGTTGTTACAAGGTGAGGTCTCTTACAAAACAGTAACGTATCAGTGCGGAATGCTTTTATTATTTTGAACTAGTTAGATATGATAATGAACATATGTTATTTCCTATGCTGGAGTTAACCAATCAGCGTTTCTTTGAAAATAAATCTGTTAACCCATGATTTGTAGGAACTTGAATGACTGTTAGTTTATTACAAAATAAATATATGAAATAACTTCGAATGTTCCACACAGTAACGTATTAACCTGCACGTACTTCAAATCCTTGCCGGCTAGTGCACTCCTTTTTGTTATTCTTTTTATTTTGCACTAATTTAGTTAACAAGATAACCCTTGACTGCTTGGTATACCATCACCAGTCACTAGTAACACTGTAAACATTGCAGTGTCATGCCTTTAACAAAAGTTAGGTAGCACCATATGCCCCAGTTTTCTCTCTGTCTTCTTTCTTTGATAGCTGTCTTGTTGGTTTAATGACCAAAAACTCCCAAGAAAACTACCCCCCCCTCCGCCCAGGACTAAGTGGCATGGATTTTTCTAGATTCGCATGTATCTATACACTAAAACATGTCTAGATACATGTGAATCTAGACAAATCCAAGTCCCTTATTTCTGGACGGAGAGAGTAGCTGTTTCTGCAGAACGCCCTCTTGGTCCCATTTTTTATCCAACTAGTTGCAGTCTCTAGCTTCCATCACAATGGTAGCAGAATAGTATGATATTGGTTGCAGTGAGGGAGTAAATTGATTTGCCCTATTTTCTGTCCCATTTAGCAATGCAATGGGCTGAAATGTTACTTCAATATTTTCATACCTCGGTTCATGGTTTATCCCCATCATTATTCACTACTGTTATTCTGGACTATAATGATCCTCATAGTTAATCTTCTGTTTGCCTCTGTTAGGTTTGTGCCAGTTGCTTGTGTGAGATGGGATTTCATACATGAAGCTGGCGTTTAAGTTCAGAGACGTGATATCATTACAGTCATGCAGTACTTGACGTGTGAGGATGATGGAGACCAAATTGTTTAATATCTTCATCTCCAACTTGACTTCTTCACAAGGTTGCTTTGCTTCAGAATTTTGAGTTAATCTCAAAGATGTATACATCTTGGAAGGAATAATCCCAGACAGCTGAAGGGGCTGTTAAAGCAAGTGTTTCAAGTGAGGGCAGATGACAGGTTTTCTGATATACTAACAAATTTCAATAAATGTAAATCCTGCCATATCGATGGGATAACCGGATAAGTGCTCCTTCTTAATTGTATAGTTGTTTCTCGTGGAATAAATCTGAACAACCATTCAAATGACTGTTTGAAATTAAAATATTGTGTATGTTCTACATAAAGTACTGTATACTACAAGTTGTATGTAAATATTTGTTTCCTTATTATCGTGTGCAATCTTGTTGGAGTTACCATTTTTACTTGACTTGGGACATTTTCCTAATGTGTGCATCCTTGGCTAAAAGATTCATCCATTTCCGCACCATAAACTGTGACTAAACTCCACTGGGGCTCTTTGAATCAGGGGTATCCTTTTTTTATGGGGAAAGGATTCAGTATCTTTTTTTATGGGAAAGTTTTAGCTGTATATGTTTGGCATATCGATCAAATTTGTACTTGATTGTACCATTTCCATTCCTAAAATAGATGTCGTTTTGGCTTTTCACGGTCAATGCTACTTTGGCTGTTACTTTTGTATGAATATATATATGCATGTAAAGGAGTTGGAAAATCGTCGACAAATCTAATGTTATCATTTCAACATGACCAACCTAAATATTTTATTGATCAATTACTTGTCAAAGATACAGAAGTTTGACTGCATGCTTCTAAGTCTTCGTCCATTTTGAAATGGAGGTAGCAACTAAATCCACCTCATGGTCTTCATCCCAAAAGGTATTTCCATATTCTTCTTGTGAGCACGTCATTCTGTCTGAGTTAACAAGGTTGATCATCTCTACCAATGTAGAGAACTAGAGATGTGATACGCTGAGCAGCAGAGCTTTGGTTTTACCTGTCCATTTTTGTCCCTCCTGGGATTTGGTGTTATTCTTTATTTCCTTTAGAACTTACAGAAACTTGGTCTGCACTCCAACATAGAATGATTCTTGTAAAGTGAGAATATTCCATCAAGACAAAGCATTGGGCAACATGAAGGTAATTTCTTTTGTTCCTTTGTGGTTTGGAGTTACTCTCTGTTTCCTAGCAACCTAACAGACACTTTATATGCACTCTGTCACAGAACTGTAACTTTGAAACAATAATCTACCATCCACAGAAGGCATTGTGCAACAAGAAAGAACAGAATGAAGACCATTTGGGGAGACTAAGTACAGGTGGTGGGGAACTAATAATGCGCAGGAATGCTGTTAATTAATGCAGTAAAGGAAATAAAGGACAACTAAGCTCATGCATCGTGCAACCGTGTTCCGATCTGGAAAGAAGGTACACCTGGCGGTGGGGAATGATAAGCAGTGTTGGATTGCTCCCAAATGGGCTTCACTCTACATCCCACCACAGACGTCTTTAGTTCTTGTTCACATCTACAGGCCAGCTATCCCAAGTAAGAATTTTCTTTTTGTTTGTAGTTTGTGTGATAGCATATATGTATCCCCCTTGATTTTGATTCTTATGAATCGCAAGTAGTCATGCTGCTTGTGGATGGGACTGTTACTTAGTGAAAATATACAGATATTTGTATCTCTTACATTTTCTAGCAATTTCTTTCAGCGGTATTGGGAGCTGCAGTGCCAGAAAGTACACTGATAAAAAATCGTGTTAGTGCACACAGAGTAAATGATAGAAACATGATTCTGAAGAAATTACAGGAGTGCTTGCAAATGTATAAGGTGAACGTTGAAACTGAATGAATAGTCCTTAGTTGCATATTTTGTATATAATGCACTTTTTAAGGAAACAGTAGGGACTTATATTGTGTATTTCTTCTAGGTCGAAGCAGATATACTCATAATTGATAAATATGATGTGGTCGTTGCACTTTTGGAGGTAATCAAAGAGCATAAGATCACCACACTAGTCATGGGTGCTAAAAAGAGGTACTCCAGTTTAGTACTTATCACTTGCATATGTTTTCTAGATATTTTATTTACATGATGTTCTGTGGATGTTGGCACAATATTATATGGCATGCATACTGGTTAAGCATGTCATTCTGGTGAGATGTGGTTATAGTGGCAGTCTGGCGTGGCACTACATAATCGCCGCGACTTACTGATTTCTGGTATTGCTTGAGTATTTCATGTGACCTCTGGATCTTGATACAGAAAAAATGACTGGAAGGGCAAGACAGCAGAGGCTTTGGAGAAACAAGCTGATTGTTTGTGCAATATAATGTACCTGCATAATGATGGAGATATCGTAGCCAGCAGGTAACGGACAACTCCTTAATCAACCGTACATGTTCGTTGGGAGGTTATTTCCGAGACCATGAAGAGGACCTGCATGCCAACACATTAAGATAGACATATGAGTCCGAACAACGCCAACAATGGCCAAGCGATCAGAACTACCCGACCAACAGTTGACCAAGCCCTAACTCTCAACAGACCCTTTGCCCCCACTACGCACCAGAGCTTGTATTCATCCTTGATTCTGTCTATGAGCTACTCTACCAACATGAACTCATTCTTGAAAACCCTGTTACTTACAGTCCTTCCAGATAGCCAAGCTTGGCTGTCATATCGAAGCCCCTCTGTCAGGCCAGTGGCAACCAGGGTACCACGGCCCATCTGCTACTAGCCCTGATGGCAGGATAGCTGCAGTACCTCGGGAAGGACTCCCTCGCGAAGCCCGGCGCTTCACGAGCGACCCCCACGGAGCCTCAGGGGCGCACCCTTCACGAGGCTCCCTCGCGAAGCAACATCTCTAGCCCTTCACGAGGAAGAGGCATCCTCGGCGAGGAACCGGCGCGGGGCGCATTAACGCCCCAATGCCTAAGTCTTGGATGTCGCACGGGACCATGCACACGAAGAAGACAAAGATAAGGATGGCCGCCGCTGTCTAGGCTTGTCTCCTTCCGCAAGGAAAGCATCTTCCCCTCCCGCAAGAAAGGTGTGGCCGACAGCCGTTGCCACCAAGGAGGGGCCACCCCCTCTCTGGTGCGTGGAGAACGTGAAGGGCGCAGCCGCAGAGAGGAGGACGTCAGCGGCGTGATCAAAGGCACCCTGCCATGGACCAGGTCCATGGTCAAAAGTAGCTTTAGCGCAACTGCCCATTCTCTTGTCACTATGTGGCAACCCTTCCTGCCAAGATAATTCGGGAAGAGGACCGGAGCGCCAAGGATTAAGTGTCATTTGACAAGTCTAGACTTGTCGCACGACAAGTCTACCTGATGTCGACAAGGTGGAAGGACAAGAAAAGTTTAAATTGTCGAGTGATAAACCTAGACTTGTTTCTGTGAACTAGTTGATCTACAACTTAAAGGGCTGGGATATAAGAAGCCTTGCGTGAAACCCTACACCCATGAGTCCCTCCCCCAGCCGCCTCTACCCTGGTGCCCCTCCCCTGGCGCTGCCTCTCGCCAGCGCTGCCGCTGGCTCGCCGGCGCCGCCACCTCCGCCTCTCCCATGCTCTCCCACTCCAACCTGGGTCGTGAGCACCTCTGAAGGCTACACCGCCATCAAAATATATTACAGACTTACAATATACCAAAATTAATAGGCTAGTTACTTGGTATTTTTTAGTAGTTCTGTGTTCGACAGCACATCGACAAGTCTAGCACTTGTCGAGACTTGTCAAGATTTGTCTACTTGTAGGTACCCCCATCGACAACTTGCGACAGGTCAACATGTAAACATTGCGGAGCGCCTATAAGAGGGGCAGTGTGACAACCTAGAGAAGGATCCGATCTTCTCCTACCTCAAGGAACCCTAGCTTCATCTTCTAGCTAGGAGCTCTAGATCCGATTGCCTAATCAACCACCTTGTACTGTAACCTCGTCAAGCAGTATAAGGAATCCAGACATGCAGGAGTAGGGTTTTATACCACACGGTGGCCTGAACCTGGGTAAAGTCCTCGTGTCCCTCTGTCGTGCTCGTTTGCTTGCCCCTCGCCAATGTCACCATGGGTCCGAAGTTTGCGCGTTTAGCCCCTAGTGTTCGATTCATCCTACTTGAGAGGTACCCTAGTTCGTTTGCATGGACAAATCTCTGACATTTGGCGTGCCATGTAGGGGGCTAAGGCGCGTCTTCCACTCCATTGACATGGACAGATTGACTCGCAGCGAGCGCGCTCGTCGCTAGGCCACCGCCGCCACAGCCAGAGCGGAGTCCAACCCCGACGCCAACCTTCATCGCGCCAACGACGACCCTCTTCAGCAGGAGCACAGAGCGGGGGAAGACGAGGTGCACTCCTCCGTCCTTGCAGTGCAGTCGCAGCGAGCCCACACCTGCACCGCGATAGTTTCCAGGAGCGGGCTCCACAACAACCCCACGTCGAAGGCTGCTCTGCTCATGGCGCAGGAGTTGATGCGCTACCGGCCCGACGCAGACGGGCACGATGCATGACTCCTGCGCATCACCGAGCTCGTCAACGCCGCCGGTGTCGTTCCAGCGCTCTCCCGCTTCGTGGTGCCTACACCATTGCAAATCCTGCGAGTGGGCCAAGTCGCGCATGGTGCTCCTCCACCACCACCTTCGGTTGGCGGAGACGCGGGGAACAACCACACCGCACAAGGGCCGGGAAGAGCTCGACCTCATTCCCACGACGCTTCCTCGCCACATGTTGCCCCCAACCTCAACAACGTTCTCGAAAGGCCTCAGGAGGACACCCACGTTTCTATCGAGCGTCGCTGCATACGTCAAGAGCACCATCGTGGAAGCCGCACCAGCGAGCAACAATAGCCGCGCTGCACTCACCGGCGGCACCCCTTCGTACAGCGGCGGTTGCCTCGCGTTCACCAAGGAGCTGCGCATCGTGGTGTGGCCTATCAAGTTCAAGCCAGATCTACCACGCTATGACGGCAAGGAAAACCCCGTTGAGTTTTTGCAACTCCCGGCGGGGGTCCAGGCCACGGACGATAACGACAACAAGGTCATGGCCAATTGATTCCCCATGGCCCTCAAGGATGCAGCCCGCGCCTCGCAGATGAACAACCTCCCCGAGGAATCCATCTCCTCGTGGAAGCATCTGTGCGAGAAGTTCGTCGCTAACTTCAAGGGCACATATGAGCGCCCCCTTGATGAAAAACCTCCCCGAGGAATCGATCTCCTCGTGGAAGGATCTCTAGTGCAAAACAAGAACTTGGGGGCTTTGCGAGAAACTTACATAGCATACTCTCGCTCGCCCTTGAGATTTCCTGCATTAGGAAAGTTCCGCGTTCTGCAGCACACCGAGCCTTCGAGTTGGAGACACCTTAGCCTTCACAGCCTTAAGTTCATCTTCTAGTTTTTTAATGCGGCGGATTTTATCGGCATACAATGGAGGATCGATAACTCGAGTGATGATGTTGACATTTTCAGGTGCACTTGTTTCTCTTAGTGACAGCTCTTGTCCTAAGGAGATGGGAGCAGTCGCAGGAAGGGTTGAGTCGCCCTCTGTCCACTAAAGAAAAGAAGGGAGAAAATTCAAGGATAAATCCATTTGGAGAAGTAGATAACATTCAAATTCAAAGTTATGGATCATAAAAGAAAGACATTCGCATTACTAGTCAAAGCCATACATATGGCGGGTTCATTACATTCACAAAATAGAAATTAAAAGGTTCATCTACTGAGCGCCAGCGGCGGGAGCCGCGCTAGATGAGGGCACTTCACCCGAAGCTTTTGCGGCTTCAGTTTCTTGTGCCTCCACCATACGTACAAGCAACTTAGAGAATTTCTTCGCCTTCTTGAAAAGGGCTTGAGTGACACCTCTTCGCCCGCCTTAGTTTTTGGAAGGGAGGAGCTAACCTTCTCCTAGTCGATGTTAGAGCCGTGGGCCATCGCTAGCGCCATTGAAATCTTAGATCCAGTCTTCGTTTAGACGCACACCAATGGGCTAGGTTTCAGCATTGAAGACAACAAGCTTGGTGAAGTCCACATGTGTCTCTTTCTTCGGGAAGATATCCTCGTGGAGGCGCTTAAAGGCTCGGCGTGAGCAGGTTAGTAGATTCCTGGCGCGGACACTGTTCGCCTCCAAGACAGACATGGAGTCAAGTAGTGGATCGGATCGCTGATCCTTTTCCAGCTCCAATGAGTGCCTAGTGATGTCTATATCAAGGAAAATATGCAAGTCAAACAACAACGAAGATGGAGGGTTTAGAAGATGAGGGAGCAGAAGGTTAAGAAATTTTACTCGTCAAGGAGGTGTTTAGGGATTCTAGCCGTTTCTGTAGATCCTCCTCACGGATTGCGAGCTTGGTGGTTTCTTCTTCACACCGTCTTTCCTCAGATTGGTTGTAGGGCGGGCCTCTTCGAGTGCAGATTCGGCGTCTTTCAGCTTTTCCTCCAGCTCATCAGCGCGCTTCAAGGCGTCCTCACGAATGACTTTGGATTCTGACAGCAGCTATAACAGGAAAAAGTTATCAAGAAAAATAGATACTCCGCAAGCATACAGTAAGGCGAATAGTTAAAGCGAAGCACCTTTGAGGTCAGTGGATTCTTCCCGAATTTTGATAAAGCGAGTGGCCATATCGACCATCTCGCGCATTATCGGCTGCAAAGGAAAAAGGAAAGTTATCAAGGACTCGAGGGCTATCAAGGCATTGGTCACCCCATGAAGAAATATAGAAGGTACTTAAATCGCTCATAGGAGGATCCATCGGGTTTTTAGAAAGAATGATGCCTTTTTCGGCATCCCTCCTCTTCTTCTTGGGCGGAGCATCCGCAGAAGCCTTAATCACCAATGAATCCACGGTTTGTTCTTGTGGGTCCGCGGGCTTCATTGGCGATTCAGCAGGGGTCTCTGTCGGCTTGGTTTTGGCAGCAACGGGCGAGTTTGGAATATCCTCTTCCTCCTCGTCCCTGCAGAGAAAATTGCGATTATTGTTTCATGGAAAATCATCGGTTTAAGGAAAAGATTGAGAAGACAACATTGCGAGCTTATATCTTGTGCCATACGAAAAAGCGCCCCTTTGAACGGCTGGGTGGTAGGAGGAGCTGACCTTATCCGGGGGGTCGCCAACGGCTTGGAGGCATCCGAATGTTCAGAGTCATCGATGATCTCGACATCTTCATTGGGAAGCTTTGTCCTGCCCTTCGCAGCAACAACTTTGAAGTCCTGAGAATTGTCATAATTGATTGTCATTACAGTACGAGAAGATTTCGTGGCGGAACCCTCTTTGTTTTCTTCAACAACCTCGGGTTCGTGTCTCCCTCAGGGTCTGCGGCGGTTTCAGGTATCTCACCTCCCTCAGGCTAAGGAGGAAGGGAGTAAAAGAGCAACATGGTCCTACATTTCAGAAAACCACGATTGAGGGGATAAGCGATAAAAGAAAAACAAGAAAAAAGGAAGCGGGGGAAAAAGGAACTCACTGCTAGTAGCAAGTTCTTTTGGCCTAAGAGCTCAAATTGACAAGATAGGGGAATATCGTTGTCCTTCATGAGCTTCGTAAAGGACTTGATGGTCCTCTCGACTTCGGCGGTGAAAAGATTTTCTAGGGAGATCCTCACCAGGTGCTTCTTCCTAGAATATGTCCACATGGACGTAACTCTAGCTTGGAGAGGTTGGATCTGACGGTGGAGGAAGAGCGATATTATTTGAAGACCAGTAACCTCCTTGCCCTTCTCGTACTGCAGATCGTGGATCAGCGCCATCAACGGGTTTGTTTCTTCGAGTTCGGTCTGGGACAAGGGATGATCCAAGACTTGGCCTTCACCACGTTTCGTCGGATCAAAAGGAGCCAGTCCATAGAGCTGGGAGTCGATCTTTTCGTCCTTGATATAGATCCATTTCTTCCTCCAGCCCTGGACGGAGTCCGCGATCTTGAAATCGAAGTAGTCATCTCCTCGGATGGTGATGATGATGCCCCGACATTGTAGACCGCGTCTTTCTTCGCATTCCTCGGACGAAGTACATGTGTTTCCATAGGCCCAATGCGGGTGTATGCCAAGGAAGCACTCGCAGAGCGTAATGAAACAAGCGATGTGGATAATAGAGTTTGGCGTGAGCTGGTGCAACTACACGCCATAGACAAAGAGCAGCCCACGAAGGAATTCGTGGGCTGGGAGAGAAAGGTCGCGGTAGAGAAAGGCAAGCAACATTGCCCGCCATCTCTTCGGGTGTCGGCGTGGCCTCATCACCGGGAATCTTGACCTTCGTTCCCTGAGGAAGGTGACTGGCCTTGCGGGCCTTGCACAGGTCAGCTTCGGAGCATCTGGATCTACTCCAGCCGCCAATCTTGGTCTTCCGCGCGGTGGCGTCGGTGTCGGAGCTTGTGGTTTTGGTTTTCCCCATCGCACATGACTTGGGTCCTTTCAGCGAAGGAGCACAGGATGAAAAGCACGAGCACTTGGTCGCAATGGCGATGGAGCGCAAGGAAGAAGAGTGAAGCGAGCGGCGGTGGGGGAAAAGTGCGCAGTAAATTTTTCCCTCCATCGCTTGTAAAAGAAACATTGACAAATCAGGACCGTTGGATCCCGCGATGCTTCGTCTGGAGTGCAGCCATGCCGCCACGTGGATGCAATTAGCAGAGGATCAACAACGCTTAATCACCACTACTGTAGTGATTACAGCGTTCAGTCGCGTGACGCCTCGATTACTGTGCAACGTGGGGTCGTGCGGTCAAATCTACCGCTGACGTGTCGCCCACATGTCGGTCAGCCTGCGTCATGGGTCCACCATTGTCACGTCTTATCAAGTCCTTTCCAGCGTAACTCGAGCACGCCATCATCGTCATCTCTGACATCATGAGCGGAGAAAACATTTCGTCGGGTTCAATCAAATGGACTCGATGTAAATTGGTTGTATTTCTAAAAAAGAAGACCCGAGTAAAGAATGTCCTCGGATGCAGATGATCTTTGAGCCTATGATCAGTTGCGAGCATCTGAGCGCTGGTCACGCACCCGATAAAATTATTCCTCCAACGGAGATAATGATTACTCCTTACAATATAAGATAACAAGACCTGAGTCGAGTACCTCCTCGGATGAAGAAGAACTTTGAGCCTATGGTTGGCTATAAGTAGTCGAACATAGCCTCGGGGGCTACTCCCATCGGGAGCGCTGGTCGTGCACCCAATAGAAACACAATTCCTCCAACGGAATAAACAGAAAAATGATATTGAAGAAAAGTAACTTCGAGCCTATGCTCGGATTAAAGCACACGAACATAGCCTCGGGGGCTACTCCCATCGGGAGTACTGGTCGTGCACCCGATGAAAATACCAACATCACTTTAAGGATTCGATAGTTTCAACCATTGCATCAGCTAAACAAGGCAATCGAGAAAATCTTCGAGTTCTCAGACCGTGTCCACCGTGATAACATGTATAACATGTCTGGATGCTGTATTTACAACACGAAGTTATGACCCAAGGGTCCATCCTATGGGCCTGGTAACCACACATGCAGCGCTCTGCTAGAAATTTTCCATATCTACGGTATGATAAAAAATCCCGATGGACGCGTTGAGTACCTAAACACAAAACTGGAATTCAGATTTGGTAAGACCTCTGCGGCCCGAACCGAATTACATCAGTATATACCAGGTTCGAGTCCGGGGACTCGAGCTTGAGAAGGTTCATGATGTTTTTGCCCAAGAGAAATTAACTGGTTCCTGATCCTTTGGATAGATAAGACTCGTTATACCAAAATCCCCATGAAAAAATGATTATCAAACTTACAGTTCACATACCTGAAAGAATCTTCGGGTTCACCTCCTGCGTATAATGAAGACTTGAGACTCAACCCGAATCTATGATTCGAGTGGAGCCTCGGGGGCTACTAACATGGGCTTGACTTGTCGGGTCTCCATTATTGGTACACCTGGTATAGTTACAGGACAAGGCCCATAAGGCCCATAAGAAGCCGAAGGTTCTAGAGGACCCGAAGCCTAGGAACCAGAAGGTTCTAGAGGACCCGAAGCCTAGGAACCAGACGTGATGATCAAGGCAAAAGCCCAAGATGAAACCGACATAGTCATAGATTAAACCTTTTTATCATGTAAACCGACCCAGGTTGGACTCTAAGACCCATCCTCTCATATAAAGGCTGGGAGGAGCTGGTAGGGAGGACACCTAAAACTTTCGATTCACCACAATCCGATGTAAGCTAGATCGCATCTGGCAACTCGCTGACTTTGTACTCTCCATCAAAAAGATCAGACAAGCAGGAGTCGGGTTTCCTCTACGAGGGCCTGAACCTGGGTAAATCTCGCCTCACTTGCTTGTCTGATAAGCCGGCAAAGTCACCAGCGCACCCTTTTCTATAAAACCCAAGTCCGTAACAATGGGTATTGTTGAGGTTACCCCTCGTCACCATGATCAAAATGAAGACCTAACACATGATATGCAACACCGGAAGCTCTAGCCATGCCGCAGTTCTAGATGATATTGACCAGTTGGGAGTTTAGGACGCAGTCAAAGTGTTAGGTACCACTTCGAGATTTTATATTTTGCCTCAACAGAAAATATTCTTCCTAATAATAAAAATTAAGCGCAATTCAAATAATCAATCATAACATGATAAATGTTCTTAAAAAAGACAGGAGCAAACATATAAAGTCTGTTCATTTATCACGTGGTATTATGTCCAGCCTATCCATATTCTGACATGTATGATCAAGGAAATATGATTTTCAATTGTAACTCCTAAATATACACCCAGCCATCAGCGCAATCACTCATCGAGGCCATCAAAGAAGAAGCACGGCTATGGGAGCGGGCTATGGGAGCGAGCAGGAGCACGTGGCCTCCGAGTTGTGCTCCCAGCCACATGGATTTTCACTGATTTTCGCTTGTTAGCCTGTAATGTGCCTCCTAGAAGTATGTAAAACGACTCTATCTTTTCAATGAATAAAACACAAAGGTCCTTTGCGTTTTCTCGAAAAACTCCTAAATATACATTCCAATGGACAGTCCGTAGAATATTTTGCGTCACATGGAATCATGTGTTAATTTTTCATGTAGTTAGTTGTGCCATGTAATGTAACTCTCATTTTTTTTGGAAATGGGTGCTTTATTACGGATAGTAATGTTTACACCGGTCTCTGCATAACCAAGATGCACACAACCAACAAAAAAGGGAAAATAAAGTAAGATAAAACAAGCGATCATTACAACAGTCTGTTTTTCCTGATGCCTAGTATGATTTTTTCGCGAAAACGCAAAAAGCCTTGTGTTTCGATTCATTGATAGAAAAGGGGAGTTACAAAATATACAAGCTCAGCCGAGCTAACACCCCACACAACTCAACCCACTAGACCTACAGGGCCGCGGGTAGCAAGGCGCGTAGTCTGAGCGCACCTATAGCCGCCCAAGATCGAGCCTCGGAGCAAATCGTGTCGAGAAGATGCTCGGGGGTAGCTAAGGAAGCCTGGAACCACCAATCCATGAAGTCATCTTCTCCATCCGCCGGTGTGGCTGTCGATCGAATCCAGGAAAGCACCTCGTGCCAGGTCGCCCGGGAGAAAAGGCAACCTACTAGGAGGTGAGTCATGGTCTCGGCCGTTTGGTCACAAAGGGGGCAGCGTGGGGGGTGTGCTAGGCCCCGTCTCGCAAGCCGCTCAGCCGTTCAATAACGGTCTTGGCAGGCAAGCCACACAAAGAACTTGACACGGGGTGGTGCCCACACGTGCCAGTTCAGCTTCCAGGATCTGGAGGTGATAGATCCCTGGAAGAGGAACTCGTAACAGGACTTCACAGAGTAGAAGGCATCCGTCGTCCACCTCCAGCGCAGGGTGTCCGGTGCCTCCGCAGGGTCGATGTCTCGTAACCTAGCCCACAGCTGGACATACTGCCATAGGGCAAGCGGACTTAGCGTGCCCTGAATGTCCGTAATCCAGCGGGACTCCAACAGCGCCTCCCTCACTGTGCGGCGCTTCCTAGCGTGTTTAGCACGCCCTGAATACCTAGTATGATGGAAGCTCGATTCTGTCATCAACCTTTTGTTGAGAAATGAACAAACTTATTTGTACTCCTTTCCCTTTTCTTGATTGTCAAGGAACATGACTGACTTCTCTATTTTTCAGCCAAAGCAAACAATTTTGCTATAGTTTCCTAGGACTTTATTGTTCCCGGTTAAAAGACATGCAATTCATTTTACCCTAATATTTTTCTGACATGGCAGTCTTGCTAGCTTATATTATCTGTTCATCATCGTTTCTCTTAACACTTCCATTCATTTACAGGCATCCGCACACAACCAGAAAAGATGGCATACCTTCTTTGGGAGGTTGTCACTTCTCAGGCAGTAGTAACACCACAAAATCCTCTTCTTTTTTCAACTCTTGTAGCACCGCCGACACATTTGATGCGGAACATCTTGATGACCCTTCCTTGGTGATGAATACGACCTACATATACAATGATAGTAGGTTCAACACAATAATTGGTCTCAAGTCATTTGTTACTTTCAGAGAGTTAGTAAACCAGCAAATTTTAGCTGAGCACTCAAGGGACCTGTACCAGGCATTTCACATCAAATACTATGATATCCTCACTGGGTGCAAGTTCTTTGATGGCTTTGACTCATTCATTGGAGTAGATTCCCAAAATTTAGGGGAGGAACATTGGAAATCCATCAAGAGCTGGCCTGCAGTTTTGGAGTATATTGTCAGTGTTCTGAAGACATTGTGGACACAGCTCGTCAAGCAGAACCATCGTGCATGCAATGGATTTACACATGATGACCTTTCAAAAGCAGCAGAAGAACCTATTAGGCGTCTGTTCACTGTTGCTTCAATTGTATCTGACCATGAGGTGAGGAAGTCACCGGAGAAGCTCTTCTGTGTATTGAACATGTACACAGCACTGATGGATGCTTACCCCATTCTCATGAAAGTCTTCTGTAGAGAGTCTATCAGTACACATGTTGAGGGTGTTCTTGGCAAACTGAAGGACTCTGTAAGGGGAATTGTTGAAGAACTCAAAGGATTAATTCGGACTTATACATCACAAAAAGCAGTGCAGGATGGAGGTATTCTGTCGTTATCTCGGTACCTCATGCGATACATCAGTCTCCTGGTGAAACATAAAGGTTTACTTGATACGATCCTAGATCATGATCATACTGACGATCTCTTGGCAGTTGATAGAATGAGTTTGACATGCCGTCTAGTGGTTGGGCTCATCACTGATCTAGAATCAGTAATTTACAAACATTCCAGGTCATTTTCCTCTGAAGGACTCCAGTGCATATTCTTGATGAACAACATACATTTCATACTTCAAGAAGTCGAGCAATCAGATGTACAGTTGACTGTAAAAGCGGAGTGGATTAAAAAACGTCAATCCCGCATCAGAGGGTACATAAAGAGATACATTTATGCATCATGGGTACCTGTTACATCCACCTTGGATGTTTCAAGAGGCATGCCTCCTAGTAAAAAGGCGCGGATAAACTTCCTCAATATCGGGCTGACCAGTCTGACTCCCTTGCAGAGTTTTGCTTCGTCTTTCAAAGCAACTTGCAATCTTCAGATGTTATGGAAGGTACCCTGTCCAGCTCTTCGAGATGAGCTTCGTGTGAAGATCATGGAGTTTATTACTCGAGCCTACCATGGTCACCTGGAAAGTCAGAAACAGTCTGTTGGACAAAATGCCAAGAATTTTGAGAGGGGGTGGAAAAACAAAATCGATGGATTGTTTGAAGGATAAAGTAGCAGTTTTCTTTGTGTAAGCAGAAGTGGATTGATCTCAGTGCAAGTAGAGGCTTTAGTTATTGTACCTATGTTACTACCCCTTGTGTTTGTTCATGTAAATGATCAGCTGTATCGGCTTAAGTAAATATGTACTTTTAATAATGGAGGTATCTATATATATTTAACATATATACTTGATAACTTATGTCTGTGCGATTTGAATAAGGTTCCAGTCTTGGGACTTCGGGATTTCAAAATAGAAAATGCTGGCTCGCCTACATATTCTTCATTTTCATGTATAAAAGGTACACGTTCGCGTTTCCATCTTAATGTATCGAGGAATTTTACAAGAATGTGAAAGCAACAGCTATGGAGATGAACCAGAAAAGCCCGGCAACTAATAATCGATGCTATAACAATTAGTTTGCTGGACATACTTTTATTTGATGAATTTGCAGCCATACTCTTCTGGAAGGAGAGGGGAAATGCCTACCACTGCAAGCAAAAAATATGAAGAAACGTCCTTGATAGTTTCTGAGCAGGGGTATTCCAAAATCCAAACCAAGGAGATCCAGTGTTTCTTTCATAAGACAAGGACACACAAGGTACTAGCTTCCTGACAACACTTGACTCATTGTTTTTACAGCATGCCACATAGTTTTTACAGCACATATATCTTGTTAACTATGTTGTCCTTTTCTATCAATTGCTACTAAGAATGTTTTATTTATAGAAGGCTATGACATGCTAGAATTTGTTTGTAACAAGACAATCCGCTTGACCAACCAATCAACTCCGACGTATAATTTTGCTTGAAAAGAATGTCTGACCCCTGGCCTCTGCATTGATCTTCCGAGGTATAAATCTAGTGTCTTCTCTCTGTTTTAGTATTCATTGTGTGATGGCATCTGGAGACTTGCGGCAGATGATACTTGAGTACTTGGCCACTTTATTAGTACGAGTGAAACTAGAAATCCTTCCCTAAAGGTTACTGTCTTTGTCCTACTGTCGCCACACCTTGCTAGAAAAGCTTCACCTCCACCAGTCTCTCCCCTGGGTACAGAGTCAGAACCATTCCATATGTAGCAGGAATCGTTAGGGAGCAATTAAATTCTAAATGGTCTGCAGTGTACAGCTTGATGAACAAAACATAAATGTGTACGCATGCTCAGAGAAGACATGGTTAGAACATGCAAAGGTTAATTCTGAACCTAGATAGATGGGGCCCTGATGGTGTTTTCTCGAGTAATATGCTCACCTTCTAGATTTCTCTAGGCTTGAGTAGGGAAGCTCATAGCTGACAATGATGATGTTTTCTCGAGTAATATGCTCACCTTCTAGATTTCTCTAGGCTTGAGTAGGGAAGCTCATAGCTGACAATGATGATGTTTCAGCTGGTATTTTGGATATTATCATGCTACATAAAATTTCCGCCCTCATTATGTAACCTATGAAAATATATGTATTGCTTACTACTACCTCCATTTCAAAATATAAGACGTTTTGGTAGGCTAACCAAAACGTCTTATTTTTTGTGACAGAGGTGTAGTACTTAGTGTGTTTATCCTTCCTTTGATTTTTTTCTTGATTGCTTTTGCTTTGAGACGGAATAAATAGTTTGAAGAGCAAACTGTTAGCAACTTTGGAGAAACAACTGTATCCATCATGCAACATATTATTTCGACACAATGGAAACCTCATTTGTAACCAATAACACAGTTAGTTTGTTGAATCATCGGTAATCCGTTCATCGAAGTGCTCCTATCTAGCATACCAAGAGGAAAACAGAAATTAGTTCCCAGTGTGTTCAAGTTTTAGCCTATTATTATGTATTCCCAAGTCTGTATATCCAAAGGCAAGTTAATTTACACTCTGATAATAGTGTATCAGTACTTATGCCGCTGCCCAGTTATGTCACCTTTGGTATTAAAATTTGTTGAATATCTCCATTGCCTCCATTCCAATGCATCAAGATTAACCCAACAGATTCCCATCATCATTGCATGAGTAAACTAAACAGTGTCAGAAATATATTTTTCAGCTCCTTTTCCATTGTTGAAGCTAAGCTGAAACTAATCATTGCCTATGTATATATGCAGTTGGAGAAAAAACCACTTGCTTTATTTTCAAAGCTTTCACCATGTCTCAAATAGAAGCAGCAACAACATGAGCAGTATACCGTTTCCATTCTCTGCAGTTCATGTAGCACAACTAGCGAATTTGACATCACACAGCTAGATGATCCTACTCTGGAGAACAGCGCCTCCATATTTGATGATACCAGGTTCAGTGTCACCTTTGGTCACTAGTCACTCGGTGGTTTCAAGGAGCTTAGCGGTTGACTTACCAATCACTAGGGGCTTGTTTGATTCATAGGAACTGCATAGGAATTGTGTAGGATTCAATTCCTATGTTAGTGTTTGATTCATAGGAACACATCCCATAGGAATTAATCCTATAGGAAACTTGTAGTGCAATTCCTATAGGAAAACAACATCGGTCACACCTCATGGAAAAATTCCTTTGCCACATCAAACAAAATCCCTCTTCCTATAGGATTCACATTGCATGACATCTCAATCCTATGTTTTTTCTATTCCTATACTTTTTCTATCCTATGAATCAAACAAGCTGAATCGAACCAGACACTTTATACCAAATCTATTGAGGTATTGACTAGTTTTATGGCCTGCATCGAGTGGGATCAGGCTAGCATCGATGCAGTAGACAAACTAAGACGGGCTTTTGTTTGGAAAAATGATGACAAGGTAAAGGGTGGACAATGTCTGGTTGCGTGGGATACAGTAACCATGCCTAAAGCACAAGGGGGACTAGGGATAAAGAATCTACGTCTGCACAACATGGCCATGTTGGCAAATTTCACAGCTAAGCTACTGTCAAATGGAACAGGTCCCTGCTTCAACTGGCTCACAGACTGGTATTTGCAAGAAACCATACCAACTCAGACAGCCGCGCCGGACTCGGCATTCTGGAAATCACTCATGAAGCTCATTCCCATTGTACAGAATGCTACCAAATGCACACCGGGACGTAGTGACAAAACCTCATTCTGGCATGACAACTGGTCAGGACTAGGCCGCCTCAAACAGACTATGCCCATCCTTTTCTCCTTTGCTGAAGACCAGCAATGCACTGTCCAGTCGCAGCGACCCAATGGTGAATGGAATCTGAAGCTACTTAGCCCGCTATCTGTCACTGCAGAGCGGCAATTTCAGTATCTAATGAGTGCATTAAACCAACAGTATGTTGCCCACAGCTACGACTCTAGGATCCTCGTCACAACTGAAATGCCTGCCAAACGAGGGACTTCTATCGCCTGTTCAGTGACCGCGGTGTTCGGTGGACGCCAGCCAAATGGATCTGGCGATCAGCCATTCCACAAAGACATAAGATTTTCCTATTGCTGGCTTTCAGGCGGCGGCTAAACACGAAGGATAACATGGTAAACAAGAAATGGTGCTCCGATGCTGGGTGTGATCAATGCCCAGCTATGGAGACCTTTCAGCACATTGCACTACACTGCCGTCAGGCTAGCTGGGTGTGGGACAAGCTCCAAATCGGACAAGTTGCAGCGACCACAAATGACCTAGTCCAATTTATGGAGCTGGGGATCGGTGGCAAAGATCAGAAGACGTGGCCAATTCTAATGGCGGCTTGCTTTCTTGAATTATGGCATGCCAGGAATAACAGGATATTCAACAACAAGCACCTAACCAAAAGGATCCTATTCAACAACATCGCCACCACACTAGAGCTTTGGGCACGAACATCAGAGAAGCTGGCGCCTAGTATGACAGAGTAGAAACTGGCGCCTAGTATGACAGAGTGGAAACAGAAGTTTCTACAACAATAAGTCTTTTTCATTCTCCTTTTTCTCTACCTACCCCCCAATAAACTGGGACTGTAAATTCTGCTAGACCCTTGTAACTCTGCTGTAACCATAAGGTCTGGGTTCTACCCTATCTTCATATATGAAGTATATAATTCAAAAAAAAGTTTTATGCCCATCGGTGGTATCGACACAGTTGTTAGCGTAGACTGCAATTTTTTGGTGGGTGATCAATGGAAGTTCGTCCAAAGCTGGCCTACGGCATTGGAGAATATAGTCAGTCCTGAAAACAACACTTTTGCAACCCAACGAGGACATGATATTTCAGAGGCAGCAGAGGAACTTATCTGTCATCCGATCAGTATTGGCCCAGAAGTTTTTAAAGCGAAAAAATCACCTGAGATTCTTTATATATTGGATATGTATAGAGAACTTTCCTGGGCGATGTCGAGGGCACGAGTCAGACGTCTTCCATCAGTGCACATCGCTGGTACGGACTCAGCAGTCGGGGATAATGCTAATTATGCATCCCCAAGCTGGTATGACTGGGCTTAGGGTTATCCTTCCGGCGAATTGGGATGTACTCCCTCCGTTTCAAAATATAACATGTTTTAGTTTTGTGAAATGAGTGTATCTAGACCACTTTTAGTGTGTAGATTCATCTAGGTTTGGAGTGAACCCACACACTAAAAGAAGTCTAGATGCACTAATTTCACAAAGCTAAAACATCTTATATTTTGAAACGGAGGGAGTACACTGTAACTACTGCCTAACTGAACCTCTACCTTTTCAGTGAAATAAAACGCAAAGGCCTTTAGCGTTTTCTCAAGAAAAAGTATCTGAAGGAGGACTATGGTGTTTACATTCCTGATGAACAATTAGACATGTGGCAGCCTGATGGTTGGAGCTCATTGGGTCGAAAAGCGCCACACTGGAGGCCTGAGAAATTACCTTTGTACTGCTATAAACAGAAAAATTCAGAGGTAAACACCATGCTGCAAGTAGATGCTTGGTCTGACACATTGGTAACTATCTGTATCTTACTCCTATCTGCATCTTCATTATGGCAAAGGAACAAGGGTCACAAAGCTGGGCCGCACCCCACAGATGGGCTGTCTGCATTGCTTTTGGTACACCGCTCGTAACAGACCATGCAAAGAAAAGAGCCTGGACAGTCCATGCCTCCACAGGTCGAGCTTTGGCATCGGGGATCCTGGACCACGGCCCAGAGGTGCAATTTCGATCCTTTTCTTGACTTGGTTTGCATTTTCTAGCAAAACTTATGCATCTTTTCTTTCCCTCTCGAAAGTACGTTCCAGTCCAAATAATACCGGTGTTATCTGTTAACTCAATCTCAAAGACTAGCAAATAACTTCTCTCATACTACTGCTGATTCCGGTCTTTTGTTTTTAAATATGTTTGAAATTTGTATGCATATAGTATGATGCACTATATGGTGCTAGCTAGCATCTCAATTTTTGAAACATTGACTTGAAAAAAGTCGCTGCATATAGTACGATGCACTATTTAAAGATTAATCTATTTTATTTGTGGAATCGTTACTAATAATTCTATTCACTTGACCTACTTTCCCAGCTCTCCTTTTAAACTATACCATATTAGTACTATATAATACAGTCCTTGTGTACCACATTATAGAAAGAAAACATGGGGAGATATTTAGTAGTTGCTCAATGATTTGGGAGTTGTTCCAATTCCACAAGCAAAGGTCACACAACTGGCCGGACATGGCCCCATGTATTGTATGTATAAACTAGGTACACAATCAACGGACGGCACGACATTTATCTATATATGAGCTGCATGCACTGCACTACGCTACACTACACTGCATAATCAAGAAAAATAGAGAGGAACCGTGTGAAGCTAATTGCCAGGTTAACGACAGGCTTTTCTGTGCATTTCCCTCTCTCTCACGCTAGCAGTTTTGACCTTCTCGTCCTAATCATGCAGCTCACGTCTTTTAACATGTCTTTCCGTTAGTTCGTTTGTTTTGCTTGCTGCGTTGTTATTATACTAGTAGTACGGAGAGCTCTTTCGGAAAGAAATTTGATGATTGTTTTAGTTGGAGGTGACACCATGGCGGTGCCTGCCGAGAGCTCCTCGCCGCTACAGCGGTGCTGCCGTTGACTGGCGTCAGACTCGCTCGCCGTATACTCCATTTTAGTAAGTAGAAATCGTGAACTCGATGTCGGGGGAACTGGAAAGTTAGCACCTAGAGTTCAATTATTGTTTCCTTTTTTTTTTGCAGTTGTGCATATCGTCATGTATCATGATAGCCCTTCTAGACGAGCTAAGCCACATTTAGAATGTGGGGAGCTTCTTTTCTCCGTGCCAAAAATAAAATGGTTCTCTTGAAATTCTTGTGCATTGTGTGTGTCTTTTATTTTTATGGTGTTATACCAAGTTAACTTATTTTTTGATGGTGCAGTTGTGAGACCATCAATCTCTAATTAGGTTTTGTTATCGGCCTCCCTGCGTGTTTTGCATCCTTGCAAGGTCGGTATCTAGGCCCGCCGCTACTATTTGAACGGAAATATTTGCTAGCTTGCATCATGTAAGAAAACTTTTACAGACTAGCATAAATAAAAACTAGAAAACACAGATGCATCAATATGGGCCCATAGAAATGCGTCAAGTTCTCTATCATGTCACTTCTTACGGTATGTTAGGGCACCAACTATGGTATATCAGGATGCGCAATAAAGTCCGTTCAAATAGTAGAAAGAAGAGACTAGAAACAAGATGAAGCATTTGAAAAGTGATTCAAATATGGCACGCCCAAGTATAGGATGCATAAAACTAATAGTAGGTGTTGTGTTGTGTCTGGGGTCTACACATGACTAGGCTAGGTGAGTGCCCTCTTCCATATGTTGTTCAGCATGTAAAACACATTTGCAATGAACCCAGAGCAAGCAGACACCTTACACACAAGTGGGCCTGACTAGACTGGAAAACTAGCCATTTATTACATTAACCTTACGACTCTAACATGAAACCTAGCCAATTATTCACTTAACCATGCGACTAATATGTCGTCCTTCACGCAGATCAACTATGCCACGACATTGACAGGATCCATAACTCCTCGTAGCCTTATTAACATATACATTTCCCCTCCAAGCAGGTTGCTTTTGGATCAAGGCTTCCGACGCATCATTGGTTTACACATCTCATTCAAGCTTAACACAGCAACTAGCCTGATTTCCGAGCTTTGTCAAGATCAGCCACAACACTGGCTCCAAAAGCGTTTGGTATCTTCCACTTGTTTCTTCCTGGCCTGCTGACATGTAAAGCCCCGAGACATGCTGCTCTGTCTGGGACCTAACCCCCGGTTCGTACGACCGGGATCAGAAAGGGGACTGGTCATTTCTGGACTAGTTAACTGTGCGCTTTAGACGTCGTCCGTCGCCGATCAGGGCCGAAAACGAGGTTCACTTAAACATCCGATGACGGATGATCGATCCTCTGCAAGAGTAGTGCTAGTGTTAGATAGATTGCTTCGGTCCTACAGCGCGCGGTTGCTGTTGCTCCACTGTAGTTTAACATATCAGGACGGGTTGCTGTTCATCTTCCCCTGCCTGCTCGATCGACCGCCCGCCCGTGCATCTGTTGACAACTCCGAATTTAACAGCTCCTGTGGCTGGAGTTTTTTCTAAGTTATCTTCCTCATCAGGCTCACATGCTGAGGTTTTCGCGTTTGCTTTGGTCTGAAGAGTTGTTCGTAGGAGAGCAGATCACTGTATTGGCGGTACCGCCTTGTCCCCTACCTCTGGCCAGGCAAGGCACGTAGAAACTGTCAGAGAACGAGGCTGCGGCGGTACAATCGTTTGTGTCTTTTGCTTTCTCTGCACACAAAATAAAAGTTTGCGCAGCGATGGATGGCATGCTTTGATCATGTAATCCATTCATTCTCCTTTTTTTACTAGCTCTCTCGGGAGATGATCAACATTGGCATTAATGGGTTCATATTCATAACTTGCTCTTGCTTCTGCTTCTGACTGGTGCTAGTACTTAATTCTACTTCGAGATTAGAGCAACCACATGATCGTACAGGGAAATTTGCTGTAATGACAGCAGTTCTGTCTCTGCGGTACAGGATCTGATCCTGAAACTTCCATTAGGTAGTCAAAAAGTCCCGTCCTGTCACTGGAAATCGCCGATCTAGAGTTGTTCGCTTCTGTCCCCAAAAGTTCTCCCCGCCTTCCCGAGTTTCCCGAGCGTCCCGTCTCCTGTACGCCGCGTGCTATGCATTGCCTATTTGCATCTCAAATATACAATTCCAGCACAAAGTCTTATCTCTTTTCTCTGATAAAAATACATACGGACTTTGTTCTGTTCCAGCTGCAGCAAGCAGCATAGACAACACGGCGTTGCAGCTCAGTACCAGCTGCAACAGCAGCTGCTGAAACACGCAAATCATCAACCTAAGTGCTAAGCACTGTTTCAACAAGGCCCCTCCTGATCGATCGTCCGATCATGGGCGTCACGTCTCCTCGTCGTCCCCGATGATCACGGCCGGCCATTATTTTACCGTGGACGTGACGCCGTGGCGGTGGTGCTCGCTCTGTGGCATCGTCGTCGGACGCGCGCGCGCGGGCACATCCCCGTCAGGTGACATGCACAGCACAGTGTCACCACCCGGAGCTACTAGCAACGGGGCGGCGATCCTTGAAGGTGAAAGTAGGTGTGTTGCTGGTGACCTTAACCTACTGATCGCACGCTAACAATCAACCTGCTAATCGTGTCGCATGCTGCTAAGCTTCACTTCACTTTGGCGGTGTTTAAGATTGTTATCCCTTTGGCCGTCATACAAGCCTACGCTCCTAGATGATGCTGTGAAACTAACCGTTGCATCTTAGTAATGAGTAACTGTTGCTTTCGGATTTCACTTCTCGCAATTGTATGTCTATATTATTGTGCAGTAGGTTCACTGCTCAGATCCCCATTGGCGCTCAACCCTGTCGGATAAGAGAAGCATACTGCTGCTACTAGTATACAATTTCCAGTCGTATGGAACCAGCAAAAGCAGACCTTTCTGTTAGATAAGAAAGGCACATAAACTGTTTTCTACACGAGTTCTGATCTAGTCTGAAGCCATCTCAAGGCCGCAGTGAACAATGTCTGAACTTTAACGAGCTCCTACGGTGGTGGCTGTCAGCACGGATCAGAAGTCATGATAATAACCTCAGATATGATCGAGCCTCATCTTCACCGGTTACTTGCGCCTGCAAGTTAGTCCCTTGTCGTGGTCGGGGTTTAATACCCATTTTTAAGCACCGGCGACGCCACGCTAATAACAAGACACACTATTAATTAGCTTGCGTTCGTCCGTCGCTTTTTGCGTCATACATACAAGTCGACTTGTTTTCGTCGTACCGGAACGGCACAGATTTGTACTAGCTACCATCAGTCGGCTGGCTGCGAGCGGCGACGATGACAGCAACAGCAACAGCAAAACCCTGTCTCGTCGCTTGTCTTAATCCTTAACAGTCTCGTTTTTGTAAGCTTATCATTGTGTTCTTCCCTCCCTTAGCTCCGATCCCCAGCTGGCTGGCTGGCTGGCGTTTCCCGCCTTGACAAGTCATCTTGGCCTTGTCCAATCCAAGTACAACTCCTTCTCCATCATCACCATGTATATACATTTTTTTTATTTTCTTTACCATCATCCTGCGGTTAATACTACTATATCATAACTCTGCAGTAAATGTTGAAATGAGATTACCTTGGGTAACTTTAACTAATCTTCAGATGCACGCACTGAACCAAAGCAAGCAAGCATGCATGAGATGAGATGAGACCATCCTGAATGCAGTGGTTAGTACTTGCCAATGGTGGCTAATAGTATATACTAGATCAGTTCAGTGCAGGAAGATAAGCATGTGCAGTGGTGGAGCAGATGCAGGCATGCGTTTCTGTTGGCCCTCTCCACAGCCCTCTGAATCATCCACGAGAGGTTAGGTCAGCAAAGCAGGAGATGTACGTACTTGTGAATTTAAGTACCCCCCCCATTGATAGATTCTTTTCTTTTCTACAAGCACCAGCTGCTACATAAGTCTGAACTACTGTTCATTTGCAACCTTACATGTGATGTCCGAATCAGCATGCATGAACCAAAAGGTGCCAGACACAGATCTGATTAGTCTATGCCAACACACACTTGCACAGTTGCTCTAGACCCATAGTTCGTGCAAACCACTAAACTAACCACTGCTCCTCCTTCGATGCCAGATCGACATACAGTATTAGATCCTTAAAATTCTTCCTCGCTATTAAAGATGCCCTTTTGGACACTTTGATAGCTCCCAAAGAAGGGAGCCTAATGCATGATCAGAGAACTGATTAATAACAAGGGAGGAGCATAGTATAGGCTCGCAAGCCAAAGAGTTGATCGTCGCTGTTGCGCTGACGGCGCCACGTGTCGGGGTCCCGTTGGCCGCTGGTGCATCTCAACATCTCAATTATACTGCTAGCTACTCCAGCCATGGGCGTCACGTCCAATCAAGATCAGATGCCTCTTCCCTGATATGATCATCGCCACGTCGAAATCGGCCCGGCCCGTTTTATTAAAGTCATGGTGACAATGTGCCGGCGCCTCCAAAGTGTTTTCCCCATTGCACGCACAGGGATGTGATGCATATGCCTCTCGCTCTCAATGGCAATGCCCACATTGACCATCTCTGCAAGCTTCCTCCCTCCCCAAATGCTATCCTGGCTCCCGTTTCTCCTCGCCATTGTTGACACTTGACAGCAAAAAAACATGGCATGTCTCCTCGGTTTAGGGAAGTGTGACTGTGTGAGTGGTTCACCTCTTCTTTTTCTAGAAACCGAGAGTACGGTGTAGCTCACTATACCGAGCAAATATAGTTGCCCGGTTAATTACGAGGAAAACGGTGTGGGTCACTCTTGCTTGCATGAAACAGGCCTGGGAGGCTAGTGGTGTAAGTTGTTTGTTTGGTTCTTTTTTCCCCTACTACTAGTATTAAACAACACTCGCTTTTAGGTGTGAGGCCTTGCTAATCTCGGCTGGTGGTAATGGCCGCCCAAGACCTAATTTAGGCTGTAATTAGGTTGCGGATTGGAGGGTTGGTCTTTGCAGATCGTGTTAGGTTGCCCCTGTTTATGCACGCTCTCTCTCGCTCGCTTTTTCACCCGTACGTGGCCCCCTCCAGCAGAAGCAAAGGTTGGCACGGTTTTTAGGCTTTTTCGGCAGGACATGACAGCAACATCTCTGGACATGTCGTCTCCTGCAAAAGTAAATTATCTCTGCTAATCATCCATATCATACCAGACCTAGTAGCTAGCTAGCTAGCTGGTAGTACTACGTAGGAGAGATTCGATGCAATTCGATCTGTAGCGCTACTGCAGAACGACCTGTTCTGTAAAACAGTTTTGCAGTACCACGTACATAAAAACAAAATAACTTTATGGAGACAAGGTGATTTTGTTGGCAAAATAGCTGGGAGAAAGTTGCGCCAGCTGGTTCACTGTCATCAAGACTCTTGAGGACGGTTAATCGGTCTACCCTGCTAGCTAACTGCATTCTTCGATATAGTGTCCCAACTGCCCTTTTTCGGTGAGAATGACAGGGAGGAAAAGAGACTGGAAAAAAGGCTGCTTTTTCTCCGTCAGGCTCCGAGAAAATGTGCGCAGCACTTCACCTCGGAATCTCTGACACCATTACACGGTGGAAAAGATGTGATCGCACATCGCCTGGGCTGTATGTATATCTCTCCGAGAGCAACATCCTGGTCGACCGAACCCTAGAAATCGAGCCCTATAGAACTGTTCCCGGACAAAAATAAGTTGCACAGGAGCAGCGACAGGCACCTCACCACCTGAGCCTGAAACTGAAAGCGCAATGCTCGTTCGTTCGGGCAAAGGAACGTCTCGACTTTGCTTGGCGCGCAAGTGGTGGATCCTGAAGAAGAGCAGGAGAGGAATGATCATGTCTCGAGTCCTAATCCAACGTGTCTGCCAGCTTTGCAGAAAGAGGCTTGTGCAATTCGATTCAGACTCTTCTAGCTGCTGCAGCTCTGAACTTGTCTGGTAGAGCTAGATTGGTAGACGGCTTTCTCTAGGTTAGTTACTTGCTTGCTAAATTCTGAAGATCGATCTGCCGGATTAATCTGGTTTATTTACGCGCAGTTCCAGTCATGAGGGCGTGCGCAAACTCTTACGACACTAAAAGATACTCGCATGATGGAGCATTATCCCAGGACTTGAACAATTCTCTCGGAAGACCAAACCTCTGCCGATAGCTTCAGGGTCGGAACAGCATCGCCGGCTGACCTGACAGCGAAAACCAGGATTCCCTGAACTGAAGTGCGTTACAATTCAGCTGTATCCCCATGGCGCGCCTGGGCGTCAGCCTCCGCTCGATGATCTGAAAATGCACTACAAATCCAGGCGTGTCAGCCTCACATCGAGCTCAAGCCACCGCGCGGAATCCTTTCAAATTTAAACTGCTCACGCGGACACGATCGCGACGGGCGAGACGATGTGGACACCATCGTCTACCATCGGTGGTAGCTTTAGCAAGTACAGTAAGTAACCCATTTGGTCAACCAAAAGAAACACTGTAAACCGGCCGCGCTCCCCTGAGCGAACCGACGGTCGTGCGCTCGCAGGCGGTGGTGGTTGTCTGGACGGCATTCTTTTTATCGCATCCAAGATGGCTACGTCATCTTGTCTGAACAGAGATGAACAGTCTTGCTTGCACTCAATATCCTCTGATTCAATACCGCATGTTGAACCTCTTAATTAAGATGCCTTTTTGTATGTTAATTAAGATGGATGAGGCTTGTCATTGCCAGTTTGACCTTTACTAGTAGTTAGCTTAAGGTTCTTGGGGCCACACCTAATAATGAAAAAAAAATCTTCATTTTTTTTGGGCTGCAGCTCTGAACGCCACACGTTGCGAGGTAGCTTAACCAAAGACTGGATAAGATGGGGATTATGTGGGCCAATTACTTGAGGATATCATCTGGAGATTATGTGGCCGGGGAATACTAGTTAGCGACATTTAAGAGATCTGCTGCATGTTAAGAGATTTGTGGTGCTGCCGTTTTGGAAGGTGTACTATGAGTTTTACCTTTTGGGGTACCATGAGTTGTTGACGCCAATTAATCTGGATCGATCATGCACCGACCAGTGTGTTGTGTTTCACCTGGCACCATATAAGGAGCAATTGAATTGTAACTTTCTCCAGGCCTTTTCTTTGCAACCAAGCTAGAGTAGGAGCCGGTTTAGGTGTTTGCTTCACATGTAGGTTTTGCCTTTTTGTACATGAACAGTGAACATTTATTTATTTTATAAAAACTCTAAGATCCCTTTTCTGGGTTCTTATTGACTTTGGGATCACACTGCTCTTGAGGTAGTTATTTTCTTTTGGATCAAATACCCTTAAAGTCGTACGTATAATTTAGTACCATGTGCATGCACAATCGGTGGTGGTATTGCTTTTATGTAAACTATATACTTGTTGAAAGTTTGACATCTATGATAACTCGCTACGAGTAGGATAATATGTTCGGCCTCTCGAGGACGACTAGGGTTTTGGTGCCGCCACCCTCCCCATTCCTTTCCCTCACCGCTGCCCAAGGAGGGCATCGGGCAAGCCTATGTGGCCTCCGGTGAAGATGGTGATTAAGCTCCTGCCACTTCCACTCCTCCAACATGGGTTATCCCGGGCCGCGTGAGGCAGTGAATGGCGACTGCGGGTGCTCGTCTGTGCCCGTGGCCGTGTGGGCTGCGAGGCAACAATGGGTGGCGGTGATGGATGCTCATGCGACCTCCTACGCCAAATCCTAAGGTCTTCCTTCCTCTTCCTCCTCGTCTCTTTTGCCCCACCAAGCCTGGTCGCAGAAGTCCCTTAGGTGATGGATCTGGAAATGGCTAGGGTGTTCGTGGTGAGAGATCACGACCGGGAGGTCGATTGGTCTGAGCACAGTGTTGGTGACACCCCTGGGAGTTGCCCTCCTCTCTAGAGATGTTGCTTAATCCCCTTATCCCCACCCCGTCCCTTGTTCCCGAGTGAAAGCGTGAAATCCATTGGGCGGCGACATCTTTGTGGGCATCGTTTCCTCCTTGAAGGCACCACATGGGAAACCATGGTTTCATAGTTTAGTGAGGCTGAGGTTTGTGAGAAGCAGGCGGTGATGCGGTCTGGGTGATGGCATCGACATCGATATTGGTGGGCCCAACTTTTATTTTTGCTACTCCTCTAATTGAGTTCTCATGTCCTTTTAGTTTGGTGTTATTAGCGAGCATGTCGGCACCCTCAAGCATGAGCGGGAAGGGATAGGGTTTCCCCTCCTCTTAGATAGTGCTCAGGCTTAATTTCAGAGTTGTTGGTCTCATGCTCATCGTATTCTATTTGATCTCAGTAGCTTTTCTCGACGATTGTTGCTTCAACTCCTTTTTGTTTGGCCATCCACACACAATTGCGGTGTAGCCAAAGAGGTGCTGTGGTGGTGGGGAGGTAGCCATGCTCGATGTTTGGCCTTCTCAAGGCCAGTACATGCCGTAAATATAGTTAGGGTTAGTACATCTTCCATCGGCACCCTTGTATCATTCAGTCAACGGGGGCTTTACTAGCAGTCTAAAACCGGTGGTGATGCCTTTTGTGTTAAAAAAAAGGTTTTAAGGTCTATAACCGTGTTAAAACAATTCCAATACAGTCATAGTCTCTAAATTTTAAACGAAAAGGGCAATCAGACCTAAGCTCAACTATTGACATCATCAAGACCTAAGCTAGCGGAACTCTGGCACCATGCAGACCTAAGCATGATATGCATGAGCACCTTCTCCTGCGGTGCTTCTTGACAGTCTCATTCTCTTCTCTCTCAAAGGCTCGAAGGAGGAAAACGCATGGTTTCCACTAGTACTAGTAGTATCTCTCATCTCGCCGGATTACGTGCACTAGGAAAGGCAGATCTCTTTGGATCGGTTTAAGTGGCGGACGACGCATCCGACACGCTCTCCACTCGCAAAAGAAGCGACGTACGCCATCCCATCCCATCCCATCCCACTGCTCGAGTCGCTGCGAGGAGAAGAGGCGGGACAGGGACAAGTTGAACTCTATCCAGGGTCGAGACGATGGCTCTCGATTGGTGCAGGATTATGGAGGAGGCCACGCATGCCAACAAAGATCACGGACAAAAGCGCACCATCCACTGTAGTAGTAATAGTACGTACGTAGAGTAGCTCTCTCCACGATACGTGCGTGCGTGTACCAGGAGCGAGCGAGGAGTGAGTTGTGTATATCTCTATCGGCAGCCGGCGGAGCGTTCTGGATCGGATGGTGGTGGCGTTGGATCCGGTGGATGAGAGACGACGGGCCGAGACGGCGCGATCGAGTCCAGCGGCGGATGTCGGCGCGCGTGTGGACGTGGACGCGCGCGACGCGGATGAGATCCCCGTCGTTCCAGATCGGGTTTCTCTCCAAATTTTACCCCTGCAGATTGGGTGTTTGGCCGCAGCGGCGGGCGTCGCGGCGGAGGCACGTGCACGTACGTAACGCGCGCGCTCGGCTTATCCTCTCCCTCCCTGTCGCGCAATCCGGCGCCGGGTCAGGGTTGGCCAAAGCCCAGGGCTACGCCCCACTTGCCTCGCCTCGCCACACGATGGGGTCTGCCTCGTGTCACCTCCGCTTCTCCACGTCTGCCCACCACGGCCTCTCCTTTTCGTGGCGCACCGCACCGCACCGCTTTTGCTGCCGATGGTGCTGGCTCGGAAATATCGTGCGCGGGTCCGTCCACTGTGAGCAAACGCCGATATTATGGTCGTCTCTGCTTTGGTCGCTGCGTGATGTGATGCACTGATGCGGCTATGTTCCCGCTGGCCGATGGGCGATGCCAACATGGAAGGCATTGCTGCCAAAATGTGGGACCATTTCCATTCGCAAAAAAAATAAAAATAAAACCGTGAGACTAGCTAAATACCGCGCGTTACTGCGGAAGTAACAAGAACTTCCCAGTAATAACATATCGCAAATTATCTTGCATAGGTCCTGAAAATGAAGACCTGTGGTTTTAGGACACGGTGACATGCTTTCTCTTAACACAACTACTTCCTCATCACTCCAATATATTTGTTTAAAGAAATTTATATTTTTCTATTCCTCCGGTTAACATGAAAATAATATCTCATAAAAGGCATGATGTCTAAGGTGCATATTTGTGACATCTCAAAAATATTAAAAGGAGTATATCAATTTCCAAGAACCAAAATTAGGGTTAACCAAAAACTTTTAATCTTAAACAACCATGAATGCAAGTGTGTGTTTGTTAATGATGTATGAATGCATGATATGCCATGTTTGTTTGTTATATATGATGATGATTGGTTTAAAGATCAAAACAATATTATCTAGGTCAAATCAAAACAAAACCAAAGCAAAAGAAAATATAAATATAAAGCATATGACCTAATGGTCATTTTTGCCAATATTAACACCCAGCACACTTTGGACATCTCTATTAAATGATTTTAAACAGAAATAATTCCATTTCTTTTCTCACCTTGCTAGACCAAGTGACAAAAAGCACATGTGAGCTGTCAAAACTTACCAGAATAAATTCAAATCCATTTGAGGGAATTTTCAAAATGGAATATAGTGTATGTATCAAAATAGCCATTTTTCCAAAACCATCCAAACTTTCTCCACTTGACAAATTCTTGCAACCAGAGACTCTCAAGCTTGTGATCAACAAACCCACCAAAAAGAATTTGAAAATTCAAATAAATTTCTCTTGCGGCCATTGGACCGAACACTTAACGAGCACAGTGCACAGCTACCAACTCCACACTGTTTGGATCAATCTTGTGATCATCTTTCTACTCGACTTAGCCTCCACTACTCGCCCATGATCACCACAGTACCAGCCCGTGCAGCTGAGCCTCTCTCACTCGACTAAATGACTAGTGCCAGCCCGTACCCAAGCATGCCATGCCGGCCAGACATGGACGCGACGCTACACGCTTCGCCGCCCTAGCCCACGACGCCTAGGAGATAGCCATGACCTCACCGCACCCACCCGCCTGTGTATGCCTCGACCAACGCCAGCCCATGGAGAAGCCAACACAGCCGCGCCCATTTTCTCTGTCTGCTATGCCGAGCGCACGCCAGAGCGCCGAGCAATCCAGCGCAACAACGCTGCGCCTCACTCTCTCCTTGCATCAATGCAATCGCCACGACGCTAGCAACCTCCCAGACACGCCGGCTTCACCTCGCGCGACCTGTGACCACCGTACGCCATGACGAATGCCTGCGGTACCCGAGAATGGCATGGACGCCCCCGACCAATGGAGACCGCGCCTCACCGTGCCACTGTGGGCAAGACGATCGCCAAGGAACCCTGCGTCGACCTACACCCTCAGTCATGCCTATAGTACCCTGTAACGACATCGCCGATGAGCCCGAGCCATGCCCCGACTCTCCCCTTGTTGGGGTATAAATAGACCCCTCCCCTTGTGATGAGGGGTAACCTCGGCAATGCCCATGATGATGGACTTAGGGTTTCGCGGAAAAGAGAATGTTGGGGATTTCGTCGGATGTCAGGGAAAACAATGGAATCAAAGTCGCCTGAATATTGGGAAAACACACTATTACAAGTTGTCCTCTAGATTTCAGTACCCTCGCTTGGGCTTCTCCTGTCCTATATATAATAGGCCGGGTCTCAAAGCTATATGCGGATAGGTTTCACACACGCGTGATTATAATATCAACACAATGTCGGTTCGTAGTTTCTTTCCTAATACGATCAAAGTCTCTATCGGTTGCTTCCTTGGTCTGTTTATCTGGAATCTTCATGGGCCGTAGGCCTTTTACCCAATGTAGAATAGCGAATAATAAGCATCCGAGTAATCATACGCATGTCAGTAGCCCCCGAGACTCTATCTGAACCGCAGTTTTAGCTTGAGTCTCAAAGTTTTCTTTCTTCCTTCTTCTCTTGCTTCTTGATTTTTATTTTTTATAGGGATTTTGGTACAACGAGTCTGGTGCTTCCGACGGATCGGGAATCAGTTAATTGCTCCTAGGCAAAAACAAGGTTGACCTACATCAAACTCAAGTCCCCAGGCTTGAATCCGGAATTTGTAACTGGCGTAATTCAGTTCGAGCCGCTGAGGTCTTACCAAATAATGAATTCCGATTTTCTATTTTTATCGGGTACCCAACGCGTCTGTCGGAATTTTTCATCGTATCGTTGATACGGATTTTTTACTGGTAGAGCGCATTCTTGTGCGATTACCAGGCCACACAGGACGAATCCTGGGGTCTTACCTTCATGTTTCTGAACACGACATTTGGATTTTTTTTCTCGCATCAGAGCGTGATCCGAGGTTTTTGGCTTGATTGGATGTTGGATTGCTGGGCCACCAATCTTTCTGATTATATCAGATAATTTTATTATTTTACACTATCTCCTGATGGGAGTAACACCTTTTTGAGAATACACTAGTGTAAAACTCAAAAAAGGTTTTTTGCAATTTGTCAATGTACTTCATACACAACGGAATTTCTATCGGGTGCGCGCTAGTGCTCCCGATGGGAGTAGCCCCCGAGGCTATGTTCGGATGCCTATATCTGGACATAGGCTCATAGTTGTTGTTATCTCGATGGAAAGTATTGATCATTTGAAAAAATAGAAAGATTAAGGTACAAATAACTTATCTCTTTATATATAAGGCGAAAATCAACGGTACATTATTCTTTTGGCGGATGGCTGTTTTAGCCTTTTCTCCTTGACATCTTGGCTAATAAACCGAACTGTGACTCTTATCATATTGCAAATAATCTTATGCGTAAAAGCGTTGTAGCTGTGCTACGTTCCATTGATTTGATTAATTTACTCCTGTCTTCTTGTCTTGTAGTCGATATGCTCCTTCGATAATAACTTTTGTGACGATGTATGGTCCTTCCTATGGCGATTCTAGCTTCTTGTGGCCATCTTGCTAGAGGCGAAGAACTAGGTCCCCTACAGTGAAGGACCTAGGCCGCAATCTTCTACTATGCTAATTCGCAGGTTTTGCTGGTACATAGTTGCTCTTTGGAGGGCTTCGTCTCGAGCTTCATCAAGCGCATCCACATCATCTTCAAGTGCGTATCTTGATTCCTCATTATATGCAGCTACTCTTGGTGATTCATGTGACACCTCAACTAGAAGCACGTCTTCCGCACCGTGGACCAAAAAGAAAGGCGTCTCTTGCGTTGAATTATTTGGAGTTGTACTTAAACTCCATAACACATATGGCAATTCATCCACCCATGCTCCTTTTACTCTGTCAAGTGGTGCCAGTAGTATCTTTTTTAGTCTAGCGGTAACTAGTCCATTGGCTTTTTCGACCTGTCCATTTGTTTGCGGGTGGGCTCCTGAAGCGTAGCTTATTTTGATGCCCATCTCCTGGCAGTACTCCTTGAACTCATTTGAGGTGAAGTTGGTCCCAATATCCGTGATGATGCTGTTCGGTACGCCAAACCGGAAAACTATGGATTTGATAAAATTCACAGCCGAAGTTCCATCTTGGGTAGTGACAAGCATTGCTTCAATCCATTTAGTAAATTTGTCGACTGCTACAAGCAGAAAGACGTGTCCTCCTAGCGATGATTTGTGAAGTTTTCCCACCATGTCGAGTCCCCACTGAGCGAAAGGCCAAGCCAACGGTATGGGATTCAGCTCAGCGGCGGGTGCTCCAGGCTTTTTTGCGAATCGTTGGCATGCTTCACATGTTCTGACAATGTCTTTTGCATCTTGTACTGTAGTGAGCCAATAAAATCCTACCCTGAATGCTTTTGCAGCAATTGCTTGGCTACTAGCATGGTGACCACAGACTCCTTCATGTATATCTTTGATGTCTACGCACTTCTATTCTTGTAGATAGTTGGGCCTCCAAGTGTAGAAGTTTGTAGAATAACATCAAGTTTCCCTTAAGTGGATCACCCAAGGTTTATCGAACTCGAGGAGGAAGTGGTCAAAGGTATCCCTCTCAAGCAACCCTGCAATCAAGATACAAGAAGTCTCTTGTGTCCCCAACACACCCAATACACTTGTCAGGTGTATAGGTGCACTAGTTCGGCGAAGAGATAGTGAAATACAAGTGGTATAGATATAAGACAACGGTGCTAGAAAAGAGCTTGACTAGAGGAAAAGACTAAAGGCAAAAAGATGGAAGCAAGCGAACATGTAACATATCTAGTTGCAAATGGTGTTTCAATGTTTAGAAACAAGGCCTAGGGATCATACTTTCACTAGTGAACACTCTCATATAAATATCTTCTCTTCATGATACTACTCTGAACTACTCTCTGGTTGGACACTCCAATCCATGGTAGGGCTATAACAACACTCCTAAAAGTTCGCTTTCCCCATCTAGATAGCCCCTCACTATCACCTTGAGCGCTAGATGGTTCCAACAAACACCAAAATTTCATAGAGACATCCAACTCCAAATATAACTCATAACAAGTATTTGTAATCTCTAGCCTAAGTGCCACCATGGTGTGCATGCTATCACTTTCACACACGTGGGGAGAGCAGAGATCTATTAAAGCACTTGAGTAGCAAGGTATATATATACTTTATTACAAAGCTCATGATTACAATATGATCATGCATTGAGAAAGAGATGAACACAGCTACCGGTAGAGCCCTTAGCCTTGAGGAAGAACTATTCCCTCCTCATCATAGGAATCAGCAACGGGGATGGAGATGGTGGTGGAGATCGATGGAGATGGCCCCGGGGGCACTTCCCCATCCCGGCAGGGTGCCAAAACAGAGATTTTCTGTCTCCCGAATCTCCCCTTCGGTGGCGGCGGCACTAGCTGTGGAGATTTTCGTGGCTTTCTCCCAGATGATTTAGGGTTCTCTCATCGGGAGGCTTCTTATAGGAAAAGGGGCGATGTCAGAGGGTGGAGCAGGGTCCCACTCCACCTGGTGGCACGGCTAGGGGGACCCGCACCACCACATGGTGTGGCAGCCCCTCTTCGTCACGTCTTCTGGCTCTGTGAGTCTTCCGGAAACATATCGACTTTGGCTTTTGTCCGGTCCAATTCCGAGAATATTTCTTTTCCAGCTTTTCTGAAACCAAAAACAGCAGAAAACATGCAAATGACACTGTGGCATCTTGTTAACAGGTTAGTTCCAGAAAATGCATAAAAGTATCTCAAAATGTAGACAAAACATAAGAAAGTAGATACTAAACAAGCATGGAACATCAAAAATTATAGATACGTTTGCAACATATCAATCTTTTAGTATAATTTTTCCTTGTTCGGGTGTTACGCAACATTGCAACACACCCAAAATACTTCTTTTGTATAGTTCTTCTTTGATTATCCTGAAAGCCTTCGATCGTCGGGTGATTCGCTGAGCTTCTATCACATCCTCTGGTAGCTCTCCCTTAGTCATATATGCTATATACGGCTGCATCCATGTTGTCTCAATTAGCATGACCTCTTTGATTTCTTGTTCTTCTTCTTCGATGGCCTCTTCTATGTTCTTGGTTTCTAAAGGATCCCCCGACTCTTTTCGCGGATGCTTCTTTTTCCCTGTTTTTGGTGCTACGACCTCGGGCACTCTTTTCGCTTTGATTGATCGCTCCACTATCTCCTCCCAAAAAAACTCCTGGTGGTATTTGTAAACACAATGATCCGATGTTTGCTAGATTGTCGGCTTCCTTATTGCTTGTTCTTCATATATGTGATACTTCATACCCATCAAATTGAGCCTCCATAATGCTATATAAGTCACGATAAGCAACCATATTTTCGCTGACAGCATCACATTTGTTCATTGCCTCTTGTGCCACAAGATTGGAATCTTCGAAGATTTTGAGGCGAGTTGCACCGCAAGCTTTGGCCATCCGCATGCCGAGCGACAGGGCCTCGTATTCTGCTTCATTATTGGATGCGTTTGTAAAGCTCATCTGAAGAATATAGCGCATCTTGTCGCCTTGAGGTGATATCAGTACGACTCCTACTCCTGCTCCCTCCGTTCTTTTTGATCCATCAAAGTACATTGTCCAGGTGCTAGAAAGGTCTGGTGGACCCGCACATTGCAATTCTGTCCACTCTGTGATAAATCTGGAAGAAATTGTGACTTAATTGCTTTGCGCTTCTCATAAGTGATATCTCGAGGGGATCATTCAATGCCCCATAGAGAAACACGCCTAGTTGCGTCTGGATTGTTGAGGATGCTTGACAAAGGTGCCTCGTTGACCACTATGATCGGGTGCTCCAAAAATAGTGGCGTAATTTTCGTGTTGTCATAAATACCCCGTACGCTAGTTTCTGGTAGCGTGGGTACCTTTGTTTAGATGGCGATAAAACCTCGCTCCGGAAGTAAACTGGTCTTTGCACGCCGTGGGTCTTTCCTTCTTCAAGTCGCTCTATGACCAGGATCGTACTGACCACCTGATGTGTGGCAGCAATATAAAGGAGCAGAGGTTCCTTCTCTTTGCGTGACTGATATGTTGGAAACGCATCTGTAATTTTTGATGTTCCATGCTTGTTTTATATCTACTTTTTATGTTTTGTCCACACTTTGCAGTATTTTTACACATTTTCTGGAACTAACCTATTAACAAGATGCCATAGTGCCAGTTGCCTGTTTTTTGTTGTTTTTGGTTTCAGAAAAGCTGGAAAAGAAATATTCTCGGAATTGGACCGGACAAAAGCCAAAGTCAATATTTTACGAGAAGACTCACAAAGCCAGAAGACGAGACAGAGAGGAGCCACGAGGTGGCCACACCACCTGGTGGCGCGGGCCAGCCCAGGCCACACCAGGGGGTGGTGTGAGCCCCTCGGGCATCCACCGACCTTGCCCCTTCGCCTATAAAAGCCTCCCGGGATGAAAACCTTGAGTACTAGATCAGAATTCCATGAAAGGTTCCGTAGTGCCATAGCCACCGAAGAGGAGATTCAGGGACAGAAGTCTCTGTTCGAACACCCTACCGGGACAGGGAAGTGCCCCCGAATCTATCTCCATCGACTCCACCACCATCTCCATCGCCGTTGCTGACTCCCTTGACAAGGAGGGAGTAGTTTTCTCTCGAGGCTAAGGGCTCTACAAGTAGCTATGTGTTCATCTCTCTCTATGCATGACCTTATTGAGATCATGAGCTTTGTAATCTATAGATCTATTCTGCTACTCAAGTGCTTTAATGAATCTCTGCTTATCCCCACGTGTGTGAAGTTGATAGTGACATGGGTATACCCTACAGGTACTCGAGCTTGGTATATACGGTCTAAATACGTACAGGCCCACGGTGTCGCCAAGGCCCAAACGAAAGATTCGAGTAACCTATGGACTCTCGATTGCTTGAAGAACAAGAAGAAGTTAAAGATAGAAAGTTTGAAGGGGAAAACCCTAATTTGTAACCGACTCGACCTGCTACCCGGGACCTAGCCTATCTATATAAGGGCTAGGAGGGGCCAGCGAGGAGGACACACACACAACCCTAGTTTCCACAACCCTCGCCAGATTGCATCTGTGCACCATTGTAACATTTGGTTCCTTCGATAATTCCACGAGCAGACAAGCAGGAGTAGGGACCTCTACGAGGCCTGAACTTGGGTAAATCTTTGTCCCCTATGTGCTTGTTTGCTAGCCGGTAGATGTCTCCAGCGCTCCCTCCCTCTCCAAAACCCAAGTCCATAACAATGGGCATTGATGAGTTAAACCCTCGTCAATTGGCGCCGTCTGTGGGAATTGGGAGTGCTGATGTTGCGGCTTCTTCGGCCCCATCAACTGCGATCTACAACTCCGCAACAGCGGAGATTCGCCAGCTCTTCAGCGCGTTCGACTTCACCGTCCACACGCCGGCTACTCGCCCGGCCTTCGAGTCCGTGGGCGACGGAATCAGCCTGGCGATTGGGAGCTTCCGCTTCCAAGTTGGTCAGATGGGCACGCTTCGCATGCCTAATCAGCCGACAGCACCGGCGATTGCCCCAGCATCATGGTTCCCTCCACCGATCGGCACCCTCAGTGAGCTCAACGCCCTGACAACAGCGACAGCAGTCACGACTCCGATCTAAGCGATCTGGCCACTGAAGATGGAACCTACGGTTTCGGATCTGAGAGTTGTGGAAGCAGCTGCTTCCCCAATCACTTCCATCGATAATGGAGGAGCAGTCGAACCTCCAACCATACTCAATGAGCAAACCGGCGAACGCGTCGTGATCAGGCTCAACAAGCAAGAATGGGCTCGCTGCTGCGAGGCCCTACGAGGCGCCCCTCTACCCTTCGGATCCCCGCATGAACTACTGATGGGCTATCACTGGCTCCTAAAGGAAGAATTAAAGCGCCAAGTGCAAACAATCGCGAAACTCGAAGCGCGTAAAAAGGCAGCAGACGAATCGAGCCTTCGTCGTGCTGGGCTCTCCTCCTACGGAGGATCCTCCTCAAGGGGCAACGAGTATCTCGCCAAGAAGAGGCAATCTCGTATGGCCCATCTCACCGAGCAAGAACGCATAGAAGCCGCAAAGGTCCTCAACTTCAGCTCTATGACAGTTGACACACGAGGCAACGTGGTCCCCAAGACGCCGCAGGCTGCGGTGACAGCAGCCACCATGTACCCCCTTAACAACTAGCCGCCAGCTGGAGATCCCCGAACCGCCATGCACCGATCTACGATCGCGGGCTTGGGATTAATCGAGGCCGCCCTCGACAAGGAGCCAACAGCAGAGCCAAAGAAGGGCAAAGCGCTAGCAAAGCGCTACTCCTCGCCCTCGTCCAGCGATGACAGTCACGACCTGTCTCGACGCCGCCGCTCACGGCCAGACGACTGTGACTATGATGCGCGTGACGACCTCACGCAGCGCAAGATCGACAAATTCAAGGGCACGACATGCTCGGTCAACTGACACGGAAGAAGAAGATGTGGAGCTCTACGGCGCCAGATGCTTCAGCAGATCCATTAGGCAGAAGCGAATGCCTAAAGGGTTTAAACTCCTGTCGGAGAACCCGAAGTTTGACGGCCTACAGGACCCCAAGATCTGGCTGGAGGACCACATCTCCTCCGTCAGACTCCACGGAGGAAGTCAGAGCATGGCCATGCAATGCTTGCAGCTACAGCCGCAGGGCGCCACCCGAGCATGGCTCAACAACCTCCCACGCGGATCCATTCGCAGTTGGGATGACCTAGTTTACAGCTTCGTGCGCAACTTTAAGGGAACATACAAGCGGCCCGCATCAATCAAAGAGCTGAGATGCTGCCAGCAAAGATCTGGCGAATCGCTGCGCTCCTACATCCAAAGGTGGTCCATCATCAAGAACTCCGCAGAGAACATCTCGGAGGATCGTGCGATTGACGCATTTAACGGTGGCGTCCGCCGCCTAGAACTCAGGGAGGAGTTGGGCCGCTCAAAGCCCCAGACCATCGACCACCTGATGGAAGTCGCGAATCGGTGGGCCGATGGAGAAGATTCGGTGAAGAATCGCGTTCACTCTGACGAGGAGGCGGAACTCGAACGCAGACGCGAGCGCCGAGGCAAGCACCGCATGCACATCTACGATGACCGCGACGACGTCAACATGGTCGCGGTTGGCTACGCCGATAGATGCGACGATAACCGCAACAACGGATACCGTGGCGGCGGATACCGCGACTCTGGGAAAACCACGCAAGTGTGGCAACGCTGCACTCGCGATGAGGCACCCGCGAACTCCATTGAGGACAAACTGTCCGGGCCATGTACGGTACACTTCTACATCGACAAGCATGATGGCAAGAAAAAATCCAGCCACCTCCTCAAGGATTGCCACGAGTTCCTCAAGCTACATGAGGGATTGGTTCGGATGAACTTCAATGCAGTCGAAAGAGGCTACGGAGCTGCTCCAGGCGCCGTGGCACATGGCGCACCGCCACCACCACCTGGGCCACCCCCAATGCAGCTGCACTGGACCAGCACCATGGAGGCGAACCGTACCCACGAGCCCTGGGCACCATGATGATCCAAAAGGGACACCCCTCCAATAGGGTACAGAAAGCCATCACTCGCCAAGTCAACTTGGCCACACACTCGCCACCCCCTACCACTGAGTACCTTAGTGGAAGCGAGTCATGCATCACCTTCGACAAACGCGACCATCCACCTCAGATACCCTGTCCAGGCCATTGCCCCCTCGTACTCGAGGCGCAAATCGGAGGCTTCGACATGAGCCGCGTCTTTATGGACGGCGGAAGCGGCATCAACCTTATATTCGCGAGTACCTTGCGAGCAATGAGGATCCCTCTAACTTGCCTGGAGGCCTCGGACACAACGTTCCACGGCATCGTCCCAGGGAAAGGCGTATACCCCTGGGAAAAATCAACCTCGACGTCATCTTCGGCACACCGAAGAACTTCCGGCGCGAGCGCATCGACTTTGAGGTCGTCGACTGGCCCTCACAGTACCACTGCATCCTCAGGTGCATCGCGTTCGCTAGATTCATGGCAGTGCCCCACTACGCCTACCTGCAGATGAAAATGCCAGGTCCCAATGCCGTCATCACGATCAACGGGAGCTTCGAGCGATCTGACAGTTGCGACCGGGAATTCAATAGAATTTCCCAGTCCTTCGGCATGCAGGAGAAACTCGTGAGACTAAAGGAGACGACAGACAACAGTCTGCCTCCCCTGAGCCGGCCAAGCTCACCTGATCTCTCCTTCAACTCATCGGTGCACACAAAGAAAGTGCAGGTCCACCCATCGGATCCCGCCAAGACGTCCCTCATCGCCAACAACTTGAGTCCCGCATAGGAACTCGCGCTCGTCGAATTCCTCCGTGAGCACTGGGAAATTTTCGCCTGGTGTCCTGCGGACATGCCAGGAGTTCCCAGGGAATTTTCCGAGCACGCACTCAACGTCAACCCCGACGCAAGGCCAGTCAAACAAACAATTCGGCGATTGTCTGAGCCATGAGCGCAGGTAGTTGGAATGGAAATCAACAGACTCCTTGAGGCCAAGTTCATACGCGAGATCAAGGAAAGCACTTGGCTCGCCAACACGGTGCTGGTACCGAAAAAGGACACAGATGTCATGCGGATGTGCGTGGACTTCACCTCTCTGAACAGGCACTGCCCAAAGGACCACTTCCCGTTGTTGTGCATCGACCAGATCATCGACTCCACTGTGGGATGCGAGCGCCTCTGCTTCCTCGACGCCTACTCAGGCTATAATCAAATTCGAATGAAGGAGGAAGATCAAGAGAAAACAGCGTTTACAACGCCCTTTGGTGTATTCTGCTACAACACAATGCCCTTCGGGCTAAAGAACGCGGGAGCCACTTACTAGCGATGCATGCAGGCTTACCTCAAGGAACAACTGGGTCGCAACATTCAAGTCTATGTCGACGACATCGTAATTAAGACCAAGGAGGAGGCCTCCCTAATCGACGATTTGCACGAAACCTTCGCCAACCTCGACCGCTACCAGATCAAGCTCAATCCGCACAAATGCGCCTTCGGCGTACCATCTGGGCAGCTACTCGGATATCTCATTTCCGCAAGGGGAATTGAGGCAAACCCGAAGAAGATAAAAGCCATCCTGGCCATGGAGAAGCTGAAAAACATAAGGGGCGTTCAGCAGCTGGCTGGACAAATCGTGGCCCTTGGTCGATTTATCAGTTGGATGGGTGAAAAGGCACTGCCCTTCTACCAGCTCCTCCGCAAAGCTGAAAAATTTGAGTGGACCAATGAAGCGCAAGAAGCATTCGAAGACCTCAAGCGCCTGCTATCCACTTCGCCAGTGCTGGTGACCCCACGAGAATGGGAACCACTGTTGCTGTATATCTCCGCCACCAACCAGGTGGTCAGCACAGTGCTCGTCGTCGAGCGAGCTGAGGAAAACAAGGTCCACGGCGTACAACGCCCAGTATACTACCTCAGCGAGGTCCTCACACCAACAAAACAGCGGTACCCGCACTACCAGAAACTGGCGTACGGTGTCTTCATTACCCCCCGGCGACTGCGCCATTACTTCTAAGAACACCCAATCGTGGTGGTCAACGATGCCCTGTTGGGGCACATCCTCAATAACCCCGACGCCACGGGGCGAGTCGTGCTTTGGGGAATAGAATTGTCTCCACGAGACATCACATACAAAAAGTGCGATGCAATCAAGTCGCAAGTTCTCCCTGACTTCCTCCTGCACTGGATGGAGAACCAGCTCCCAGACAAACCAGACATGTCCTACCTCTGTACAATGCACTTCGACGGGTCCAAGCGGAAGGACGGAGCAGGCGTAGGTGTCATACTAACATCACCTTAGGGGGGCAAGCTGAAGTATATCCTGCAAATGCAGTTCACAGCCTCCAACAACGAGGCTGAATATGAGGCCCTGTTGCACGGGATGAGGATGGCAAAAGCCTGCGGCGCCAAGAGGCTCATCATATACGGCGACTCTAAGTTGGTCGTCAACCAAACGATGCATGAATGCAACACACTGAATGACAACATGATCGCATAGCGCGACCTCTACGACACACTTGAAGGAGACTTCGACGGTTGCGAGCTGCGGCACGTAGGTCGCGAAAGCAACGAAGAGGCGGACGCACTCGCCAACATAGGCTCTACCTGCGCCCCCATACCACCCGGGGTATTTCTCGAGCGCATTTGCGAACGCTCCATCAAGCCAAAGGCCGCAGAGAAGAAAACAAGCGCAGCAACGGACTCGGGGGCTACGCCACCCAATGAGCCAATGGCACTCTTTGACTTGGAGCTGGACACAGGACTCGAGGGACCAATGAGCGTCATGATGATCGAACAATCCTGGACGCAGCCGTACATCACGTACCTCCTCAGCAAGAGGCTACCGGACGATCCGACAGATGCACGGCACATCGCGCGGTGATCCAAGGCATTCGCTGTCATCAACGGCGAACTGTATAAACGCAGCATCACAGGAGTACTCCAACGATGCGTCTCCACGGCCGATGGAAGAGCAGTTCTCCTCGACATCCATGAAGGGACCCGCGGGCACCACACCGACAGTCGCGCCCTCGTTGCCAAAGCTCTACGAGCTTGATTCTACTAGCCTACGGCCATGCGCGACACCAAGGACATTGTCCAAAAATGCAACGCTTGCCAGTGATTCGCAGACAAGCCGCACGCATCGGGCGCAGAGCTACGGCCAATCCCATTGGCTTGGCCCTTCGCGCAATGGGGGCTCGACATGGTCGGCAAACTTCCAAGGTCCTCACGAGGAGGCTACGTCTACCTCTTGGTCGCAGTCGACAAATTCACCAAGTGGATTGAGGCCATGCCATTCACCAACCAATCAGGGCACAACGCAGTCAAGTTCTTCGAGTCCATTGTCTACCGCTTCGGAGTGCCGCACAACATCATCACCGACAACGGGACAAACTTCACATCCAAGGAGTTCCAAAAATTCTGCGAGAACCTGGGGATCAACATCACCTACGCCTCAGTAGCGCATCCACAGACCAACGGTCAGGTGGAAAAAGCAAACGGGCTCGTCTGCGGCGGCATCAAGAAGTGACTCCTCCGGCCACTCGAACAAGCCGCGGGTTGCTGGCCGGACGAACTGCAATCCGTACTCTGGAGCCTACGTACAACTCCAAACAGCGCCACGAGCTACACGCCATTCTTTATGGTGCACGGAGCCGAGGCAGTGCTACCCGCCGAGGTACGGTACAAGGCGTCGTGCGTGGTCGCTTACAGCGAACAAGAATCATCCCTTGCACTCAAAAACTCCATCGACCTCCTTGACGAGGCAAGGGAAATCGCCGCGGAAAGATCCATGATCTACCAGCAGAACCTGCGTAACTACCACAGTAGAAGGCTTCGCCCCAGATCCTTCGTCGAATGTGACATGGTCCTGCGACTGAAGCAGCAGGGGCATCTCAAGCTTGAGCCCCCCTGGGAAGGACCGTACGTGATTATAGAAGTAATCCCAGGTGGCGCCTATCGCCTTCAAGATTTAGAGACAGGAGTCGCATACTCCAACCCCCGGAACGTCGCACAACTGCGACGCTTCTACCCCTAGTCGTTTTTACTTTTACATTGCAAATAAGGCTACTCAGCCAAGGCTACTTAGCCACACATTGTACCTCGCACTGATTCTCGAATAAACAAAAGACAAGTGCCCCAAAACTCTGTGTTCTCCTTTACTTTTTCAATTTATCTACTCGGGGGCTGCGCCACCCTATATACATCTATTCTTCGAACCAAAACGCGATATACTGAGTAGCTGGTACATTAATCGAAACCCTTAAGACAACATCAACCCAGATGCAACGCACCTGATAGGTTGACAAGGGACTGCGATAAGAGCATGACCAGGCTAACGAAAAGGACTCGCATAGTGCAACACACTTCACGCTAACAAAGCTTTTTATGCATATTCGACAATAAATTATTTACAACATTTATACGAATTTTACAACATAAGTACACTTATGTGCAGGATACAAACTAAATTACTACTGCAACAAGAGAACGTTCGTTTGTTCCTCAAAGAAGTCGACAATCTCTTCCGCTGGGCGATCCACCGCCTGGTAGTGCGGCACCATATTCCAGGCAGAACCTGCTGGTGGTACAGGCGACCCAGATGCGATTGCCGCAACATCTACGTCGGGCCTGTGCAGTCGCACCATTGATAGAGCAGCCTTGGCACCAGCCACCAACTGTTGCCTCACGCACTCGCGAACCGCGGTCAGGTCTTGAAACTTGGCAAGGAGGGCCAGCAAGCTTGATGGAGTATCATCCAGCGGAAACATCGCCCGATAAATTTTCTTCAAGCATGACTCCGACTTCTTCAGAAAGTGCAGCACTCGCGACGTACGATCTTGCAGGGTCGCCAGCGTAGTCACACGATCATGATCTACCCAGAAGTATCCACTCTCTTGAAGTTGCTCCTGGGTAAGATCATGCATGCGAATGGCAATTCTATCCTTCTCCTCCTGCGGATGCCGCGTGCTGACAACTACACGAAGCAGCAACATCAGCATAAATACAATGTACCACTGCAAATGACTACAAGGAAAAGATGAGAGCAAGCAAACTAACACTTGAATTGGTCGCCCAGCTGCGTCACCTCGCCAAGCAGATACTGCTCTCGGGCGGCGGCTTTCTCCGCCTTTGACTTCCACACATCCACGTTACCGCGGAGCACGGGCAATTCACGCTCCAACTGCTTCACGCGGTTGCGCAGTCGCGAGAGCAGGGACAATTCATCTACCCTGGAGCACGGCGGTGCCAAAGAATCATCAAGAGGCGGCGAGTCCTGAGTTTCCCTCAAAGGATCACTCGATGAACCCTACCACAAGTCAAGATAGAAACAAATAAGACAACCAAATCAATACAAAGGCAAAAGGTTCAGATGCATTCAAGACTAGCAAAAGTATCAGCAGATACACTCGCCAGCAGACATGTTCTTCACAAAAGGACATAAACTAGTCAACTATTACAAAGACTACAAAGGAGCGACTGGCTTCTTCGACTTCGACGGCTTCGGGGGCTTCATCGAGTCCGTGGCAGTATTAGACGCCACTGACTTTCCGCCAGCCCCTGATGCCGAAGTCTTCGCCGCCTTCTTGGCACGTTGGAGCTCCTCAGAATACTTCGCAACAGTATTTATCAGATGATGCCCATATTTGCCACAGGCAGCCGCGAAAGGAGCGAAGACTACCTGCTGACCATCCGCGTTAATAGGCATCGCTTTCGACACCACAGCAGGATCAATCTCACTCCGTGGGCCTACACCATGGCAGTGACATGGACGCGCCGGCCGCGCGGAGTGAGTTCTTGAAGCTGGAAGGCACACATCCAGTGAGTGACTCCACCAGCTCGTTTATATTCTCGACTAGCTCTGCCTTGGGCATCAACTCCTCCCGAAGGCGACTGAGTATGCTTTTGGCCTTGGCGAGCGTGTCCTGCACGGCGGAGCTGCGGTCTTCGACTGCTGACAGTGCACCCGCCAGAGCGTCATCACGACGGAGGGCCTGCGGGTTGAGTCTCAAATCGCCAGCATCTGTACATAAATCCACACATGGACAAACACATCAGCGCCACCGGCAAAAACATTCGAAGCAGAAAAGGATAACAATATCCATAAGCAAAGTACCTGAGAGAGCCTTGGAAATTGAGAACAGTTGTTCTTCAAACAACTTCTCCCTGGCTGCGAGGGAGGCACGCAGATCCTCTTCACGCTTCCGCGCATCGTCACGCGCCGTGATTGCTTCATCGCGACCCTTCACAACCGCGGCGAGTGTCTTCTCCAAGGTGGCGGCGTCACGCAATAGGTCATTATGTTCAGCTACACGAGTAACAAAAATTGACTATCAGTCGACTATATCAAAGGGGAAGAGGAAAAAGAAGAAGAAGAAGTGCAGGACACTCACTTTCAACCACGCGATGATGCGTCTCCAGCATCGCATGCTGGTGGCCCATCGCAAGCACTTGCTCCACCAAGTGTGTGGCTTCCTTCACAAGGAGCTATCGCACAACAAGGATCAGCAGAAGCAGTAGAGAACATCGACTGCAACATCACAAGGAAAAATCTACACTTACTTGATCCTCCAATGACTCCGAAGATGTCTGCTGTACCGTCATCCGGGCAACCATTCGATGCTCCCCTGCATGAGGAGAACTGGAAGAGTTGTGCCCGTAATGGGCCGCCAATGGAGGGGAAGGAGTGCGCTCGACCTCTTCCTTGGCCCTTGAGGTCGCAACTCCTGATTCCTTCAAAAATTGGACGTCGCCAAAAGATGACGACGCATCTTGACTGCAAGACAAAAACCATATCAAGAAAGGGCAAACCCAAAGACGAGCCAACAAGGACAAAACAGAGAAGAACAAGTGAACCAGAAAACTTACCAGTCAAACTTTTCAAAGTCAAAAGTGGCCTCCCCCGACTCCGACGAGGACTCCTTGGTCAATCACATCTTCTTGCGAGAAGATGGTGCCACGGCGTTCACAGGAATAGCAGGTATCGGCGACTCCGCACCAACACATGTACCTTCCGGAGTCGATGGAGACGACGCGTCGGAATCCTCACTGCATGAACGCTTGCGAGTTTCCGGACTCGTCCTCTTCCAAGGCCTCGCGAGGAATAATCCCCTCAGGGAGAGGGGGCATACAAGGTGATACCGCCCAATCCTGCATACAGACAACAAATTCAGCAAAAAGCAAGTAAACAACAGAGAATCAATCGACAAATTTAGCTATTGCGTAGCACAACTATACCTCAGGAGGAGGGTTCGCGGCATCAAATGGAGGAACAATAGGCTCACTGGGGAGTACATCCTTGACGGTGTACTTGGTGACCAGTCGAACCCTCTTGTCCACCTCACTCGCGGACATGCCATCGGCAGACACGCGAGTGGCATCATCAGCGCCAGCCCACTGAAACATTGGGTGGACTCCAGCCTGCAGAGGCTAGACGCAACAGCGCAGCCAATTGCGAATGAGAGCGCAGCCTCCCTCCTCTTTGCCTACGCGACTCTCGAGGTCGCAGACGCGCCTGTACAGCACATCTGTCTCCGTGGATTCGCCAGGCATGACTACATTCTTTCAGGAGCGCATTCTCCTGCACGGCGTCGCGGGATCGAAGGGCGCGAGTCCGAAGTGCTCACCGTTAACCTTCTCATCGTGGATGTAGAACCATTTGTCCCTCCACCCTTGGACGGACGCCGTGAGCTTGATATCGAAGTAGGTGGCGGATGGGTCGACGTGGATTCCACAACCACCTACGTCGTAGACTAAAGAACCAGAGGCAGATTGGCGCTTCAATTTGAAGAGGCGCTTGAAGAGGCCGAAGTGCGGCTCCATTCTGAGCCAGCACTCGCAGAGAGTGATGAAGCAAGAGATATGGAGGATAGCGTTTGGGGACAGCTGATGGAGCTGAAGCCCGTAAAAACAAAGGAGACCCCTAAAGAAGGGGTGAAGAGGCAAGGAGAGACCGCGAATGATGAATGCTAAAAACATCACTCGAAAACCAGCGGGGGGAACAGGAATTGTCTCACCGCCAGGGACGCGCGCATCAGCGACTACGGCGGACAATACTCCGTCTTGGCGAAGAAGACGGAGATCAGATGATTTGATGATGGAGGGGCGCCACGCACCATTCGTGACGTGGGTGCCTGCGACCTTCTTCTTCCCGCCGACGGCGGTGCTGGTGCCCGCAACGGCGGAGCCGCCCTTCTTCTTCGCCGCGGTAACGGTGGCCGCAGAATCAGGAGCAGCGCCTCCTTTCTTATTCCCCATTGCGTGACGGCGAAGCGAGCGAAGGAAGTAGCTCGAAAACGAGCGGAGCTGGTCCAGCGTCGTCAAAGAAACGAGCGCAGAGAGAGCAGAGGAGCAGCAACAATGGCGATGGAAGCAAAGGATGAATGAGAGCAGATGAGAAAATTACCGTCGCAGCGCCGCTACTTAATCCCTGGAAGATGCAATCCAACGGCTCAGAAAAACCCTACTGGACGCGTGGCAAACATCGTGTTGGACACGTGGAGGAGTGGAAGCGCGAACCGTCCCTCCACTACTCCCATTACGCGTGGAAATCGAGGAGGCGCAGTTAAAATAAGGATTACGCACGCCTAGTCAAATCAAAGTCAGAAAGTAGGACCCACTACTCGTCACGTCCTGTCAAACTCGCTCACGTGGGCAACTGAGGTCATGAAAGCGTCAGCACTGACGTCATCAAAGCTACGCAGCGGACAACTTCGACTACTTTAGTCCTTGCTCGAGTCTTCGACTCCACCAAGCACTTGGGGGCTACTCTCATAGGGAGCGCTGGTCGCGCACCCTGCGATTTTTCTTTCTTTTTCTTTTTCAGGAGCATGGATAATCAAATCAAACCCAACCACTCGCAGCATGGCTTGACTATAGGCATGGGTTACTCCCATAGGGAGCGCCGGAAACAAATTCGACTGAAACAAGCAAACAAAAGACGACAGTAGTCGCAAAATGATTTTTCAGTCCCTGCCTGAGTCTTCGACTCAACCAGGCACTCGGGGGCTACTCCCATAGGGAGCGCTGGTCATGCACCCTATGATTATTTATACAAAAAACTATGTGTTGATAACATCCACACTCGAAACTCATGGCGACACCTCCTCATAATTTTTCCCTACAAAGAGACTGCGTCTCCTGGGACACCCGAATCATGTCCGCGATGATAAAATTCGGATGCCACGCTTACAGCGCGAAGGTAAGACCTAAATAAGGCCTGGCAACACATTAGCTGCGCACTACCAGAAATGTATCCGTGCTTGCCGGTACGATGAACATGCCTTGACGGACGCGTCAAGTGCTTACACCCATATAACTAGAATTCGACTCCTGTAAGACCTCCGTGGCTTGAGTCGAATTACACCAGCACTTTTCTGGATTCGAGTCCGGGGACTCGAGTTTCGAGTAGATTGCGTTGTTTCACCCTAAGGTGGTTAACTGATACCGATACTTCGGTTATATCGGGCACGTACATCAACAATCCCTATGACACAAATAAAGCAGTCGAAATACACTCTTTTAGGCACTCGAAAGGCTTTAAAAAGTCCCTAGTCGAATCTGCGATTCCACTGGACACTTGGGGGCTACTGACATGGGTATACCCTACAGGTACTCGAGCTTGGTATATACGGTCTAAATACATACAGGCCCACGGTGTCGCCAAAGCCCAAACGAAAGATTCGAGTAACCTACGGACTCTCGATTGCTTGAAGAACAAGAAGAAGTTAAAGATAGAAAGTTTGAAGGGGAAAACCCTAATTTGTAACCGACTCGACCTGCTACCTAGGACCTAGCCTATCTATATAAGGGCTAGGAGGGGGCGGCGAGGAGGACACACACACAACCCTAGTTTCCACAACCCTCGCCAGATTGCATCTGTGCACCATTGTAACCTTCCGTTCCTTCGTTAATTCCACGAGTAGACAAGCACGAGTATGGACCTCTACGAGGCCTGAATCTGGGTAAATTTTTGTCCCCTGTGTGCTTGTTTGCTAGCCGATAGATGTCTCCAGCGCTCCCTCCTTCTCCAAAACCCAAGTCCATAACAATGGGCATTGATGAGTTAAACCCTCGTCAGATAGTGTGCACACCGTGTGGCACTTTGGCTAAGACCATCTCCACTTGCAACCCCCGATTTAACCCTGGTGTAAGACCATATGGGGGCGCCAGCGCAAAAACCAGCTATAGGGGGAGCCGGTCTCTAGTCGTGACCCCCAAATCAGCCCCCAAATTAGAAATTTGAACAAGAAAATAATATGGCGGGTAGAACGGTCGATCGCCGATCGCATAGTCGAACATAAATAGTCTGGCGTTACAAAACAGTCTCGACGATCACATCGTCGCAAATCGCTGCAAATCATCATAGTGTAGCGATCAAAAGAAGCCGCACTGGCATCACAAAGCATATCGGCGCATCAGACGGTGGCGTCGACATCGACGACCGGTGGGGGAGAGCCTGTCACCGGTGCACTCGCAGGTGCTAGGGTAGTGGATGTCGCAGGCGATGGCGAAGTGGATGCCGCAAGTGCTGGGGTAGTGGATGCCGGTGGGCCTCGGACCTCGTGTAGGATCGCGATGCGCTAGGCGTCCCACCACGCCCACACGTCGGTGTCCATGTCCCTGGTGTCGACCATGAGGATCGATAGGTCCTCCCTCCTCTTCTTTGTGGCCACATTGGCCCTGATTAGCTCGAGCTTGGTGTCCCGCCTCTCGATGACCGATGCCCATCTGACCGCGGTAACCTGCTCCATCTTGGGGGCCTACTCCGCCCTCTCGGCAGCGTGCGAGGCGGCATCTGCCATGCAGGCCATGATCGAGTTGTGTAGTTTCTCAATGGCCGGCGCGGCATCCCTCGCTACCTTGGCCTTCTTCTGCCTGATCGGACGACCTCCCGAGGGGAGAGGTGGCGGCGCGTCGGCGTCGTACTTGCCCTTGGCGAGTGTCGTGCGCGTCTCGGTCCACTTGTCGCACATCTCGATCCTGGCAAACACATGGATGAACTTGAACTTGACGTCGTGATTGTCCTTGCGGTAGGCAGTGATCATGGCGTGCATCTACGAAAGCAATGCAATGCAGCGAACAAACGACCGTGATCAATGGCCAGTGACCCAACACAAGGCTACGATGGACAGTGGACACGGTGTGTTCACTTACTTGGTCCTCGAAGTTGGTGCCACTGACATGGACATGGCGCACCTCCTCCATGATGCCATGCCACTTGTTGCAAGCATGCTGGATCATGTGCCAGCGGTGCGACATGCTGGAGTTGTTGCGGTCGTGGTACAAGTCCTTGAAGTAGGGGTCCAAGAGCCGCCGCTCGTCGTACGCCGCCTTGACGCGCAGCCAGTAGGCCTCGGAGCTCTGGTTCACGCCGGTGAAGGGGTTGATGCTGACCGATTTGCAAGCCTCGGCGAGGCACTCGTCCTCCCGTGAGCTCCACTTCGGGCCGCGGCCGCTGTTCTTCTTCTTCTTGACCACGGGCACCACCTCGGGCATCGACGCGGGCGCCTCCTCCTCATCGTCCTCGACGAATGCGTAGGCCTCGTTCTCCCAAGGTTCTTGGCTGTCGTCGCAGCCGTCATAGGCCTCCGCCTCCTCCTGCATGTAGAACGGTGGCAACCCCCCACCGTTGATCATGTCGTTCATGATGGCGTTGGTGCCCAGCGTCGTTTCGTCGAGCACCCCATGGTTGCCGCTGCTAACAGCGGTGGTGGGCATACCGCCATGGAAGAGGGGGGCGGCGGAGAGCAGGAGAGGCAGCCAGGTTGGGTGTACCTTGGCTGAAGATGTTGGGGTTGAAGTTGGCGTTGAGGTCGACGGTGCTGAAGGCATTGGGGTTGAAGCTTCCACCTGCGTCGAGTGGCCCGCACGACAAGAAGCGAGATAGCTTTGGTGTACCTTGGCTGTCCTGGGACATCGGGCCAGCCTGGGTTGTTGCTGAAGACGGCGACGGTGACGAGACGCTCCCTTGGCTCCCCCACGCGTCCGGGGGGAAGCTCGGCATGCCCGCCATGTGGGAGGCTCTCTACGCCATGAGTGCCTCCGCGGCCAGAGCCTCCGAGGCTCGCTTCTTCCTTGCCGTGAGCTCTCTCTGCCGGCGGCTGGCATTCTTGACCTGCCGGCATTTCGGGTCGAACGCCCACTCTGTGTTCATCATCCCCTCTGGCCGCTCCTTCTCCGGCTTGCCCCTCTTCTTCACCGGCGGTGCTGCTGCCGTCGCACGGGGAGCGGTGTACTTCTTCGGTGGCATGGTGGCGCGATCTGGTCCGTGCTAGGAAATGGCGGGAGTGGGAGGCGAGGCGGGAGGGGAGGGGGAGGTAGGGGCTAATTTTGGAGGGAATCGGCGCTAATTTTGGTGGGAAAAGGAAATGATTTCAACTAGGTCGCCGACAAGGCTGGCCCACCGAACTTTTCCCCGCCCTCCGGCGCCCCCGCTAGCCTCCCTTGGAATTGGGTTCTGACCGGGCGCGCCGGGTAAATCGAGCGCGCGCGCCGGTGCCAAATCCAAATTGCGGGACGCAGCTGGGGCCAAAAATTGGCATCGGCGGCCCTCAAATGCCTTTGGGGGCCTTTGAGGGCCACGAGTGGTGATGCTCTAAGATTACATAAATACTTGTCATGAGTATAATTTAAGTTGGATGTCTCTATGAGATTGTGGTATTTGTTGGAACCATCTAGCGCTCAAGGTGATAGTGAGGTGTTATCTAGATGTGGAATGCGAACTTTAAGGTGTGCTGTTATAGCCCTACATCGTCCAACCGGAGAGTAGTTCAGGGTAGCATCATGAAGATAAGATATTTATATGAGAGTGCCCACTAGTGAAAGTATGATCCTTAGGCCTTGTTTCTAAGCATTGAAACACCGTTTACAATTAGTTCTGTTACATGTTTGCTTGCTGCCACTCTTATTTCAGATTGCAATTACCACTTATAATCATCCATATTACTTTTATTTCACTATCTCTTCGTCGAACTAGTGCACCTATACACCTGACAAGTGTATTGGGTGTGTTGGGGACACAAGAGACTTCTTGTATCTTGATTGCAGGGTTGCTTGAGAGGGATACCTTTGACCACTTCCTCCCTGAGTTCGATAGACCTTGGGTGATCCACTTAAGGTAAACTTGCTGATGTTCTACAAACCTCTGCACTTGGAGGCCCAACACTATCTACAAGAATAGAAGCGTGCGTAGACATCAAGCTATTTTCTGGCGCCGTTGTCGGGGATTGAAGAAGAATAAGCTCCCACGTCAACCACGCGCCATTAGTGACACGATGACAGGAGATGTCGAAAGTGTTCTTTTAAGATCTTCGAAGGCACGTTGAGCTTCTTCCGTCCATTCAAATTTTTCTGATTTCCTCATGAGGGCGTAGAATGGCAGCGCCTTTTCTCCTAATCTTGCAATAAAATAACTTAGAGCCACCACTCGTCCCGCCGGTTGGTGTACACCACGTAGATTTGTTAGCTTCTTCATTGTGAGGATTGCTTGTATTTTTTCGGGATTAGCCTCGATTCCTCTAGCTGATTCCAAATATCCGAGGAGTTGCCATGCCGGGACTCCAAAGGAACATTTATTCGGATTCAGTTTGATGCTAAACCTGTCGAGATTTCTGAACGTTTCTTCTAGGTACTTTATCAACGCAGATCCTTGACCTGTGGTAACTATGACGCCATCAATATATACTTGCACGTTTGTGCATATTTGGCTTCCCAGGCACTTCTGCATCATCCGCTGATATGTTGCTCCGGCGTTCTTGAGGCCAAACAACATTGTTGTGTAGCAGAATATGCCATAAGGCGTGATAAATGCCGTTTTCTCCTGATCTTCTTCCTTCATCCTGATCTGGTGGTATCCTGAGTAAGCGTCCAAAAAAGAAAGACGTTCGCATCCCGCGGTTGCATCGATGATTTTGTCAATTCGCGACAATGGGAAGTGATCTTTTGGACAATGTTTGTTCAGTGCGGTAAAGTCGATGCACATCCAAAGTTCCGTAGTGTTTTTCTTCGGAACACATACTGGGTTTGCAAGCCACTCTGATTTTATTAATTCCTTGATCAAATTGGCATCGGTTAGGCGATGGAGCTCTTTTCCAATGGCCTTTCGTTTTGGTTCTGTGAAGCGTCGAAGCGGTTGCTTTATTGGCTTCGCCTTTGGATCTAGATTTAATGCGTGCTCAGCGAGTTCCCTAGGGATTCCGACATGTCAGAAGGTAGCCATGCAAAAATCTCCAAGTGCTCATGGAGGAACTCAATGAGCGCGCTTTCCTATGCGGGATCAAGGTTGTAAGCAACAAATGTTGTTTTCTTCGGGTCAGTGGGGTGGATCTGTACTTCTTTTGTGTATTTTTCCATGTCAAAAGCCTGATCGGGATTGACACATGCTACTTCTAGAGGTTGTTCATTTGCTAAACTTTTGAGTTGATCAAACTCTGTTGCCATCCTGAAAGATTCAGAAATTTTGTTGAACTCTCGATCACAGCTGTCACACGTGTGAAGCTTCCTTGTAGCATGATAATTCCCTTTGGTGCTAGCATTTTCATTACTAGGTATGCGTAATGCGACACTTCCATGAATCATGCAAAGGCTGGTCATCCTAGGATTGCATGGTATTGTGATGGCCAATCCATGACTTTGAATTCGAGCCTTTTGTTGGGGATATACTTTCCGGGTATCCTCACCGTTCCTCACTGACCAGGGTGGCCCACTTTGGGTTAGAGCTTTGCTTCACGGGCGACCCAGTCAGGGAGAAAGACAGAGTCCAATCCGGCTACGGGAAGGCCTAGAAGACTTACCGACTTAGGCCCATAATGTTACTTGTAGTTCAAGATGTACTCTATAACCGACTCTTAGTCGTAGCCGGATAGATCTCTCCTATAAACCCTAGGCCGGATATCTATATAAGCCGTCCTAGGGAGAGCCTTTAGGGCAACACCTCAATAGTCTACAATCTCAACTCGCACAGGCGAAACCATTGTAACCCATATTTCGGCTCTGTCGTATTACTGGATTGCTAGCAGGAGTAGGATCCGTCCAAAGTCGGCGGACTCGAACCTGGGTAAACTTGTGTGCTCACCGTCCCAAAACACCGTACGTCTCACACCCCTCTCTTCCGCACGCCTCGAGGACCCCCTCATGGCGTACTTGTCCTCAATCCGACAACAGTTGGCGCCCACCGTGGGGCAAGTGAGCTTCGGATCTGCGTTCCGAGCGGAATCTGCAAGAATCGGAATCGGCGAGACTATCACCGTTGGTCGCATCCTGTACGCCAGCGATGTCCCTCTCATCGTTCTCGATGAGACTTGGATTCCGGCAAGGAAGGCTGTGACTGCCTACACAATCATGTCTTTTGGCGAGATCGATGTTTACATCGGTTTCGCTGAACCTGCCCAACCTACCCCAGCGGTGATGATAGAGGCAGAAGAATTTTCTGGGTCCCCTTTGTCCGCGGAGGCGGTAGAGTTCTGGATCTCAGAAAACCCTAATCCCACCCAGCCCGCACCAATTGCGGAGATAGTGGAGAAATCCGAGCCTGAGGAAGACCTAGCGGTCCAAGTCGAATCTGGAGTGGATCTCCCTAGAGAAGCCGGATCCCAGATCGACCCACCCGAGGAAGTCGAAATTCAGGAGGAGCATATCAACGACACTGAATCCGGCTCTGATGACGCCGGGACAGACAGGCCTTTTCTGAGGTACACACTAAGACGCATGATAAGCGCAGATGCAATCCTCGAGACCATCAAAAGTTTCGACATGGCTGATCGCGAAGGCCGCAGGTACCTCAGGAAGCACACGTCACACTTCGTCGGATACGTGGGATCCGGATCCGGCTCTGCCGATACTGGAGAAAACACCGACTCTGTGCTGGACGCAATTGGAACAAACGCCGACGTTCTCGCATCCTCGGATGAATCTATGAAGAGGAGTACAACTCCAAAGCTGCAGAAGAAGGAGAAGCCATGGATGAAGGATCCGGGGAACACTCTCCCAAAGCGCAGGATGACATGGACATCGGAGATAATCCCGAAGACCAGTTGTCTGAAAGTACCGATCAGAGCTTGACTCTGGAAAACGGACCCAAAGCCGTCTTTGCTACCGGCGCTACCAAGAAAGCAAAGAAGAGGAACAAGAAGAACAAAACCCCGGCAAAAGACCCTCTGACAGAGGAGGTGATTGCCGAGGAAGACGGGGAAGACTCGGATGGAGCACTTATCCCAGAAGAGCCGAAAAAGAAGCATCGGTGGATGGACACGTGATCACCGAAGGTGCGCGTAAACTCATCGATGCTGCATTAACCACACCTATCCCTACAACCGCAGAACTTACTGCGGATGAGCTGGACGAAAGGGTGCAAGCCCTAGAAGCGCGTCGTCAACAACTCCTCAATGAAGCCAAAAACATCGAGGTGGAGAAGAAACGCATGTCAACTAAGGACAACATGTCTCGGTTGCATCAGAAGACACGGAAGCATCACACCAATGACGACCAATTCCCACGTGTCTGTGCCGTCCTTTTTGGAGATGAGATGGGGAAGCCACGGAAAGATAGCAATGGAGATTGGGTTTACCCAACCCCAGTACAGAATACCGTGGCAGCCCGAGAAATTCTATCGACTATCCAGGACCGGAGGAGATCCGTTTGGGTATCAAACTACTCAACAAGGGACTGGAGCAGCAAAAGGTCGCCCAGTCCGGAAGTCAAAAACTGGTCTCGGATTCTGACCAATGTCGCACAGATCCGGCATGGGCTGGCGTAAGATCCCATTACGTTCGGGCACAGTATCATAACCCCGAACGACGGGAAGACAATTATTCAAGAACCGGATCATCAGGATAGCAACACAGAACTGCGCGTAACTGGAGCAATGTCGCTCTAGAGGCCGAGAAAGATGCCATTGCTGCACTGAATCCGAAGAAGCCTCCCCGACGAGAGTCTAATGATCGAAGGGGAGAAGATAAAGAGAAACGTCGGGAGGAGGATCCCCAAAAAATGCCACCTCCTAGACATGCAAGCCGTCCGGCTGAGCCTCACCATGGTGGGAACGACGGACGAAGGAACGACGGAAACCATGCTGGTACAAGCCGGCAGGGGGCTCGTCGTAGTCAAGATCCTCCCCGGAACCGGAATAATGACGCTCTGGACGGAGGCCGGCGATCAGCCGGAAACAATTCAGCTACCCCACCCTCTCCACCAAGCAGCCATCACAACGGCTCCCAAGGGGGACAAGGAAGACGACGTGGCGGAGGAGGTGGTGGCAGAAGCCGAAGTCTGGCTCCAAGGCACCGCAGCCACAACCGACATTTGGGACGATCTCTATCCCCGAGTGACGCAAGGCACATGATCAATTCCAACATAGAGGCGCGGCGCTATGAAAACGATGACATGTACGTGGGCCCAAAGTGCTTCAGACCACGCATCAGAGCTACAAGATTCCCAGAAGGATTTGCTATCTCAAGGCACATCCAAGCCTACGACGGCATTGCTCGGCCAGATACTTGGCTACAGGATTTTTCCAAGCTTACTACATTGCCAAAGGTGGAAAAAGCCTGGTCGCAACCCGTTATCTCCCGCTTATGTTGCGAAAGATGGCACGATCATGGCTCAATGAACTTCCGGAGAACACCATCCATAACTGGTATGACATGCAAAGTGCGCTCTTTCAGAATTTCGAAGGCACATATCGGAGGCCCTGTTCGGTCGGAGACCTACAGCGTTGCACCCAGAAAGCCAGAGAAACTTGCCGGGATTACCTCGGACGATGGATCGACACCAAGAACTCCTGTGAAGGAGTAAACGATCAAACTGCGATTGAAGCTTTCATCGCAGGACTCCCAATTGGTCTACTACGTCACCGCTTGAAGTGTGACAAGGTTACTGATTTGGGAGAGATGATAGAAACAACGAGCAAGTATGCAGATGCTGACGACGATGCAGAGGGATTACTCAATATCCTAGTTGTGCCTCAGTCGGCAAGACAACCAAAGCAACAAGCTCAGAAGCGCAAAAATACCTCGGAAGAAAAACCCAACGCGGAAACAGCGGTGGTTACTACTGTTTCCGGGTCTGGAGGACGAGGAGGACGCGGCGGAGGCCGCGGGCATGGTCGTGGGACTTTAAGGGTCCAACGTAGAGGATAACATCAACCAGGAAAAACCTACTCTTGGGCCAACATTGCCAATAACCCATGTGTGCATCACTTAGACGCCAATGGGGGCTCGTCCCACACCAATGCCGAATGTCGTTTCAATGACGACATCAAAAGAGATGACACCGCGGGCTACAAAGCTAAGCGGAAGAAGGGAAAGAAGAATCCCGAAAAGACAAAGAGACCAAGGAAGATTCCGACATGGAGGGAGCTGATACTTCAAATCCCAAGCCGGAAGGGAAGAAAACTTTTCCCACCAAGAAAGACACTTATGTAACTTTCCTCGGATCTCAACCAGCAAAGGTCAAGAAAGCAGTTCTCCACGAGCTCAACGCAAAAGTTTTGGCTGTCCCTCAATATTTGGACTGGTCAGAAGTGGCAATCACATTTGACCGCGTTGATCATCCGCCTAAGTTGCACAGGCGAGGAAAATACGCCTTAATCGTCAACCCACTTATTGACGGTTATGGTTTCTCCAAGACCCTCATGGACGGTGGTAGCATCATCAATATTCTCTATGTCGAAACGCTACGCCGGATAAAGATCTTGGAAACCCAGCTGAACCATAGCTCTGTGATCTTTCACGGAGTTGTCCCAGGAAGACAAGCTAATTCCCTGGGAGAGATTACTTTGGATGTCACCTTTGGAACTCCAAAGAATTATCGGACGGAGGCACTTTCCTTCAAAGTGGTCCCGTTCAAGAGCGCATACCACGCTATATTCGGACGTCTGGCTTACTGGGCTTTTATGGCTTGTCCGTGTTACATTTACAATATGATGAAAATTCCAGGTCCCAACGGCGTGATCACCATCAGGGGAGACCCGAAGAAAGCGCGAGAGTGCGAGGATGCAAATGCCGCCTTTGCCAAAGCCGTGCTGCACGCGCAGGAGTACCAGGAGACCAAGAAGAGCATAGATCCGTCTGAGATGCCCGCAACAAAGAAGGAGGTGACAAAGCCGAATCCGGAGTTCAAGGCATCAAAAGAGACGAAGAAAGCACCGTTGAAGGATGATGACCCCTCCAAGGTGACCCAGATAGGCATAGGCCTAAGTAGCGCATAGGAAAGCGCGCTCATCAAGTTCCTCGAAGCAAATCAAGATATCTTCGCATGGCAGCCATCTGACATGACCGAAGTACCTAGGGAACTTGCCGAGCACTCTGTAAATGTAAACCCGAATGCTAAACCCGTCAAACAGTCCCTACGACGGTTTGGCGACGAAAAGCGTAAGGCAATAGCTAAGGAACTAGCACGGCTTGAGTTAGCCGGATTCATAGAAGAGGTCATCCACACTGAGTGGTCGGCCAATCCTATAATGGTCCCTAAAAAGGACACCACTGATTTAAGGATGTGTGTTGATTATACTACCTTGAACAAGGCTTGTCCAAAAGATCCGTTTGCTCTGCCTAGAATTGATCAAGTTATCGATTCTACGGCAGGCTTGGAACTCCTCTGTTTTCTCGACGCATATTCCGGTTATCACCAAATCCGGATGAAGGAATCTGACAAAGTCAAAACTTCATTCATAACCCCCTTCGGAACCTTCTGTTTTGTTACGATGCCCTTCGGGCTGAAGAACGCAGGAGCTACGTACCAGCGCATGATGCAGCGTTGCCTCCACGACCAACTCGGACGCAATGTACATGCATACGTGGATGATATCGTGGTGATGTCCAAAAAGAAGGAAACACTAATTTCCGACTTGGAGGAGACATTTGCCAATCTACGAAAATACAACATCATGCTTAACCCGAAGAAATGCTTCTTTGGAATACCAGCCGGAAAAATGTTAGGTTTCATCGTGTCTCAAAGAGGCATAGAGGTGAACCCAGACAAAATCAAGGCTATACTCAATATTTCCAAGCCAACTCGCCTAAAGGACGTACAAAGATTAACTAGTTGCATCACTGCGGTCAGTCGATTTGTAAGCCGGCTTGGTGAAAGAGCCGCACCATTATACAAACTCCTGAAAAAGACCAAGGATTTTGTTTGGACTGACGAAGCTGAAGCTGCACTACAAGATCTGAAGAGAGTACTCTCATCTGCTCCTATCCTTGCAGCACCGGAACCTAAGGAACCGATGTTGCTCTACCTTGCTGCGACAAATAAGGTCGTTAGTATCGTCATGGTAGTGGAGAGACCAGAGGAAAATCAAGAACACCTGGTGCAGCATCCGACTTACTTTGTCAGCGAGGTCGTGACGGAATCAAAACAGCGGTATCCGCACTATCAAAAGTTGGCTTACGGTGTTTTTCTAGCATCCCGTAAGTTACGACACTAATTTCAGGAGCATCCAATTACCGTGGTGAGCACAGCTCCCATAAGAGATATAATCAACAATAGTGACGCCATAGGACACGTCGCCAAATGGGGCATAGAGCTTTCAGCTTTCGATATTGAGTATAAACCTCGGACATCAATCAAATCCCAGATCCTTGCTGACTTTGTCGCTGATTGGATAGAGACGAAGAAGAACATGATCCTCCCTGAGTCAGAATATTGGACCCTCTTTTTCGATGGGTCTAAGGCTCGAGGAGGCTCGGGGGCTGGCGTGGTGCTCAAATCACCCCAAGGAGACAAACTTTTATACGTGTTGCAGATCCACTTCACATCGATAAACAATATTGCCGAGTATGAAGCACTGCTGCATGGAATCCGGATTGCTAAGGATATTGGCATCCAACGTTTGATGTGTTACGGAGATTGGGATCTTGTTGCTCAACAAGTGTCGGATAGTTGTAATGCAAATAAGCATATGGCATCATATAAAGCTGTCATAGATGATCTATCTAAATCGTTCGAAGGGTTTGAAGTTCAACACATCCCTCGAGAAGAAAATGAGGAAGCATATGCACTATCTCGGATAGGTTCTGCACGGAAAGAGGTCCCGGGTGGCGCTTTTTTAGAGCACCTCAAAGTTCCCTCAATAAAGGGAGTAGATGAGGAATATCCGACCAAATCCGACTCACCTTTGATAGTAGTTATGGCTGTAATTCCTAGCTGGACTAAACCCTACCTCGATTATTTGGTAGATGGCAAATTACATGAAGACGAGGTGCTGAGCCGGCAGATTATCCGACGAGCAAAATCCTATACTATTGTTAAAGGTGAGCTCCATAAGCGGAGTGTTTCTGGGGTTTTTCAGCGCTGTGTATCCCCGGAAGAAGGAGTGGAAATCTTAAGAGAAATCCACGAAGGCGAGTGTGGTCACCACGCTGCAGCCAAATCTTTAGTGGCAAAAGCTTTTAGACACGGATTTTTCTGGCTTACAGCTCAGGAAGATGCCGAACGATTAGTCAAGACGTGCAAAGGCTGCCAAAAGTACGCCAAGCAAGCTCATGTTCCAGCTGATCAGCTGGGAACAATACCTATAACATGGCCCTTTGCGGTCTAGGGGCTTGATATGGTAGGACCATTTAAACGAGCTCCAAGTGGATTTACTCACCTCTTAGTGATGGTGGATAAATTCACCAAATGGATTGGGGCTAAACCTATCACTAGTTGTGATGGAGCAACAGCCAGAAGATTTGTCGAGAATGTTATAATCCGGTATGGTTATCCGCATAGTATTATAACGGACAACGGGAGTAACTTCTCTATGGGAGAATTGGCTGAATTCTGCAACGAGCAAAATATCTGGCTTGACATTGCGTCAGTCGCACATCCACAAGCTAACAGACAAGTCGAAAGAGCAAATGGTTTAATCCTACAAGGCCTAAAACTGAGACTCGAAGCACCACTATGACGTGCTGCGGGGGCTTGGGCAGAGGAATTACCTTCTGTAATTTGGAGTTTACGAACAACTCCAAACAGGTCAACAGGATATACACCTTTCTTCTTGGTCTATGGCGTAGAAGCAGTTCTTCCTAGTGATTTGATTCATACTTCTCCTAGAGTGGCCGCGTATATTGAAGAGGATGCCGAGATTTCTCGACAAAATGATCTCAACTTAGTCGAAGAAGTTCGCGTCGTTGCTGAAATGAGATCTACAGCCTATCAGCAAAAGTTACGCAAGTATCATAGCCAGAGAGTCCGAGATAGATATTTCAATAAAGGTGATTTGGTTCTCCGGCTTGTGCAACAAAGAAAGCACAAACTTTCCCCAGTATGGGAAGGGCCCTTTTTAGTTAGTCGAGTATTGCATAATGGATCGTACTACTTAATTGACATGAGGCCAGTCAAAGAAAGACCTGCTACTAAGAAGAGAAAGAGAGCTGGAGGCAGTACAAATCCGGATGAGTTAGACATACCATGGAATATTGCTCAGCTACGTCCCTTTTATTCTTAGTTTATCCTTCTTTGTAATCATATATATGTACATGCTCTGAGAGAAATAAAAGTTTTGGTTGCCTCAAGTTTTTCTGAGAAGTTTTTACCATCTTATTTCCGAATGATCATGTCATAGTCGAAAATCCTAGAATGCTTGAAAGTATTTTATGCTCATGTTCGTTCTGGTTTAGATTTCCGATTCTAAAAATGCTACCTTCGGGTATAACTCTAAAATTTCTAGTCTTTACTTTGGTTATTTGTCTGATTGCTAGATGCAGGCATTCTGCGAGTAGTGAATTGTTGGTACTGGAAGCCAGCTTTGTTTCTGAGTTTAAACTGGTTTAGCAATTGAGCTCCTTTGCTCGGCAAAGTTTCCGGCAGAAGGTTTAGCCGGCTCACGAAAGGGACGAGGCGGAAAGCAAGATAAACGATAAGTATAGATGAAAATACAAGTGCTTATGTAAACATTTCAGGCACACAATTTTTTTTTCAAAACCAAAAAGTGCTGAATAGATCAAAAGCTTAGCACTAGCAAAGTTAAAGTATTGCATATTTACAGACGCATCATGTTTTTCCGGAATAATACAAAAATTTCTGATCTATGATGCAGGAGGAGATGCAGGAGCTGTCGGCTCGCTGGATACGTCGCCTTGATATCTTCTCGAGATGTCCACAACCGAGGTGGTGCGTTCATCGTCGAAAATTTCTACTGTTTCTTCTGGAGGCGGAGGCGGAGTGTCCACGCGGTTGAAGAATGGAGTATCGTAGCTGGTCAAGTGATATTGCAAATGTATCTATAATTTTTGATGCTCCATGCTTGTTTTTATCCACTTTCTTGTGTTTTGTCCACACTTTGGAGTACTTTTCATATGATTTCTTGGACTAACCTATTAACAAGAGCCACAGTGCCAGCTGCCTATTTTCTGCTGTTTTTGGTTCCAGGAAAGTCAGAAAATGAATATTCTCGGAATTGGACGGGACAAAAGCCAGAGTGCCTATTTTTCCAGAAGACTCACGGAGCCAGAATATGAGACGGAGGAGGGCCAGGGGCTGGCCACACCCCCCCAGGTGCGGGCTAGGCCTGGCCGCGCCAGGGCCTGGTGTGGTGGCCCCAGGCATCCCCTCGACCTCTCTCTTCGCCTATAAGAAGCCTTCTGACCTAAAAACTTCGGGGGGTTTGACGTTTTTCCACGAAAAGTTCCGCTGCGCCGCCGCCACCGAAGGGGAGATTCAGGGGACAGAAAGTCTCTGTTCCGGCACCCTGCCGAGACGGGGAAGTGCCCCCGGAGCCATCTCCATCGACCTCCACCATCATCTTCATCGACCATCCATGTTTCCCCTATCTATGAGTGAGTAATCCCCCACTGTAGGCTATGGGGAGGTAGGGATTGGATGAGATCGTTCATGTAATGGCATCAGATTGTTAGGGCATAGTGCCTAGTATCTCTATTAGTGCTTTATGACTTTGTTGCAACTTTGTTGTGCTTAATGCTTGTCACTAGGGCCCGAGTGCCATGATTTCAGATCTGAACTTATTATTGATTCATCATGATAGTATTGTTTTGGGTCTTATCTACAAGTTGTATACACACGTCGTTGTCCGGAACCTATGGTCCCGAAGTGACAGAAATCGGGGTAGCCGGAAGGGAAAGGCTTTGATGTGAGGATCACATGTGTTCAGGGAGTGTTAATGCTTTGCTCTGGTGCTCTATTAAAAGGAGCACCTTAATTGCCAGTAGTTCCCTAGAGGCCCCGCTGCAAACGGGCTGGCAGGACAAAAGATGTTGTACAATTTCTCATTGCGAGCACGTATGACTATATATGGAACACATGCCTAGGATTGTCTAGTACTTGGGTGCTTTATCTTATGTATCTGCAATTGCCCTATGTTTTGATTGCTATGTGAATTTTCTTGTCCATGCAATGCCCGTCCATCCAACCCTATGCCTACCGCACTCGAATCCCACTGTTTACTGCTTTTGTTACTACTGTCTTTGCTTTGCTACTACTGTTACTTTACTATTCCTACTACAAAACTGTTGCTACTGATAAACTGCTGTGAGCAAGATTGTTTCCAGGTGCAGCTGAATTGACAACTCAGTTGTTAAGGCTGATAAGTATTCTTTGGCTCCCCTTGTGTCGAATCAATAAATTGGGTTTCACTTCCCTCGAAAGTAATGCAATACACCCCCTATACTTGTGGGTCATCAAGACTATTTTCTGGTGCCGTTGCCGGGGAGCATAGCTTTATTTATCAAGTTCACTTGGATTCACTATTGTTCAAGCTAAGTTTATATTTCTCCTTGTTTGCTTGTTTCTTTATCAAAAATACAAAAAAAATAGTTCCTACTCTAGTTGTTGTTTTCGTTGGTTTGTTATTGTCTTGCTTTATCATGCTTGATGTCAATGGTTGGTTTCTTTGAAACCGAATCTTATTGGCAAGGTGGGTTCACGGAAGATCAAAAAGATTATTATAAGGAACACTGCTTGTCACAAAAAGGGAAACACTTATGGGAACAAATTGATAGATTGTATACCATTGCTAGGAACGTGTGCTCTACTTATAACGTTACTTATTGTTGTGATGAGTCTTGTTGCAGAAAGAGGTATAAACACCTCCCTTTTCAATGTGAGTATAGTGATAACGATACCATATCTTCCTATGCTAAAGGAATTTATGACTTTGATGATGCGGAATAAATTGAAGAATTTATTGCTTAGAAGGGTGCTTTTGAACTTGCTAGTTTGCTTGAAAATATTGATGATTCACCTTACAAATATGAGGTGTATGGTATACTTAAATTTTGCTTTGATAATTACAAGGATGAAAATGGCTATATTCTTGAATATTTTAATAGATGCTTTCCACAAATGGAAGAGACTAGTGCCTTGCAGGATCCTATGGAAGAAGAAATTAATGAACCTGAAATCTCATTAGATGAAAAAGAGGAGGAGAGTGATGAACAAAAGGAGGAAGAATGGATTAGCTACCCATGCCTACCTTCTAATGAGAGTAACTCTTTATCCCCTACATTATTTGATTGTCCCCCTTTCTTACTAAAGCAGAATGATTGTTATGTTCCTGAGGTTTCTCTTGATAATGTTTATGATGAAGCTCTAGTGCTTGTAGATCATGAAAAGCATGCTTTATGTGACAGTTATATTGTTGAGTTTATTCATGAGGCTACTGAAAATTATTATGAGAGAGGAAAATATGGTTGTAGAAGTTTTCATGATATTGAAACACCTCTCTATGTGCTGAAAGTTTTGAAGTTCCTCTTGTTTTATCTTCCTATGCCTGTCACTTTGTTTTTTGCAAATTTATTTGCATACACGATTCCTATGTATAGGAAGTGGGTTAGACTTAAATGTGTTTTGAATTTTCTCCTTGATGCTTTCTTTTACTTCAACTCATATTTCTTATGAGAGCATCCTCTCAAACTTTTATGCCTGAAGATGATAATATGTCTATTATTCTTGGGAGACCTTTTCTTAAATACTGCAGAAGCTGTTATTAATTGTAATCAAGGGAAGGTGACCTTCAATGAACACATTGTCTATTTCCTCAAGAAGATTGAAAGGACTTATGGTTTTAATTAAATTGAACATGTTGAGGGCATTCAAGTTGGAGAAATATATTGTCCCATACGAAGAGAAAAATATGAAACTATTATGATTGGGACCATTGCTATCAAGGTTGAGGTAACATAATAATTAGTGGGATACAAAGTTTTGTCTCATATGGAATTGTTTTGGTAACAATACCTGATCAACCTTGTTAACAAAAGGATTTCATTGAACAAAACAATGTTTTCACCATGATTATCTCCGCTTACTTCTATTCTATCCATTTTAGTTTTTGCTTCTTATGCCTAACTTAAAGGCGTTAAAGAAAAGTACTTGTTGGGAGATAACCCAAGAGTTTTAGTTGAGTCTTGGAAGTTATTACCTCTGTAATAACCTCTCCTTATCCTTTTTATTTGCTTTTTGTGCCGAGAGTAACCTCTAATGAGAGAGAAGTAATGATTGGAAAAATTGCTGTCCCGAAACAGATTTCTGTGCTTCACCGTAAAAATTCCTGAGAGAGCTCTGTATGTCGGATTGAGCTGTAATTTTTTGTGCTTCAGCCCCAGGTTGTTATCTAACTTTCGTTAGTTCAACACTTTTATATTTGGGCAACAAAAGGTCTTAGAACAAATTCTTCTTTACCTGCTGGTCTGTTTTGAGAGATTTCTGCCATTTTCTGCATTTGCTTCTTGTTGGTTCCTTCTTGAGTTCTTTTGGGGAATTGAGATTTTTGAGGGAAGTTCTACAGTAGCTAGTGTTCTAATGGAAGTTTATTTGGTGTTATAACTGAACCTTGAGATTTATTTATCTTAAGTGCACTAATGTTGCTAATGAGATTGTGTGAAGTTTTGTATGAAGGAAAAATTTCAGGTGTATGGAAGGAATGAGTAATGAGATGAAGAATGGACTAAAGCTCAAGCTTGGGGATGCCACGCGTGTCACCCCAAGAAATATCCAAGAAGTACAAGCGTCAAAGCTTGGGGATGCCCAAGGCATCCCCTTCTTCATGAATAAAAATCTCAGGTTTCTTCCAAACACTTCATTTTTATTGTTTCATGCACAATTGTGTTGTTCTTGGAGCGTCTTCTTTTTCGTTTTTGTTTTGGTTTTTAGTTTGCGTGGTTTGCTTAGTTTGCTGAATAAATTGGTTGGACCCCCCTCTTTCGTACTTTGGTGTTCAAATGGTTTGGTTTGGTTTGGAAAAGAGTAGGAAAGCTCATGCTTAAGTGGTAAAGAGAGCTTGTTTTTGACTGTGGCCTATGCTTTGTCATGCCATGCTTGATATTGTTTTGGCTTTATTCTTAGTATTCTTTGATGTAGCATGACTTGTTATAAACAATTGAGATTGCTTATTGTGCCTTGGATGAATCATGTGTTGTTTTAGCATATTAAAGCTTAGTATAGTGGTATTCTCCCTTGATGCTTTATTTGGGTTGACTTGGCACATGATCACACCATGTTATGACTATCTCAAGTCACCATAAGCCTTTATGATCCTTTAGTTTTCAACTTGTACTATCACTTTATGCTTTGATCAATGATGTTTTGTCGCTCTGCATGATTATGGCCATTATTGCTCTCTTAGTTTGTCGCTCCCAGTCTTTTGCTAGCCTCCACAACAAAGTATGAGTTCCACTCATGCATCCAACTCCCTAAACCAAGTTTTTCCAAAGAGTCCACCATACCTACCTACTAGCTTATGCTATTCCAAGTATATTCATGCTTTTGTTTACCTTCCACTTGTTATGAGAAAACTAGTGATTAAAGCTCTCACGAACTTGATGGCACACTTTACTTTTTGCCCCTAATAAACTTGAACCATTGGGTTCTTCTTTGTTGCGTATATGCTTGCACTTTATAAGTTGAAATTAGCAGAACCATGTTTCATGGGGAACGCTTTCAACATTGCACTTGTACTCTGTACCCCGTTGATATCATGTTCTTTTGCTTACAGATCCCGGCGGTGTGAAATAAATGTGGAATTTGTAAGATCAAGGAGTTTGTATGTGTGTTAGAGAAACGCCTGGGCCACTAGCCTAAGCCATGCCTAATCATGGTGGAAACTTGCATCATCACCATAATGAGCACTCTATGAAGCATCCTCAATAAAAACATATGCAAATAGGAAATAAAAACATTGCTGAGATGCTCATTGTCTGCTTGCCTTGTCATTTTGATTATGGGAAAGCTCCCGTATCATGTGCAAGGGGTACCCCGTTGGCGGTTCTTAATGATACACATATACTTACAATGACAAGAGCTTACTCGTGACTGAAGTTGAGTAGCATGAGGATCGGTCTTCGTAAGTAAGGGGCATGAGATTTCGGTTTATAACTTGTCAAGCATATCCTCTTGGTTGTGTCACTTTAACCTTAATCACCTTCAAGATGCTTATGATAGGGGCAATGAGAGCTGAAAGCTATAAGTACCATAATTTTTGAAAGCTCTTTATGAGACTTGAATCCCTACTTCCTTTTACAAAGGCTTTTCTTCCACCATTACATTGAGTCTCCACCTTCTATCTTTATGCACTACTTTGAGAGCATAGTGGCCATTCTTAGTTCTATGTGCATTGTCCCAAGACTAGTTGATTGATGCATAACTTGTTATTGCTTGTTTGAAACTTTTGTATCTAGTCACTCTTATGAACTTTGAAGGTGTCCTATGCATTTATATTTGCTACTCTATTGAGGGACAACTGAATACTTTTATGCTATGTTTTCTTTATGTGAAACAAACAAACGTCTTGCAAAGCATTGTTATTCATGAATCTTTTGTTTGTGCCTTTTCATGTTGCATCAGTCTCTTTGCTTATTGCTAGAACTTTTTCTTTCATGTTATGATTGAAGTACTTTGATCCCAGATTTGAATGTTTTACAAATATTTTGATCAAGTCTTTGATGGTGCATGTCACCTCAAAAATTATTCTTTCTTTTTATCACTTACCTACTCGAGGACGAGCAGGAGTTAAGCTTGGGGATGTTGATACATTGCAAATGTGTCTATAATTTTTGATGCTCCATGCTTGTTTTTATCCACTTTCTTGTGTTTTGTCCACACTTTGGAGTACTTTTCATATGATTTCTTGGACTAACCTATTAACAAGAGCCACAGTGCCAGCTGCCTGTTTTCTGCTGTTTTTGGTTCCAGGAAAGTCAGAAAATGAATATTCTCGGAATTGGATGGGACAAAAGCCAAAGTGCCGATTTTTCCAGAAGACTCACGAAGCCAGAATACGAGACGGAGGAGGGCCAAGGGCTAGCCACCCCCCCCCCCAAGCGCGGGCTAGGCCTGGCCGCGCCAGGGCCTGGTGTGGTGGCCCTAGGCATCCCCTCGACCCCTCTCTTCGCCTATAAGAAGCCTTCTGACCTAAAAACTTCGGGGGGTTCGACGTTTTTCCATGAAAAGTTCCGTTGCGCCGCCGCCACCGAAGGGGAGATTCGGGGGACAGAAAGTCTCTGTTCCGGCACCCTGCCGGGACGGGGAAGTGCCCCCGGAGCCATCTCCATCGACCTCCACCATCATCTTCATCGACCATCCATGTTTCCCCCATCTATGAGTGAGTAATCCCCCGCTGTAGGCTATGGGGATGGTAGGGATTGGATGAGATCATTCATGTAATGGCATCAGATTGTTAGGGCATAGTGCCTAGTATCTCTATTAGTGCTTTATGACTTTGTTGCAACTTTGTTGTGCTTAATGCTTGTCACTAGGACCCGAGTGCCATGATTTCAGATCTGAACTTATTATTGATTCATCATGATAGTATTGTTTTGCATCTTATCTACAACTTGTATACACACGTCGTTGTCCGGAACCTATGGTCCCGAAGTGACAGAAATCGGGGTAGCCGGAAGGGAAAGGGTTTGATGTGAGGATCACATGTGTTCACGGAATGGTAATGCTTTGCTCCGGTGCTCTATTAAAAGGAGCACCTTAATTGCCAGTAGTTCCCAAGAGGCCCCGCTGCAAACGGGCTGGCAGGACAAAAGATGTTGTGCAAGTTCTCATTGCGAGCACGTATGACTATATATGGAACACATGCCTAGGATTGTCTAGTACTTGGGTGCTTTATCTTGTTTATCTGCAATTGCCCTATGTTCTGATTGCTATGTGAATTGTCTTGTCCATGAAACGCCCGTCCATCCATCCCTATGCCTACCGCACTCGAATCCCACTGTTTACTGCTTTTGTTACTACTGTCTTTGCTTTGCTACTACTGTTACTTTACTATTCCTACTACAAAACTGTTGCTACTGATAAACTGCCGTGAGCAAGATTGTTTCCAGGTGCAGCTGAATTGACAACTCAGTTGTTAAGGCTGATAAGTATTCTTTGGCTCCCCTTGTGTCGAATCAATAAATTGGGTTTCACTTCCCTCGAAAATACTGCAATACACCCCCTATACTTGTGGGTCATCATCAAGTCAGCTACAGGACACCCATATCCGGCACAGGAGTCCATAATGGCCTTGATGTCCTGCTCCTGGCCATCTTCATCCCCTGTAGAGTACCCTCTGGTCACTTGCCATATCTCCATGTTTCCATGGTGGCTCATGACCATGGTGAGAGCGTTCTGCGCTGCGGATCGCGCGTAGGACATGTTCCAATCCTGAACGAGCTGCGGCATTTCCTTTGCCTTGTCCCGCACCTGAAAATCGGACATGCGGTGCATGTCCGGAATCTTGAGGGCTTCGCCAATATCCTCAAGGGATTGGCGGAAGTCATGAAGCAGGTCGCCGACTTGGGTAAGCCGGTGGGTGCGGGGCTCAGCAGAGGTGGAGTCCGTCAAGTTCAGAGGACCTATATACAAAACAAGTTAAGAAATATACGACATTGAAGAAAGTTGAAGAAAAGATAAGTCAGACAGATGGAACGTACCGAAAATGACGTCGTCGATTTTGGTCTTCTCCTCCCGGAGACTTTGGAGTTCATCCCGAAGCGCCTGGGAAATGTCCCTCTCTCTGCTTAGCTCATTCTTTAGGTCCGAGATTATTTTATCTTGAGCAGCGATCTTGCGATCAAGCTCTTCAGTAGCCATGGAGGAGGATTCAAGGACTTGAGCTATCCTCTTTTCGTGATCCACCTTGAGCTTATCCAGCTCTTGGCGAAGCTTCTTGTTCTCTACCGCCAAGGTCTTGAGGTTCTCGGCCTCTTCGATCATGGCGCAGGATTGTTTCACCAGCGCTATAAGCCAAAAAGAACAACAGTTCAGAAAAATTCGACATTGAAATACAAAGGCAAGGTTTGAATCTCGGAATGTTTACCTTCGGCTTCATCCTTTGCTACTTTAAGTTCAACATTTTTAAGCCGGAGAGCTTTGATCTCTCTCCGCTTATCACAGACATTCTTCAATAAATCCTGGTTATAGGAACATACTTTCTGTAAGTCAGAATACCCAAAGTCAGAAAGCTACTTAAGACTCGGGCTAATATTTTTGCTAATATCAGCACGAGCCTTGGGGGCTACACTAGTTCGTTCTTTGGCATCCTAATGATGCATAAACCCGGATTATATATCCTACTTCATGCTTGGGGGCTAGAGGATATGATATAAAATAATAGAAGAAACAGGAGTTGGAATTCCGACTTACATGTTGTTCGCGGGTGAGTTTATCCAAACCTGCGTTCACTTCAGCTGGCACCTTTTCGGCGAGAGTCAAAGGAATCACTGGGGCTGTTGGAAGCTCTCTAGTCCTAATCCTCTCGTCGCGAAGGCGCACTTGTTCGAGAAGGTCAGAGAACTTGATGTCCTCTGCTTCTTGCGCTTCTTCTTCGGTAGACAAATTTCTTTTCTCCAGGTATTGCTTGGCTAGCTGCTGGATCTCTTCTGCAGATTTCCGAGAAAGGCCAAGCTTGGCAAGTCCCGGATTGCTGAGGAGGTTTTCGGCAAAGGTTTCTGCCGAGGGATCATTACCCAAAGAGGGTTCACCCTTATCTAAATCTGACTCACCCATGGTGACGTCAGTTTGCGAATCAAGGTTTGCAGGCTCCGATGAAGCAGCCGGATCTTCTACGGCGACCGGGGAGATCAGCGGCGTTGTGGAAGGTTGAGGGGCAGGACTCGGAGGAGCCACGGCAGGAGAAGCTATGGTAAGCTTCGTCTGCCGTAGCGGCTTCAAAGGAATCCCTTTCCCTTTGCCCTGGACGAGCGACTTTGCTCTGAGAATGTAATAAAGTCAGAAACATTACATCTCGGAAAGAAATTCGAGTAAAGTACAAAGGTGGAAATTGTGATTGCAAGTTACCTCTTCACAACAGGCACCTCCTTTGTGCCAACAACCACTGTTGGAGCTTTGTGCTTCTTGAGCGCAAGGTCCGGCAATGGGACCACCTCTGTCTCCTGAGAGAACTCAGGAGGATATCCTTCGAGCGGAGCAAATTCTGACTCAGGGAGGTCAGCGAGCTGAAAATAAGAAAACATATCAGCATTGCAATGTAATTCAAAGATTGAAACACATAAAAGGTGTACTGTTGAAACTTACCGGGACCACGGGGTTTTCCACCGTGTGCATATCCAGAAAAACCTCCGGGATTCTCCTCTCGATCCGCTCCTTAATCAGCCACTTGATCTGGCTAATATAGCCCTGTGTGGTGTAGGTTTTGGGGCTGATGCGGAGGGAATCTTTTTTGGATGACGTGATGGAATGCATCCGTCGATCCCCACGGTACTGAAGGGGCTGGATCTGACGTGAGACCCAACATTGGACCAAGTCAGATCCCTTCAGACCCTTGTGTTTGATCAAATATTCGATCCGCCTCTTAGCGAGGATCAGATCGTTGGAAAGAGCAAGAGCAGCCTTGTCCCAAGAAGGTTGGGCCGTGGCAGCTCCGTCAACAAAATCCGGTAAAGCAGTGGCTTTGCCGAGAGCCGGAATATCCTTATGATAGAAAAATGTGGCTGGCCATTTTTTGACCAAGTCACTAGCTAAAATTTTGGGATATGCGCCCTCGCGTCTAAGCGAAAAACTAATAGTGCCGATGATGTAAGGAACACCGGCAGTAATGGAGTTTCTCCGGACATGAAAGTAGTATCGGAAAAGAGTCAAACTCGGCCTAATGCCGAGAAAGCCCTCACACAACGAAGCATATGCGCTCATCTCTAAGATGTATTTGGGAGGAAGGTTATGGAGTTGAACTCCGTAATGATTAATCACCTCGGAGAAGAACTCCGAGGGAGGAAACGACAAACCTCTATCGAGGTGGGTGCCGAAGTGGACCCGTTCGCCGTCGCACGGATTGGGGACGGTTTCCTCGAAGCCGTTCCGCCAGTTGCCGACGGCGAGAAGCCCTTCCTTCTCCACGTTCTTGAGGCCCTCCTCGTTGAGAGCGCAGGGGATCCAGATCCCACGGAAGCTCTCTTTCTCCGCCACCGCTTCCGTCGCCGCCGCCGCTGCCGCCAAGCCGGAGGAAGAAGATGAAGCCATTTCTCCGACGAGAAGATGACCTAAAAGGGGCGGCGCTGGGAGTTCTGTGGGAGAGGAACGGGGAGCTCTGTGCGCGCAGGGAGATGGGAAGGAGAGGAAAAGGCAAAGGACTAGTGGAAGGAGAAGGAGAAAATCCTTACCCCTTATATCCACCTAACTGCGCCAAGATTCGTGCAAATGCTATAGTGTAACCGCCACGCGTCGTGGAAGGAAATAGGAAGGACCCACATGATAATTGTGTCGCCTCGATCTCCACGCACGCATTGAAACGGTGCCTCGGTTCCACGAACCGCGGACCCACCAACGGTCGTGCTGACGTCATGCCTGTCAGCTGACGTGACTTGACCATGACTTGTGTCAGGTGGCGTTAGCAACCAAGTTCCGGCTTAGTTTGAAATCAAGCTGGAAAATCCGAGTAACCTGATGATAGGTCCGACTTATTTTTAAGACCCGGATCGTATTTTTTGTTGTGAAGTTTCAGGAACCCTTCAAGATTCTACAAGCCGAAGATCAAGCTAGACGATGATAAATCCGACTTTGGATCTTGGAGGTGTCCGGGGGCTGCTGTTGGGGATATACTTTCCGAGTATCCTCACCGTTCCTCACTGACCAGGGTGGCCCACTTCGGGTTAGAGCTTTGATTCACGGGCGGCCCAGTCAGGGAGAAAGACAGAGTCCAATCCGGCTACGGGAAGGCCCAGAAGACTTACCGACTTAGGCCCATAATGTTACTTGTAGTTCAAGATGTACTCTGTAACCGACTCTTAGTCGTAGCCGGTTAGTACTCTCCTGTAAACCCTAGGACGGATATCTATATAAGCCGTCCTAGGGAGAGCCTTTAGGGCAACACCTCAATAGTCTACAATCTCAACTCACATAGGCGAAACCATTGTAACCCATATTTCGGCTCTGCCGTATTACTGGATTGCTAGCAGGAGTAGGATCCGTCCAAAGCCGGTGGATTCGAACCTGGATAAACTTGTGTGCTCACCATCCCGGAACACCATACGTCTCACACCCCTCTCTTCCGCACGCGTCGAGGACCCCCTCATGGCGTACTTGTCCTCAATCCGACGACACCTTTCTCGCCTAAAATTTATCTTGGAACCAAAAACAACGTCAAGAAAAACTTTACCTAAAGGAATTTCGGCTTTACCTGGTACTATTCCATGGAAAGAGGTTTCTGTTGGAGCGAGATTATCCATGGGATAGCCTATTGTTCGCAACGTTTTTGCCTAGATCATATTTATGCTGCTTCCTACGTCCATGAAGACCTTGCTCATATCGAACCCGCCAATTTGTGCTTCGACTATCCGGGCTGAATGACCAGGTCGTGGGACCCGGAGTGGGTGATCTGCTCTGCTGAATTTGATTTCTTGCTCTGACCAATGGAGATATTCGGGTGCAGCCAATGTTGATGTTTCTGCCATATTTATTTGTCTTGTGATGAGCTTATAAATTCTGTTGGGTGGACGACCTTTCTGAATCATAGACATTGTTCCTTTTTATCTGGGGGGGGGGTAGTCGTTGTTTTGATCGTTTGAGTTTTGTGGTGGTGCAACTGGTGGTCGTGCACCGATGGCTAGTGCACCAGGCGTGAATGTCTATCCTCGATTTGTTGCTTCGGCTGCCTTTGCGTTGCACAACTCCTGCATCTTCAGGATTGTTTGATAGTCTTTCATCAGGTGATTGGATTGTTGTCTGCCTGTTGAGTCAATGTGAAAATGCACATTACAGGGCCCTTCCAGCATTTGTATTGCGGACATAGGTGGGTCTCGTGCTCTTGGCTGATACCGCTATGCGGACCGGCTTCCTCTGATGTCGTCCCTGCTCTGATGGTATCTGCTATTATTGTCGTTGCTTCTGTTGTTACCTGCACCCGAAAACCTTCTGCAACGTAACTTGGTCTCGTGTGTTCATCATTGTTCCTTCTTCTTCTGTCATTGCCGCGTTTATCCCTATCTTCTTCGGGTGATCGCGCACGCTTATTATGTAGCGCGCCCTCTCCATCAGCCCAGCGATTTGCTATTCCCATTAACTGTGATACTGTCTTTGGTTTAACCCAACCCAGCTCTTCTATGAATTCTCGGCGACGGAGGCCATCGTTGAAAGCATCGATGGCCCTTTCGTCGGATATGGATTCAACTGAGTTTTTGATAATATTCCATCGTTGTATGAACGCTCTTATTGAAGGTAACAACAGAAGCATCGATGACCCTCAACACGCACCCCACTCGACTCACCTCTCACCCAGCAACCTCTCTGACCCATCCTCGGAGCAAAGTGAGGAGTGCAGCACTAGAATTTCACCGGAGCCCGCCGCCGCAGTGGTGGAACATAGCCAGCGCTAGGAGCCGTCCTAGAAGTTGCCGCGACCACCATTTGAACTGCCATCATCAACCAATTCATTCGCCCGCACCATTGTACCTAGCTGGATCCCTAGTAAGCCAACCCCCACCGTAGAGCTAGGGTTGAAATCCCATGCGCGTCGTGCGACGGAGAAAATGTCCCTGAGCTATTGATCGTGCTCTAATCGTGCGGCTAGGATTAACGCGTACCGATTCGCATTAAAACAGCCGCTGACGTGTGGGGCCAGTGCAAGTGCAGCCCGCTGCGCGCGCGCTGTGTAGTTGGGCCGGCCCAATATCGTTCCCGCGCGTGCCCACGAAATCAAATCTGGATTTTTTTCTTTTATTCCAAAACCCTATTCTGTAGTTGATTTCAAAATTGAATTTAAGGAGATTTACTGAACCAAATTGCATGATTCCAATTTTGCTAGAAAAGAAATGAAAATCTCTAAACACTCCCATTGGATTCAAATAGTTTGAATTTATATATCACCCATAGTAAAAATAACAAGATAATGACTTTTCCAACTTCAAACATTTTTCTAAAATCAACCATAAATGCTTTTGAGTTGATTCCAATTGTCAAAAATCACATTTGCCATGCTCTATCTGAATATGTAAAAATATTTAGTTTTACATGCAATAGTCTTGGTCTAGTATTAAAAGAATGGTTATATAGTCATTTCTAGTCACTTTAACTATATTAAATAGCAATATTAACTTTGAATATATGCCATATACTTTAAATCACATTCCCAAGTATTATAATATGTGGTGATGACATGTGTCAACATGATCCCATATTTTATAATTGGAGAATATTAAATCCTAAGAATTTTTCAATGAGTAGAAATTGAATTTCCAAAATAAGATAAATAAGGTGTCGTGGTGGTGTCACGGCAGATGCCATGGATAGGCTAAAGGTGGGGACTAATACACGCTAGGGGAATCCAGGAAGGGATAGTGAAGTGATTCTTCACACAGAGGTTTGTATTTTCTTAGCTTCCAAGATTACAAGTGCTCCTAGAGCTGTATTGGCTAGAGGAGGAAGAAGGAACTCTCTTACTCTCACACACACATCGCCCTTAGAACCTTAGCCAAATCAGAATAGCGGGACCCCCTCTACTGAAACTCTACCCCTCCTTATATAGAGGGAGCTAGGTCTCTGCCTAGGGCATACGTGGAGGCATATTCCTAAGAATATGCCTCCTCCCAAAGTAGTAAGCCGACCGAGGTGCTTTTCCCCCGCGTCACACATGCAGAGGATACGTGAGCCTCTGCGGCGCCCGCATCAGCCGACATGGGCGTCGTCACCCTTGTCGGCCACGCCCCGGTGGTCCTGCCCTTGTTTGCTTCGCTCAGGTAGTGCATACCGGGGCTTCTTTTGACCAGCGAGATTCCTTCCTTCTCCTAGAAGCTAGACGTGACCCGGATCATAGTTGATCCGGCCACACCCATTCCTGCATACAAGTAAAATAGGCATTTCCGACTTACTCCTTAAGTCGGTTGAGACTTAGTTAGGCGAACGCCCCATGGTCCGGATTACCCCGTGATTTGGCCTGCCTTGAGGCGACCCGGCCAGCATCTGCTTTGGCTTTGCCGAACCTCGGCTAAATCAGCCTTTATACCCCGGCGTGACCCTATCCGGGGGTATCCCCCCAACATTAGTCCCCGAAGCTGATGCGGTCTTAGCTGCCTTGGCCGCTAAGGCCACATCAGGTTCAATTCTGTGCTCTGGTCGTTATTTCCGAGTTACCTCCTTATCTCGGATTATGTGGATTTACAATCCCTTCGCACATTCCAAGTTTTCACTTGCCGGCCGGGTTACCACTTTAGCTCGGACCTCATGGTTTTACTTTCCCTCTGCACATTCCAAGTTTTCACTTGCTGGCCGGGTTACCATGGTCCCATCCGGGTCATGTTTCCTTCTCTCGTACGCCAACCCATGTGGAGGCTAATCATTATGTTGTCTTATTTTAAGGGCCAGCACTGTAACCGCCGCAGTGATTGTCAGTTATCACTATGCGCGGGTCACGTCACGCCTGCCTCCTCGTTTGCCGCATCCACGCATCATGTCATGGGATGAATTTCGTTCTGTGGCCTTCCGTGTAGCTTCGTGCTGATTGGTTGATGCGGGTAATACACGACCACATTGTGTGGCGTGCCTGCAGGACACGATCCCACTTTCCCCTCGTGGGAGAGGTTAAATAGGGGAGGGGCGCACTCCTTAGGATTTTGCCCCTTCCGCGCCCCTCTGCCCCTTGCTCTTCTTCTTCTTCTTTGCGACAGTGCCGCCGCCAGTGCTTCTCCATAGCAGCGCCGCCACTGCACTTTTTTCCCCACACCTCTGTATCTTCACCATCGCTACGCGCCTCCTCCACCACGGGTTGTTGCCAATCTAGGCCGCTGCCCCCCACCACCGCTAGCGCCAGCGAGGGCAGCGAAGACCAGATGACGGAGGAGGAGCTCGTCGTCGCCGAGCAAGAGATGGAGGAGGACTCCGCGGCGGCGGACCGTGGTGCGTGGGGCGGGTCTTGGGTCTGCTAGGACGACCTGGATTGGCTCTACCGCACCAGACGCATCCCCACCGGCGTCGCCGCTCGTCTCGCCTCCGCCGAACTGGCCCCCTCACCCAATTCGGGTGAGTACGTCGTGTTCTTGTCCCACTTCCAACGGGGGTTCGGTTTGCCGGTCAGCGACTTCTTCCGGGATTGGCTTAGCACCTACCAACTCCAGCCGCACCACCTTCCTGCCAATGCCATAACTTCTCTTTCCGCTTTTGCTTCTACGATCGAGGGATATGCCGGACTATGGTCCACGAAGGAGCTATGGATCCGGTTTTTCGGCCTTCGTCGTAATGTCATCCCAAACATCCAACTTGATCCGGAGGACAAGCAGCTCACTCAATTTGGAGCTGCGTCCATCTCACCCTGGAGGCTTTCCGTTTTCCCCCGGGTCACCGGGCTGGATTCCTGCAAAGGGTGGGCCCGGACTTTCTTTTATGTCCGGAATATAGGCACCGAAGACTTAATCCGGCTACTCCCCTATACTCCGGGTCCACCTAACCCGAAACTGTGGGACGTCGTTCCCAAGAAGCCCATGGCCTTGGCCAACCAGGTCAACAAGAGGTTCGCGGAGCTGAAGAAGCTAGGGTTGCGCAACGAGGATGCTATGATCACGTTCGTGCGCAGCCGAATTTCCCCCCTCCAGAAGCGCACCCACAAGGTGTGCCACATGAGCTTCGGCCGTGACCCCAACCGGACCTCATCCTTTGAGTTGAGCAACATGGAGATATATCGCCAGGTTAAGGCTCTCTTCACCACCCACAAGGACTTCTCCGCTGAGTGGACTTGGGGAATTGAGCATTATTGCCGTGACAGGCTTCCTCCCGCGGTAAGCTTCGTGGTGCAAACTTACTCCAGACTAATTATATATCGGTCATTGTTGCATTTTTGACTCTGCTGTTCATTCTTTTCCTCAGCTATTTCTTCACCAGACCCTCGAGGACGGCACCGATCCGACCCTTAAGTGGGCACCGGACCGGGAGACTCCGGATGAGGAAGAGCCGAACCAGGAGATGTTCCTCCCGATGACCGACGCTACAAAGCGACCCACGGGTAAATCCTCTTATATTAGAGATTGGCCCGATGATGAAGGTGGCTCGGATGTCGAGGTGATTGAACCTGTTGATGTTGTCCCCCTTTCTTTTGCTTTTCCGGCATCAACTAATCCCGGTGGGCATATTCACGAGGACCCTCCACTTGCTATGGGCGAACCTGTTCCGGTAGCGCCAAAGAAGAAGTGCGGAGCGGCACCAAGTTCTTCCTCCGGACCTTCTCAGCCTGCCAAAAGGCGAAAGAAGTCCGGAGAAAAAACTGCCTCCAAGCCAACAGGCAAGGCCCCAGCACGAAGGGCTCGGAAACCCAAGGAGCCCCAAACCTCGGATGGGTAAGTCATTTTCCTTCTACAACTTGCTCTTCCTTGCATTGTTGTAATTTCTCTTCTGACATTATCTGATTTGGCAGGGCTGCGGTGGAGGTCCCTCAGAGTGGATCTAGCATCTCTTCGCCGCTCCGGCCTAGCCCTTCTCCTCCTCGTGACGACGAGTCACGCTCACTGAGCCCTATTCATGAGGGTTCTGCGGCTGCTCCGGGTTCTGTTCCACCTCGTCAAGAGGGGGTAACCTTGGAACGGGGGAGACCGGCCCGGTCGAGGCGACAGCATCCACAACTTCGGCCTCGCCGCAACCAGCATCCACTGAAACTACCTCGGCACCAGCACCAGCTCCAGCACCAGTAACCGAACCAGCACCAAGTCCGGTAGCAAGAAAATCAGCAGCTGCACCAAGTCCAGCAACCAGAGCACCAGCGCCAAGCTCCTCCGCCTCGTCCGAATCTTCTCAAACTCGGCGAGGAACTACCCCAGCAGCTCCAAAGGGAAAATCCGATGCAACCACTTCCTCTTCCCAGCAAGCAAAGGGCAAAAAGGCTCCTGACGCTACCGAGTCATCATTCGTCGAGGCTGGGCAACGTACCCTCGCATCAATGCTTCCCAAGAAGGCTTCAGCTGCGAAGGACGCCCCTACCGAGCCAACCGATGCACAACAGATGGTTCTGCACATCAGCCCGGCCCTTGCCTTGGTTGAGAGGAAAGGGGCGCACGCGAAGGGCTTGGTGGCGCCCCATATGCCCACCGGCGAGCGGTACCCTCCGATGTTGATTGAATTCGTCATGAATTGGAATAAGGCAGAGGTAGTTCAAGACGCTGATCTCCCGGAGAAGTTCGGCCCCGCCGAGTTTTCCGCCCAAATGAACACAGCCGCTAAGGCAATCAACCTCGCGGGGCGGATGATGGAGGTACGTTGCTTCCCCTTTACATGCTGTAGATAATAACCATTAGTCCCCGAGCCTCTGGGGGAGTAACTTGTTACCCGGTCGGATGCTCTTTAGAAAACTAACGTAGCTCCATGAGAACTTTGAATATGCACACACCTAGAGCCGGGTTAAGTTCCACTTGGCCCGGATTTTGTACACTTCGAACATGCACACACCTAGAGTCGGGTTAAGTTCCACTTGGCCGGGATCTTGTACACTTCGAACATGCACACACCTAGAGCCGGGTTAAGTTCCACTTGGCCCGGATCTTGTACACTTCGAACATGCACACACCTAGAGCCGGGTTAAGTTCCACTTGGCCCAGATCTTGTACACTTCGAACATGCACACACCTAGAGTCGGGTTAAGTTCCACTTGGCCCGGATATTGTACACTTCGAACATGCACACACCTAGAGCCGGATTAAGTTCAACTTGGCCTGGATCTTGTACACTTCGAACATGCACTAAGCTAATCTATGTTTCTGTACTCCTTTCAGGTGACCACCAATCGTCGGAGTGCTGAATTCCAACGTCTGCTGGACACCCACAAGATGCTACACGCAAAGCAAGCTGCACTTCTCGTGGAATACGAGAAAAGGGGTAAATTTCTTCCTTGGCGCTTCTTCGTTTTTCTTCATCTTCCTCTGCCGAACTAATCTCATCATTCGGTTTCCGCAGCTGGGGTGGAGGCTGAGAACAAGATTATGCGTAAGAATCTAGAGCAGATCAAGGGTAAGTCATTTTTGTCTGACCTTACAGTGCTTTCCATTTCCTTTTCTCCTTGGCTCGGCAAACATTCATACCTCAGCTCTGGCGGGTCAACACACTATTTCAAGATTGCTTGAAGATAGTGTGCCCGTGCCTGATATGATGCTGCATTTTCTCAAACAAGCAGGGCAGCATCAAGCCGAGCTTAAGAAGAAAGATGATGAGCTCGCCCTCCTCCGGACCAAGGACGATGAGATCACCAGGCTCAAGGCTGAGATGGAGAAAATGAAGGCCCAGCACCAATCCGAGCTCCAAAAGGTTGGCCAGGATTACACAGAAGAGCGCAAGCGCCTCAATCTCCAGATCGCCAAGGACCAGGATCTACTCAAGGAGTCTAGCATCCAGCTTGGGTCGGCGAATGCTGAGCTTGAGCAGCTTCGTAAGAGACGCGATGACTGCACCAGGGAGTTGACCCAGATCCTCAGCCATATATCACGTAAGTTCCTTTCCCTTATCCGACCTACTTCTCTGGGTTACTTCATATGTCTTTTCTTTACCTTCTTCCTTTGTCTTGTTTCCAGGCAAATTTCTAGAGGGCACTGCTATTGCGAGCGCAGCAGTTGCAGACTTCCGCCGAGAAAGGGTTACTCCTGCCGCTCCTAACGGTGAAGAGGCTCCCTATGACATGGAGGACCTATTGGTCAGCTTATCATCTCGCGTGGAGCTCATCAAGAATTATGGCAAGGACATCCTCGACGTTGCAGTTCGAATCTTCAACACGTTCTGGCCCGGAGAAGATACTCCGGAGACCACCGCAATTCTCGTCGAGAAGCTAATGGAAACCGAGACCCGGCTCGACCTTTGGAGAGAGTCCGCTGGATGCGCCGCAACTGATACCATTCTTCACCACATACTCACGTGGTATGAGAAGATCGATCTCAACCTCCTGACATGCCTGCGCACAGGATCCAGATGGACCAATGACCCGGAGTGGGTAGCTCGGCGCCAGGCTTGAGCCCATAGCCTCATCGAATACGCTCCCATTCATGAATGGGCTGAGGGGGCGAGCTTCTTGGAAGCCGCTGGGGACGAAGAGGTTGAGAACGATGAAGATGGCTCGGACGGTGATGGAGAAGATGACGCCTCGGATATCGAAGATGGCGAAGATGATGCTGAACTTCCTCCTCCTGCTGCTCCTTGAGCGAAAAAACTTGAAAATTTATCAGATCCCCGGTATGCCGGGTGGAGTTGTATCCCATATACATGTGATATTTTGCTACTAAGTTCTTATGCCGGATTAACTTGGGCGTAGTCCCCGAGTTTCTTTTTCTTGTTCGTCCAATCTTTTGGCTCGGCTCGTGTCTACCTTGATTCGGTTTTACGACTTACGAATCCGAGCTTCAAAAATTGTCTTAACAATACTGGGAAACTTTTAGACTTAGTTCAAAAATAAAACTGCATAATAAATCGAAAATAAATACAAGGTTAGTCCGAAAAGCAAACGTCGGCTCGAATAAATTCTTTTCCTTAGTCGTTTTTCATGTGCTACGCAATTCCAAATTTGTTCTCTTGCTTGCCATGAAGTCAATTCTTGTTGGACAGCAGCAAGTCGAAGAGTTGGGTTCTTGGTGCTCACACATTACTAATCCGAGTTAAGTAGAACAACTTATTCCAGCTAACGCACAAAAAACGACAAATATCATTAAGGCAGTCCCCGAGTTATTGCTCGAGGTGCCAACACTTCATTGATAAGCTCATTGCCGGCATACATACCGACACATGAGAAGACTCGGATACATACACTTCTTTGCTAAGTGTAGAAAGGACGAAGGAGAGCTACATTCCATGGACGCTTAGATTCCTCGCCGGACCTGTCCGCCTTGTTTTTTTCCTGTGGCTTTGCATTTATAAGATAATAAGAATCATTGTGCAATGCCTTGCTCACGATGAATGGTCCTTCCCATGGGGGGATAATTTATGCATGCCAGCAGTACGTTGTACCAACCGGAGCACCAGATCGCCTTCCCGAAAGACTCGGGGGCTTACTTTCCGGCTATGATAGCGTCGGAGATTTTGCTGATATATGGCGGATCTGGACAATGCCAGTTCTCTCGCTTCTTCCAGCGGATCAACATCATTTTGCCGGGCTTCTTGCACTTCGGCTTCTGTGTATTGGGTGACCCTAGGCGAATCATGCTCTATGTCGGCTGGTAATACAGCTTCTGCCCCATATACCAGAAAAAACGGCGTATAGCCTATTGATCGATTCGGAGTTGTTCTTAAACTCCACAGTACCGCTGGTAGTTCTTCTATCCAGCACCCCGCTGATCTTTGCAGCGGCTCAATGAGTCGGGGTTTTATCCCGGATAATGCTAATCCGTTGGATCTTTCCACTTGCCCGTTCGATGCGGGGTGGGCTACCGAGGCTACGTCTAGCCGGATCTTCTTATCCCGGCAAAAACGCACAAATGCGCCTTCCGCAAAATTTGTGCCATTATCAGTTATGATACTGTGAGGATAACCGTACCTCAAGATGATATCCTTGAGGAACGTTACGGCCGTAGCTCCATCGCATTTTCTTATAGGCTTTACTTCAATCCACTTCGTAAACTTGTCCACCGTTACCAAAATGTGAGTCATATTTCCCCTTGCTGGTTTGAACGGGCCGACCATATCCAAGCACCATACGGCAAATGGCCAAGTAATTGGTATGGTCTTGAGTTCCGACATTGGCATATGTGTCTTGGTAGCGTACCTCTGACAACCATTACATTTTCTCACCAAATCTTCTGCTTGCTCTAAGGCACTTGGCCAGTAGAATCCGTGCCAGAAAGCTTTTGCTACCAAGGCTCGGGACGAGGCATGATGCCCGCATTCCCCTTGATGTATATCTCGGAGGATGTCAAGCCCTTCTTCCGAGTCAACACATCGCTGGAGGACATTGGTCACACTTCTTTTGTATAGTTCGGAATTGATGATCGTGTACGCCTTTGCCCTCCTTTGTGTTTGCCTGGACAACACTTCCTCAGTGGGTAACGTTCCATCTTTCAGGAATTGAAATATAGGTAGTGCCCAAGCTGGTATTGCTCGCACTGGGAACACATCCTCATCAATCTCCATCTGATCCACCGGCATAACTTCAACCGGATCACGCTGAGCAGTCCCCGGGTCTTGCGAAGCAGTCCCCGGGTTTGCCGAGGCAGTCCCCGGGTTTTGCGCACCACTTCCCATGTCAATGTCCATGGGCACAGCTCCGGATTCCGTGTCCTCCGGGACATAGATTGAGTCGGTTTCTGGGGACGGCCTGATGGATGGTTTCTTGAGGTGCTCTAATGCTACACCCCGTGGAATTGCTTGTCGGGTTGACCCAAGCTTCGACAGCATGTCGGCAGCCTCATTTTCCACCCGGGGTACATGGTGAAATTCGCATCCCTCAAAGTAACCAGATATCTTCTGCACATGAAATCTGTACAGTGCCATGTTTGGATCGAGGGCGTCCCACAGTCCCGACACTTGCTGCACCACCAAATCCGAGTCACCAAAGCATATGATCCGACGTATCCCAATCTCTTTTGCCACCTTGAGCCCGTGCACAAGTGCTTCATACTCAGCGACATTGTTTGATGCCGCGAAATGGATCTGCAGCACGTATTTCAACTGGTCCTTTTTTGGCGAAGTAAGTACAACTCCAGCACCTAGCCCGGTTCTAGTTTTTGATCCGTCAAAGTGCATTCGCCAATAGTTCGGATCTAGGAGTGGCGGTTCATATTGCACCTCGGCCCAGTCCACGAAAAAGTCCGCCACAGCTTGAGATTTGATGGCTTCTCTTCTGTCATATTGCGGCGCATAAGGAGCTAGCTCAATTGCCCATTTTACAATTCTACCACTCGCATCCTTGTTACTCATTATCTCGGATATGGGGGCCTCACATATGACCCTGATGGGATGCTCCTCAAAGTAGTGCTTCAGCTTCTTGGCGGCCATGTACACGCCATACCCCACCTTTTGATAGTGTGGATAATTCTGCTTTGAAGCTGACAACACCTCGCTCAAGTAATACACTGGCCTTTGCACCGACTTACCTTCCTCGTCACGCTCCACCACTATCACTGCACTTACAACTCGGTTGGTTGCGGCTATATAGAGTAACATTGGCTCCTTTGATAGTGGTGAGGCTAACACTGGTGCAGTGGCTAACATCTTCTTCAAGTGGGCAAAGGCTTCATTGGCCTGCGGTGTCCAAACGAACTTATCCGACTTTTTCATGAGTTGGTAGAGAGGCAATGCCTTTTCTCCCAACCGACATATAAACCGACTTAACGAGGCCAGGCAACTTGTGAACTTATGGACATCGTTAAGACACTTCGTCAGTTCCATTCATTCGATGGCCCGGATTTTGGTTGGATTAACCTCGATACCTCGGCTGGAAACAAGAAAGCCGAGCAATTTCCCAGCCGGGACACCGAAGGTGCATTTTTCTGGGTTAAGTTTCATCCGGAACCTCCTTAGGTTCGCAAACGTTTGCCTGATATAGTCAAGGAGCGTTTTGCTTTCCTTGGTCTTGATAACCACATCATCCACGTACACTTGTACATTTTGACCGATTTGGTCATGCAAACATTTTTGCGTACATCTTTGGTACGTTGCTCCTGCATTACGTAAACCAAACGGCATAGTGCGATAGCAATAAGCCCCATACGGGGTAATAAACGCATTCTTTATTTGATCATCCGGATTCAGAGGTATCTGGTAGAAACCAGAATATGCATCAATGAATGACAACAATTCACATCCAGCAGTTGAGTCTATGACCTGATCTATTCTTGGTAGCGGAAATGGATCTTTTGGACACGCCTTGTTCAGGTTCGTGTAATCGATACACATTTGCCAAACTGCTGCCACGTTTGGATCATCCTTCTTCTTCTCCACCAGCACCGGATTAGACAGCCAATCTTGGTAAAGAACTTCCATGATAAATCCTGCAGCTAGCAACCGAGCTATCTCATCCCCGATGACTTTCCTCCTATCCTCGGCGAAGCGGCAGAGAGGTTGCTTCACTAGCTTAGCTCCGGGTCTCACATTCAAAGAGTGCTCTGCCAACTCCCTCGGAACACCTTGCAAGTCCTGTGTGGACCAAGCAAAAATGTCCCGATTCCCACGGAGGAAGCTGACGAGCTCGCTTTCCTATTTATCACTTAACCCGGCACCAATTGTTACGGTGCGTTCCGGGAACATGTCATCAACAGGAACCTTCGTGGTGTCTTTCGTGGCCTGGAAGGAGACACTTCCATGCGGGTTACTCAGCACCGACATATACTGCTGCGCGGACTGAGCCAATGCCGCCACCTCTTGAATTTTCCTTTTTTCCTACGCAATCACAAGTGACTCGGCTAAGTTAGACCCGGCCGACGCACAGTCCATGGAACGTCGGAAATCCCCAACAATGGTAATCACCCCGTTTGGTTCGGGCAACTTCATCTTCAAGTAACTAATATGATAGCTCGCCATGAACTTGTTCAGCGCTGGCCTTCCGAGTAACGCGTGGTACGCACTTTCTAAGTTCACCACCTTGAACTCCAAATTTTCGGTTCGGCAGTTATCCCTCGTGCCGAACAATACGTCAACCCGGACCTTGCCTATGGGCTCACAAGAAATGCCGGGCACAATACCATAGAAAGTTGTCCTCGTGGCTTGTAGCATGTTCTCCGAGATACCCAACTTGCGCATTGTGTCCGCATACATGATGTTAATGCTACTGCCATTGTCGATCAGTACCTTTGAGAACCTTACGTTAATGCTAGGCCCAATGAATGTCGGATCCAGCACCAACGCATATGAACCAGGGCTTGGCATGAGCTTGGGATGATCCTTGATGCTCCAGGTGATTTCTTGGTCAGACCAAGGCATATACCTAGTCACTGCAGGCATCACTGCATGCACCTCCATATGTCGGCGCTGCAAGCTCTTTCTATCTGTTTCCTCAGTGGTGAACACACAATATCTCTGATGATGCTCTCTGTACTCATTTCTCCCCTCATTTCCGGGGTACCTCTGATCCGGCTGATGCTGATTTTCGACTTGATGCACTACATCCCTTCTCTCACTGTTATCGTACCTCGACGGAGGGGGAGGCAACATTAGCTGTTGCGTTTTCGCTCCGATGAGCAATTGCTGCCGGGGTAACTCCTGCCGAGGTTGGTCATTCCGGGGTGCCTGAGCATTCCCCGAACCACCTTGTTCGATCTTGCGCATCCACTCACATTGCCTCGTTGTATGACCCGCTGGGTTATTCGGATTTGGCGTGTGAAATTTACACGGCTGATCCAACATCGACTCATAAGTATATCTCGGACGGTCTTTATTTTCTTGCCGCTGTTTCTTTTGCTCTGGTGTCCAAGTTTTCTTGCCATCGTTTCTCGGAGTCCACTGCCCTCCAGTTTTCTGGCGTTGACTGCCCCCTGCTCTGGGCTGATCTTGATTCACAGCTGCAACTTGTTGCGAACCGTATCGATGATCCGGTCTATCATCTCTCCTTTTCCCTCTATAGTCATTCCTCCGGGATGACCCGGCTACATCTCTCTGGTAGTACTCATCGTTTGACTCGTTTGACACGAGCCTAGGTTGGGTCGGATCACCCAGAGCATACGAATCAGCAATCTGGATCATCTCTGCCAACGTGGTTGGCATTTTCCTTTGCAGCTTCTGCCACAGCTCGCTTGCATATCTGCACCCTTGCACAAACCACGCTATGGCCTGTGATTCTATCACGCCCTCACACGAGTTTCTCACCGTACACCACCGGGTTAAAAACTCCCGATCTGTTTCATTTGGTCTTTGCTTGCACATAGCTAGGGTCTGCGGCCTATTTGGCCTCTGATACATACTCGAGAAATTGCTGATGAACATTTCCTCGAAATCTATCCAGCAGTTGATGCTTCCGGGCGGCAAATTGTTCAGCCATACCCTTGCTGGCCCCTCCAACATCTGGGGTACATATCGTACAACCCATCTCAAGTTGCCAGCGGCAATTTTCACAGCTGTAGCATAATTTATCAGCCAATCCTCCGGCTTTGTACTGCCGCCATACGTCTTCGTACCTCTAGGTAACTGGAAGTTGGGTACCGGTGGCTCCTTCATGATTCGGGGTCCAAAACACGCTGGACCCGGTGGACCTTGACATTCAATTTGTTCCGACCTATACAGTCGGTCCAGTTTCAACCTGGCATCATCCGGCATCAAATCCCTGCTTCCCAATCTTGACCCTATCATATGATAGTCCGGTCTTGGGTATCCCGTGTTTGCCATTTCCGAATCTCCATCATTATACCTGTCTTGCTCTCGTGGAGCACCTTTTTGTTGCATACCTCGGCCGGCACTTTGCTCTTGCCTTGGTATATTCCGCTGCTGTGGTTGTCCTGCGCCTACCGAGTTTCGCTGTCCGGCCTTGCCGTTGACGGTGTTCCCTTGACCGGCATTGCCTTGGTCGCGGTTACCTCGGCCATCTTCACCTCGGCTCACACTCCGTCGATCATCATTTTTCTGTGCTTCTTTTCCTTTCCCTGCCCGCGTTGGGTCATACGGGACGATCTGTTTGTTCCGTCTGGCCGAGGTTACTACCTCTTCTCTCCTTGGACCACCATGAGGAGACGATGCGGCTCCAGCGGATTTCTCCGGGTTACCCATCGCCAAATGGACGATCTTGGAGGCTCCAACTCTCTCTGGGTTAGCTCTGAGTAGTTCTTTGTTTTGTCTGTTCGCGATCCGAACCAGCTCGTTAACCCTATCTTGCTGTCTTTGCCGAGCCTCACCCATTAGACCCTCTAACTCGGATGTAGCTGCATCCACTGCTCTGAGGTTCTTTGCCGGGGTACTATACCTCGGCAGCCCCACGGACAAACAGTTTTCTGATTCCTCAATTCCAGTATCACCTTCTCTGTTCATCTTGCTCATGCGATTTCTCCCCTTTACTTTTACAGCGTCAACTTTGTTCACCTTTGCGTACTCACGCAGCGTCATATTCAACGACTGCTGAGCCATGGCTATCTTTTTTGCACCCTCTAGTGTTTTTTGCCTAGTTTCTTCTAGCTCGACCTGCGCCCGAGCCGGATCTACTGCTGCTACCACAGGGTTTGCCAAGCTATCCATCGCTTCCCTCAACACGTTCTCTGGCCTCTCTAGTGGAGGACCTCTACCTTTCCTAGGTGCCTTAGGTGTTACCTCCGGATCTGCCGCCGGATCCTTGCTCACGCCCGCACCAGGCGCAGTCATCATCACCTCTGCATGGTCCGGGGAGCGAGTGATACGCATCTCGGAAACCACGGTGAGGGGTGGATCCCCTGCCTCGACGACGTGGCGCGGATGAACACACGATACGTCAACAGCAACGTAGACCTTGTGCGCGCCGAGCCTGATGAAGAGACCATTGAGCGGAAGCGGCGCGTGCCGAAGCAGCCAGTGTTGTCTCTAACGAAGTCCAGCGCTCCAAAGCGCTGAACGAGCCCGGAGACGACGCGTTCGCCGGTGCCGATGAAGTTTCCCGTCCGGGTCTTGACCCCTGCTAGCGCCGCTAGCCCCACGGTGGGCGCCAAGTATCGTGGTGGTGTCACGGCAGATGCCATGGATAGGCTAAAGGTGGGGACTAATACACGCTAGGGAAATCCAGGGAGGGATAGTGAAGTGATTCTTCACACAGAGGTTTGTATTTGCTTAGCTTCCAAGATTACAAGTGCTCCTAGATCTGTATTGGCTAGAGGAGGAAGAAGGAACTCTCTTACTCTCACACACACATCGCCCTTAGAACCTTAGCCAAATCAGAATAGCGGGACCCCCTCTACTGAAACTCTACCCCTCCTTATATAGAGGGAGCTAGGTCTCTGCCTAGGGCATACGTGGAGGCATATTCCTAAGAATATGCCTCCTCCCAAAGTAGTAAGCCGACCGAGGTGCTTTTCCCCCGCGTCACACATGCAGAGGATACGTGAGCCTCTGCGGCGCCCGCGTCAGCCGACATGGGCGTCGTCACCCTTGTCGGCCACGCCCCGGTGGTCCTGCCCTTGTTTGCTTCGCTCAGGTAGTGTGTACCGGGGCTTCTTTTGACCAGCGAGATTCCTTCCTTCTCCTAGAAGCTAGACGTGACCCAGATCATAGTTGATCCGGCCACACCCGTTCCTGCATACAAGTAAAACAGGCATTTCCGACTTACTCCTTAAGTCGGTTGAGACTTAGTTAGGCGAACGCCCCATGGTCCGGGTTACCCCGTGATCCGGCCTGCCTTGAGGCGACCCGGCCATCATCCGCTTTGGCCTTGCCGAACCTCGGCTAACTCGGCCTTTATACCCCGGCGTGACCCTATCCGGGGGTATCCCCCCAACATAAGGCCATGTCAATATTTCATGTAATGATTGAGATGATGCTAGATCATCTAGTGTGAACCTTTGTGTGCTGAATAGAAGTAGTTAAGTATTGTTTAGTGATTGTGTACCTCATATTCATTTATAGACGCTAGTACCAACCCGGGCTACGAGGAGGAAGAATTCTACGAAGAAGAAGAGGAGAACTTCGACAACTGTACCAACCAAGGCAAGCTCCACTATGAAAGCTAACCTATGCAGGATACACTATGCATGCTATTGTGATGCAATCTTGATTATACCAAATCCAAGTTTTACCTGCAAGCTTTACTTTCTCCCTTTACCAAAGTTTCTTAAATAGTTAATTATTAGTGATTAGTGAAAAATAAGATAGAGGCCATCAAGAGCATAGAACTAGGCTTGGGTAGTTACACTTGATTAGCACCCCTCAATAGTGATACTCTCATTGATAGTTGCTAGTGCTAAACTAATATTGATCACTTTAGATGGGAACACTTGGAGCAAATGATTATGAAAACCTTGGAATGATGAGTCATTCTATTGAAATGTTTTGACATGGGTTATGAAACATAATGATTTGAAGATGAAAATGAATGAGGCATGTGCCTTGACTTTGATAAAAACTAATGGTTGGGTTCGGATGTGATACCATTCCAGCTTTACCGTACAACTAGAATACCTGATTTGGGTAGGGCTTAACTGAAAGTTTATATGTCTTAGTATGGGACCCCTTGTGAAAAAGAGGTTAAGCTGAGGCTACCTCGTGACTATGAGTGACCACCTATGCAGTTCCCGGGATGGCGGATGGCTATGGCTGGAAGGCCAAGCTCATAGGAGAGGTGCCTATACTAGGGTGTGTAATTGAAAGGTTATGATTGATTATCCGCATACCAAGTATGATGAGTCAGGGCTATTCCTGATGAATGTATCGAATTTTATGGTGAAAATGTACCACCTCTGCAGAGTGTCAAACTATTCGAATAGCCGCATCCGCGGTCATGGACAGTTGGATGGCCATACTGTTCTGTTGTCAAATGTTTTCAAAATAACTTGTGAATTGAACTATGACTTTTACTTGACCACAACAGGATTGTGGAAATGAAAACTAGGTTCCCACTTGAGTAATCCAGATAACTAAAATAGGCTTTACTACTAAATACTTCTGAAATAAAACTGGCTTATTGCAAACAAGCCTAGAGCTTAGGATTCCTACTAGATCTGGCTTACTTACATTAGTGATAGTTTGCGAGTACTTTAAAAGTACTCATGGGTTTGTCCCTGGCTATTTCCATGGCCAGACTATGAAGAGGACTATCCGGAGGACGGACATCAGGATGCTTACGATAACTAGGATCATCTCCCATCGTCAGTATTGCTTGTGACAATGAAGATGAAGGCACTACTACGTTTATTTCCGCTGCTTTGATGTGTATTAAGACTTGATCACGAGATCAACTATTTGTAAGATTATTATGGTTTTCAATGGAGGAGGTATTATACTATCAATTCTGTTATGTCTCGCGAAAATGGTAGTTCTGGGATTGTGACGTACGGCACAACAGGCTTCTAGACTTAAAAATCCGGGTGTTCACAATATTGATGATCACCCGTTCATACCTCCTTCCACCCACCGTTGTTCCCGACCATCTCGTCCAGACCATGGTCTTCCATCGCCGGTGTCAGTTGATCATTGTCCCATCTTCCCTCGCACATATACGGTTGTGTACTGAGTCAGCCACCTCCGCTGACCCGTTGTACCGAGCCGCAGGATATGAAACTTTACCAGACCTTCATACGCATGTTTTGCTCTCTGGCGTACACGCGTCCTAGACATACCGTGTACATATTCCCAATCTTGTGTAGCTCTTTGTTCTTAATCAATTCAAGTCCACCACAAATTTGTTGTTCCGTGTGCTACCCACAAATCACACACCAACAAAACAAATCCGATCGGCTCTCCGAGCACTATTTTTTCTCGTGCTACATGACCTACTATCATGAACCATGATCTAGAATTAATAATAAAGATTTTTTGGTTGCATGCGGTGGAACTATTTAGGAAAGTAATTAAATAGCTCCATTAATTGCGCATCTAATCCTGATTTTGGATCGTATGGTGATTGTCTAGATCTTACCTTTTTTTTGCTATGGAACCCGTGAGATCTGATGTAGATTGGACGACCAAGATAGTTCCAATGACGATTGTTTTGTGTCGGGTGGTGACATGCCATCATCAACTCACATTTAATTGTAAAGATAAAAGCATGTCTAGCCTATCCTTAAAACCCCGTGATCTTTAAAACAACCAATGTTTTAAGGTTTCGATCGAAAAAAATCTCCAAACCAAATACGCTAAAACATGCGTGGCACTTAAATAAATTAGGGGGGGTCAGAAAACTCAACACCCGAACCCTCACATACGAGGGTTCCGCGGTCGACTCATCGGTGCCCTGTACTGTGTGGAAACCCTTGGCAGGAGGGGCATTTAAGCCCACATCCAAGCACCTCCTCCTCCTCCTCCACTTCCTCCGCCACTGCCCGCAACATTCGATTTCAGCTGTATGTTCTCGATTTCAGCCATCGGAAACTCACTAGCTATCTTTCGCACCCATTCCCCACCCGTAAGGAGGCCACCACCTGCATTTTGACAGGATACCGTCCGCGACAGCAGTGAGGGAGCTCAGAGCCGCCGTGGTCCCGTGCATAGCTCGGGCGCGCTCGAGCTAGTCGGCCAGATTCGAGCACGTCAGAGCAGAAGTCACTGCCTGTTAACTTCGATCCGGATTACCGATGTAGTATAACTCGCTTTTTCTCTAGAAAATCTAGGTTTATCAAATCCTTGGGAAGAATATGCTTGGTGTAAGATTACTTCAAACAAGACCATGTGAACTTGTCGAACTTTTGTTTAATAGACCAAAATGTTGCCTTTTGTGGGTTTTATCAATGGATGGAAATAGGATAGGGTCAAGGTTTCACCGCAGCTATGCACACACAAATGTTATAAAAAGATAATTATAGGTGCTAAATGTATGAGAACATAACATAGATTCAATGATACTTATGGACGATGCATTCTAACAACACCATAGCCTACTATTACAACACTATGGATACATTGTCCAACCACTACTCTGACTAGTACGGCGCTCCAGTAGTTATTAAAATAGATAGACCAAAACATTAAACTATGTGACATCAGCATACTCTATTGTGATCCCTTACTCTCATCTTGTTTCACTTCATAGCCATCAGATCTCACCTCCTCTCTCCCTTTTACCTTGATTGATATTATGGATCTTGGGTACTTGACAAGTCCTAGGATCGAGGCACGAGATTAGAGATGAACATATGAATCTAGATTATTTCAAATATACAAATGATCTCATATCAACAATCACAAACATCATATAAGAGTTCTTGAAGGTAATGGTAAATAGTCTTATGATATCGCCAATCATGATGAAATCAAGATTACAAGTATTGTGCAGTGATCCAGCATACCACCACATGGTGTAGTGTGCAAGTCGTTGCCATAAAACCAATAAAACACCGTTCCACCAGTATTTCATCCCCCAAAGCGGTACAATAGAAATATCGTGGGTCCAAGGCATGACTACAGATTACAACTCAAAGACTTATAAAATATCCAGAGAACCTCCTTGGTACAGGAAAGAAGAACAACCTTACAAAGGCAAAACCAGAAATAACAACTCATAAACTATACTACGAATAAGTCTAACTCTAATACTACCTGGCTTGCGATTGCTGTTACTACAATGCTCTATAGAGACAGGTTCTATGACCTAGAGATTTATATTCGTATCTATTCTGGAAGTGTGCCTCCACTTTGCTCTATGTACTTGCTATCTCCAATGGCTTTACTTAGTAACTATGGGTTTTTTGTAGTAATCCTTCTAAGTTTTGGTTGGTGCTGATGACGTATTCAATGGCTTTAGAATCTAGCAAGGGTTAAGAAGGTACGATTGAGTACGGGTGTACTCAGCAGGTTCACTAAAGAGTACTATGATGCACTATCTACGACCACAGACCATAGGTCACAGGCTATGCACGTTTTCGTAAACATTTCTTCAAATGTTGCTTTTATTCTGAAAAAACTATGTCCCTCAGCCTTCACAGGTATTCTGAAAAAACATTTCTTCAAAGGTATGCGAACGTAGAGTCTATCACACCCGATCATCACATGGTGCTGCGAAATGATAAACTTTTTTAACGGTGCATACTAAGGAAGAACATATTATTATCTTGATATTTAGTAGGAGGGATCATCTTATAATGCTACTGCCAAGTTTTAATCTAGACATAAGCATAAATAAGATGCAAACAAAACATCATATGCATAAAGTGATATGATATGATTCTTGCACTTGATCACTATCTTGTGCATCATGGTATGATCTCAATCATTCCATTTGTGTAGCACCAAGGTCTATGGCGCTTCCACTTTGTTATAATTCTCGAGAGTATATTACCATACTAAAATTATAACATTTGCCATATCATGACCTAAACCTAGCAAAAATAAAACTAGATGCTTCTAATTTATCTTTTGCATATTTTACGTGGCTTTCGAAGATAGAATCGATCTTACCTACGAATAAGTAACCACAATGATGATAATCAAATTATTAGCAACCCGTTGTAAATCGGATATCAACTATAGTGGGAGAGACAGACACCCGCTAGCCACTTATGCAAAACTAGTTGCATGTCAAGCGTGGAACATGTCTCATGTGCAATATTTGTGATATGATCTCTAAATCGTTTCACCGTGAGTTTAAAGGATCTTATGCTTTCCCACCTCGTGATGAGCAATGCACACAAATCCAGTGGGTAGCCTCAAATATTTCATGCAGGGAATTTGATCTATTTTCTTATAAGTTATAGTATCATAAGATATTACCACATAGCCTAGGTCAATCACAAACTCTCACCTCAAATAAAACTTTTATTGTTATTTATCCACCCCCACTTACCTATTCCAAACATGTTCCACAGAGATGTTGGAGTAGATAAACTAAAGGCCATGAACATTGTGCATGACTTAGGGTGCACAACCGCTTATCCAAATAAAAAATGTTGGACTGTTTCTTCTTGGTAACAACCTTAACACCCTTTCTCACCATTCCACCTATTTTTAGCTAGGTTATTATTTGTTAAATGACCAATTTGCACCGGGAACAAATTAAAGACCTTAACCATAAGGGGTATTTAACTTCATAAATAGTATATTTACTCCGAAAAGTCATAATTGATTTCCAAAATATTTCTCATCCAATTATAGCCTCCAAAATATTTTTTATCCAATTAATGTACTCCCTAAATATTATATGGTGATCCACCCTAGCGGGGATGAATCCATTGGGAGGATTTCTGTGTCACCCTAGCGCCTGATGGGTGTGCCAATGAATAATTGCATAGAAGATCAAAGGAATCATTTTTTTTAGAAAAAAAAGTTTGCCCAAGTCCCAACTCACTATTGAGAGTGCCGCTAGGAAGAGCCCTCGCCGCCCTCCCTAAAGCGCTCATTGGGAGCACTTGATGGACGTCGTACGAGGAACACACGATTGGAGATGCTCTTACATCTTGTTAAGGAACCAGGGATTCAACAATGGACAACGACCGTTTTAGTTCTTCATTCATTTCTTATTGTTCATATGATATTTACAGTTATCATATTTATGTTCTCAAAATAATCTTTGTTTTGATTGTTAAATGAATTTGACACATTGTTTTTAAGATCTATGTATTGTGTACTCCTTGTTCACGTGAATTTTGAAAAGTGATACTTTCGGGTTTCGAAAATACTAAAAGATAAAAAATGATGGTTGATGTGTGCAATTTTGAAGAGTTACTACTATATGCTAACTTGCAATGTATGGAAACACAAGTATTTGTACAAGCTTATCGTTTTTCCATCGAAAACAAATGGGCGCGTCCTTCATCAACATTCCGAAAATGCACATTTCATCCGACAAGTAATTGCTAAAAACTCGAAAGTGTCTCATCTCTACCCGGAGCATATGATACTTGGATGACGGTATTTCTGGGTTATGAAAACTCGAAAGTGTTATGATATTACTCCTTCCGCAATACTACTTGTGTTTCGCCGACAATATTCCAACATACATACTTGTAGAATCTAAGTTCATTTGAAGATCTTTGCATAGGCATGGACCGTTACCTGAAATTCCTCTTGTGAATCTACTTTGGCTAGCAGATGGGCGGAAAGAGAGGGAGAGACCACGTGAAGCATCCCGGCGTTCGCGGTTTGTCCGAACTCCGTCTGCACCTCTTTCTCAGAGGACAACACATGCATCGCATTTCGAAAAGAAAGATAAAAGAGGGATGGAGCTCGTCGGGGCCGTGCAACTCCACAGCCCCATTCCCCGTCGTCGGGCAGGGCCCCCTCCCTGCGTGCGACGCATCGGAATCACGTCCTCTTTTCCGCAAAGTCCAGAAGGCCGTGGCGCTGTTCTGTTCATCTTTTTCTCTTTCTCGGATAGATAGATAAACAAATCCGAGGATAGCCGCGAATAAATAAAGCGAGACGAGGAGGGACATGGCGACGGAGGTGTTGTGCAATAAAGAAAGGCATGCTCGCGTCAGGGTCAAAGAGCGGCAGGCAGCGCGGGAGGGAACCCGAGGCGCGACACATGGAGATCACCGCGCGCGCACTAGCATGGCGCCGCGCGCCGAATCGTCAGCCAAGAGCTACCCGCCGAGGCCCAGCTAGCGGCCCAACCAACCGCTTCCAAACCCACCGCCGCACCCGCATGCGCCTCCGCCTCCGCCGGCCGAGGGCGACGCGACGCGACGCGGCCGGCCAAGCCAGGGTAGATAGGCCGCGCTAGACGAGGTCGTCATCCCGCGGAAGTGGCCGGCCGGTGGGGGGCTGTCACTCAATGCTCCACCTGCCTCACCGTCACCCCCCCCGGTCGAAGATGCCGAGGCGCGCGATGGCGCCCGCGATCCTTGTCCTGTTTCAGTTCACTCCAGATGCACGCAATTACGGGTGGAAGAACCGAGCGGAGAACCAAATTTGCTGAAAGTCTTGAGTATATTTATCTCGATGTTTCAGTGGCAGCGTATCGTTTATCACGTGACGGCGTGAGAAACTAGCAGCTAGCGACCCCTCGTCGAGCAATTTGAGATACAGCTTTCGCCGATTCGTTCCCCGCAGGAAACGGTCTGTTCGATTTCGGGCATAGTTTTCTCGAATTCTCGACAAAGGGGGGGTAGCGTCGAGGACCGAGCGAGGATCGAAACTGTTCCGAGGCCGGAACCGATGCTGCGATCGTGGACTGGCATCAAGGAGACAAGGAGTAGCGTCCAAACCGTCCCCGTCCCATCAGGCCGAGCGCGCACGCTCTAGAACTCCACAGTCCAAGACTCCAAGCGTTAGCAATACTTGGTGAACTCAGAAAACGCACCGCCCTGCATGATGCGCGACCCATACATGTCTGCATTATTATCTCCTACCATGACGATTTCCCGTTCGACCGAGCAATAAAAACACCGGTTTCTTTCTATCGCCAGTAGTAGTAAGTATACCCCGTTCCACACTCCACCTATGCCCCGTACTCAACTTTTCCCTGGTACTCCAGCACGTACATCATTGACCCCAACCAGCCAGGCAGTAGGAGCAGAACCGTAAATAAAAGTGAAAGTGGTAGTAAAGGGAGCGTACTACTACTACGCAATGAGACTGAAACTGCCATCGCGAATAATAATGTCCTTATTTTCCGCAGGCTTTCAGCAAAGCTGGCCTTTCAAAGCCCAGCGAGCATTCATGCTTCACACACTGCCGTTGCAATGGCATTCATGCTGCCCTGCCTGCTCAATTGCTCCTGCTGCCAGTAGGACCAATGGAGTAGCAGGAAAGCTGGAGGAGATGAAAAAGTTAAAGTGAAAACGGATAAAACCAAGACTCGTCTGGCAGCAGGGGCCCACGCCACCTCCTCACGATCAGGTCACGCACAGGTACGGAACCTCCCAGCGTGTATAAAAGGGCCCTCCTCCTGCTATCCCTTTTCCGCACCATCTCCCCTCCACCACCGCTTCTCCCCGTCCCGCGCGCACCCACGGCCGTTTCCCCCTCCCCCGGAGACCAGCGCTTCTTCCCACCACGGCTCGCAAGGCCAAGACAGCCATGAAGACGAGGAGCGGCTCTCTTTATCTCGCCGGCCGTGATGACCAGGCTCCGGTGGCCGGGCAGAAGAGGAAGAGGTCCCCCGCCGGCGACGAGTGCTATGCTGGGCTACAGAAGCGCCAGGCTATGGGCCCGGACTACCTCGACGGGATTCCCGACGACATCGTGCTCTCCATCTTCTCCAAGCTCGCAGCCACCGCCTCCTCACCGGCCGACCTCCTATCCGTCCACCTAACGTACGCCCTGCTCCATTAGCTCACCTGTTTGTTTGTTCCTTCCTATGGAGAAAAAACGAGGATGGCCGCTGACAGACAGCGCTCTTCTCAATCTCTTTTTCAGGTGCAAGAGGCTGAACGGTCTAGGCCGGCAGGACATGGTGTTCGCCAAGGCCTCGCCGGCGTCGCTGGCCGTCAAGGCGGCGGCGTGGTCGGAGCCTGTGCAGCGCTACCTGAAGCGCTGCGCCGACGCGGGCAACCTCGAGGCCTGCTACATTCTCGGCATGGTACGAGTCGACCACGAAAACCTACCCGAGTTCGATTGTTGGACATGCATGCGCTGCACCGAGATGAAGTGCTGACGAGAGTTTCCTTCCTTATGTGCAGATCCGGTTCTACTGCCTGGGCAGCCGGAGCGGCGGCGCGGCGCTGCTCGCGAAGGCGGCGGTCGGCGGGCACCCGGCGGCGCTCTACTCGCTGGCGGTCATCCAGTTCAACGGGAGCGGCGGCGCCAAGTCGGACCGCGACCTCCGCGCGGGCGCGGCCCTGTGCGCGCGCTCCGCGGCGCTGGGTCACGTCGACGCCCTCCGCGAGCTCGGCCACTGCCTCCAGGACGGCTACGGCGTGCGCCGCGACCCGGCCGAGGGCCGCCGCCTCCTCGTGGCCGCCAACGCGCGCGAGCTCTCCCTCGCTCTGGCCGCCGCGGCCGCCAGCGCCGCGCACCCCTTCGCCTCCCTCCCTCTCGGCGGCGTCGCGGCCGGCGCCGGCGCTGGAGGCTGCCCTCTGCTGTCCGACTTCGGGTGGAGCCTCCCGGAGGCGGAGCCGCACACGGCGAATCAGTTCATGTCGGACTGGTGGGCGTCGCGCGGCGTCCAGGCGAGCCCAAAGAAGGGCGCCGAGGCAGCAACGGGCGAGAGCGACGGCGAGCTCCGGCTGTGCTCCCACATGCGGTGCGGGCGCAAGGAGACGCGGCGGCACGAGTTCCGGCGCTGCTCCGTGTGCGGCGCCGCAAACTACTGCTCCCGCGCGTGCCAGGCCCTCGACTGGAAGCGCGCCCACAAGGCGCAGTGCGTGCCCATGGACCGCTGGCTCCTCGCCGCCGCGGGCGACAACAACGCCGCCGCCGCCGCCCCGTGAAGAACCCGACGCAACGGCAACATGTAGCAGCAGCAGCACTACCGGAGAAGTACTACACCACCTATCCCCGGTGTGGTCCACGGCGCAACCGGTGGACCAGACGTAGTAGAGGAGGGGATGAAAGAAAGAGGAAGCGTTTCTGCCTTTTTTTTCTGCGGCCGTTTCAGTGTCGTCTTGTCAGACGTACGTACTCTACTAGGGAACCGCAGACGAGAGATTCACTCCTTAACTAGGCGGGCCCCTCTCGGTAAATTAAGATGAAAGAAAATCTCGGCCGGCCGGCCGGCCAGAGTAGAGTAGAGTAGTACTATCATTTTGAAACCAATTTTATTTGGAGTTTACGAGAGCACTAGACGCTGTGTTCTTGTCGCTTTGTGTCTGGGCGTTTTGGATGGATGCTGTACGGGGGGTTGAGAGAGAGTACAGCACGGCCCCCTACGTGCTGCTCGCTCGCTCCGCCGAACTCAATCAGATACTAGTAGATAGGTGAATCGGTGGCCGTGCCGTGGCGCCGTTTCGTGTGCGAGGTTCTTGGTTTTCCTCTCGAGGCAGTTGGAGGTATCTCCGTGGCTGCTGGTGCTGGACTTTGCGAGGTGGAATCCGTGTAGGCTACCGCTAAAGTGACGCCGGCTTTTGTTTTTATTTTACACCTTTTTCTGTTTCCTAGGACTTGGAAACTATAAAACAGACAATATATACAAAATGATGATGATGCTACGAGGCTAAGCTAGAGCCTTCTCTTTGTTATTTTCTGGCACGAATACGCAACATCCTACAGCTGTAGTATCTACAAACTGGAGTACACGTAGAGGTAATACGGTTGCGAACTGAGAAAGTAGGTCACATGATTTTTTTTATTCATTTTTTAAATTCAGAAAGTAGTACTATAATCATCGCCATGATGAGCGGGTACCGAAACCTGTTGACCCAGGGTGGTGGCACTGCCCTGCCACAAGAGCGAGCACCATATTAGATTCTTGTACCCCCGCGCTGTAATTCTGCGGAGGCGACAACAAAAACTACAGGGAAGACTTTGGCGTGTTGCGGAGGTGTGTTCCACGACGCGAAGAAGGTACACAACTCCGGACTGTGTTTGCGATGAAGAATGTGCGCCGTGCTAGGATTTCCACGACGCAGACATTAGCGGTCGTGGCTGCTAGCGAGACGTCCAACAACGTGGACATCCTCCTAAGGGAAAAATACAACTGGGTAGAGGAGTAGATCGCGTATTATTATTATTGGCGATGATGATGATGATGCGAAAGCACGGGCTGAACTGACGGCCGGTGTCCAAACTAGACCCCAATATCTCATTACTGGACACATCATGTGACTGCACACACCAGTAGATACGTTATCTCCAGTTCTGTTCGCAAATTAAGTTTGAAATACCTACGCCAACGGAACAGGCGAGACATAACGGGCGGAGAAGTTAATTACCGGCCGTGCTCGGTCAGAATTTCTGGTGGCGCCCGCCCATCGGCGCGGGCGGCGACCCAATGAAGGGCGTGCCGATTTAGACGATCATCGGCCTCTTCAATGTACCCACTCCCCCCATCTCCTACACATGCAGCTGGACTCCGTCCAAGCATCCCACGTAAGTACGTCGCGTACCGGAGGATGGTGCCGCCATTACGCCGTCTGCTTCGTCGTCGTGGGCGTCCAGCGACTAGGCACGTTATACACTTCAGTGGATCCGTTACCTAAGCCTCGGAAAATTCCGGCATCGTGATGCCTGCACGTTTGACCTGGCAAAAAATATATACTACTAGTAGCATCATTTGTTCTTCTTAAACGAATTAAATAAAAAGTAAGATCGGCATCTGTGCTAGTACGAAAATCAGAAAAGAAATGGTTTGTGTGATCGTGCGCACGAACTGCGATATCGGTGCTACATGGGGCCAGGAACCGAATATCTTTTCGTCACCGTTTCGCGAGGAATCGAGTGTACCGATTGACCTTTGGATGCTTCATTGTTCCGATTTGTTATTCCCGCGAGCATGCGTACTGCGACTTTGATCAGGGCGTAATTAACAAGCTGATAAAACTGTCTTGATCATGCGTCCGGTCACTCGGAGTACCAGTCCGATCGATCGAGTTCGTGCTGGCCGGTTGGGCCGATTTTAAAGGTTTTTTTGGTGCGGGGTGGAGATCGGAGAGAGCGAGCCGAGCAAGCAAGCGCTGCTGTTTGTTACTATTTTATTAGTGCATAATTCATGCACGAATGATTCCCCCAAAAGTAATTAACTTTGTGCTCGAGGTCGTGTAGCGAAGCCCGGTTGTGGTAGCGCTGTTTTTCTTCTCTCTTTGTAGTATACGTACTGTGATCCGGCCTGGGGTCAAGTGCCCCTCAAGGGACCAATTAATTAACGCTTACTGCTCCATAATTGTGTGCGTCGATGGTCAATGCCTACCAAGAGACAGCATCTCTAGAGAAGTGTGAGTCGGCTGCCATCCTGTCTTGCAGTAAATGACCATCGAATTGGGGTTTGATGAAGACAGTGTTTTCTTTTAGGAACACAAGAAAGTTGTGCACGCAAGAACCCCACCGCGCGTACTTGCTCTCTCGTGTTAGTTGGAGTGTTTGAGTGGGTGTTGGTTAAATTTTGATGAATGCATCACACACATCTTGCGACGACGAAGACCTGCTAATAGAAAAAATAATCCAATTTTACCGAGACACATGTAGTATAAAAGAGATGTGATGCCTGTTATCTATAATATCTATAAAATTCATCCCCACTAAGAAGCATTTAATGTTTGCAAGCTTAATTCTGGTGAAGCCACGTCGTGTAAACTAGTTGTGATCCGAGCGACAAATGTCGTGCTTTCTTATTTCACCGGAAGGTGCCCCGTATTCTCTTTTGACTTTTTCTATATTGTCGCGTCTCACCTCTCTCTTTGTAACTGACTATGAGGCTGCACTCCCGTACTACTCCAGCGCCGATTCTTGGACTCCTATAACCGATTTTCATGCGCTTTTATTGCTGATGAATCATGGATATTAATCCCAGCGGTGCCCATGGAACTTCTCATCTCAGCAGCGCTTCAAGTAGCAGCAATGAACTGTCGATCCCGTCAAAGACTTAGCCCTCTAGCTTTTAGTTTTCCACGTCTCTGCAACTAGCGGCAGTACAGCGCAGGGAAAACAGAGCTCTTGCTACCACGGCAGCGGTCACTTTGGTGCATGGACGGGCAGCCGGCAGAGAAGATAATGGCGTTTATTTCTATGAAAGGGTAGCTCATTCCTGTTTTGGGACAGACCAAGCGCCAGCTCGGCACCATCATCTTCCTCCGCGGCCCCGAATCCTGATCTTGATCGACAACTTCGACATTAATGGGCATAGCGCCTCCCCACTTCTCCTTCGGAAATCGGAAGTAAGCAATCAACATGGTGGCGCCTCCTCGACAAGTCAACCAAGTGACAACTCATGGAGCTGATTACTGGGCTGATCGGCGTCTACGGTCGTTGCAAATTCTGGATCATTCCATATGTATGTGGTGTTTTGTTGTTTATGTAAAACAGCGTGATTTTCCCCTATCATCTACTCACATCTCCTGTCGGTGCCATGCATGTTGGATGAGAAGAAACTGGAATACTCACTATCGTCGTCATCACCGTTGTGCTGCTGTCGGCGCCTGCTCGGCGTCTACACCTTCCTTGCTTATTAGCCACTGTCCACTCCGCTAGCTCTGCCAGATATTACCATGGATTCTTGCTCTGCCCGTTCAGTTTTTTCACGTACCGGATTCCAGGTGTTTTTCCATCTGCACCTAATTTGCTATTTGATTGCGACATCAAAGAACAATGATTTTTTTCAGCAAATACAAGCTGCAGGATACGCTGTTGTTCCTGTTCAAACTGGACGGTGGATGATGGCAAAAATTTCTAGAACGATGCCTAACCCAGTCCTCTTACTCATCTTAGACCACTTCCATTTTCTCAATCAGGTTTGATATACATTCGGATAACTAGATTTCCGCACAATTGTGTTATTGTTTATATCCGACAAGCTATCACTTGCTGACTTTCTTTTCTCTGTCCTGATTAGTAAAAATTTAAATGCATCTATACACTAAAATACGTCTAGATTTATTTAAATTTAGAAAAATTCTGACTCCGATGAAGTATGACATATAGAGCTGTTTGTAGACAGGCATCACTTATAAGTATGGTTAACTTAATGAAAGTGTCAGGTATCATCTGTAAGTTTTTTAATGGATCATGTCCTACTATGGTGCTAGCCTGAGCTAGCTTATATGGCAGCAATCATTGACGTATTTTTATTTATAATCTATATATAACGGTGAATCGTGATGTGATTTATGTCCAACAGATATTTATTCATTTACCTGCAATTTAATCACAATATTGAGTTTTCCCAAATTAATTTCAGTATACCTTTGTAGGACATGCTATTACAATCCAACCGGAAATTAAACAAGTGGTATTTTAGGGAGGTTTTCACTTAGTTTTACTAATAAGTGCAATATTTAACATGGGTTTGTCTTAGTTATGTTTTCAATAAGTTCAATATTTAATAGTTCCTTTTTAATATTCTCAACATTTTTCTTTTCTTTATTATCTAACCTATTCTATAGGGTGTAATGTTAGATAATTAAAATTGACACTCTTAAATAATAAAGATATACTCTTGGTAATATAATAAGTCTGACAAAGATATACGCTATATCTATAGATTCACAAAAAGTACTCTACTATCGTTCGATAAAGTATCCCTTTGGAATTTTTGAATCCGATTTTGGCATTCCATTTATGGCTTATACCATTTTTCTTAATATCACCTAAAAATCCCACTGCAACGCACGGGGTATCAACTAGTATTTATATGGGACTCGTCTAGACAGCCTATGTACTCTAATATATGAGCTTAAAGCTCCTAGTTGTAAATCAAAAAGGCACAAGTCTCGAAAGAGGTCTCGTGTATCCAAACGTGATATAGTTTCTCAATGAATGACATGTTTTCAAACAGCAGAGGTCTTCGTGACTTGGCTAACATTTGTTTTCGATTGTGTGACAGATTATCGCTTAGATTTTCTGGCTACTTTTAAGACTGGTAGACGAGATTATTCATAAGCCTACTCAATCGCCTTTCAGGCGGAGTGAACTTTACGTGGATATCTCGTCTACCGCGCGGTAGATCCGGGGGCATGCTGTTAGGCGTACGAGATGAGACTATGAAAACATTAGCTAGTTCGGCTGGAGATTTTTTTTATAAAACTCCATATCCGTAACAAATAGCTAATGATTTCATATGGTCTCTAGTCATTATTTATGGAGCCGTCCAGGATGTTTTTAAAAAGACACTGTCCTATTCTTATTGGTGGTGATTTCAATTTGCTAAGATTTCCCCACGAGAAGAGTTAGGGTTGTTTTGATGAACATCGGCCTTTCATGTTTAATGTTGTAAGAGAGGTTACAATGTTAGGAAGATAATTTACTTGGGTTAATAGTCTTTCAGAGCCAACATACGAAAAAACTAGATAGAGTACTTATAAATACCGAATGGGAGGAGAAGTTTCCTATGGTAACTGTTCGTTCTCTAGAGTGTATTGAGGTTTTGTCAGATCATGCTCCTTTACTTTTAACTATTGGTTTACTGCCACGAAAACTTAAGCATGAGTTCAAATTTGAACTTGGTTGGTTGATTCAGGAAGGCTTTTTGAGATGGTTAGTGCAATTTGGGTAAAACCAGTTAGTGGTCACACGCCAATACAACGATGGAATAATAAAATACGTATTTTACGTAAATTCCTTTGAGGTTGGGCTAGACATACTGCTGGGATCCTTAAAAAAAATAAAAATCGCCTTTCATCTATTATTGACGACTTAGAAGCTTCGGCGGAAGTCAGACCGTTATCTGCACAAGAGATTGAGCTTAAAAGCCAATCAAATGCGAAAATCGCTCGACTACTGCGTGAGGAGGAACTCAAATGGTATCAACGCTCTAAAGCGAATTTTATTCTGGAGGGAGATGCTAATACAAGATACTTTCATGCTATTGCCAATGGCCGCAAGCATAAGAAAAAATGTATTTACTCACTGAACAAGGATGAAGGTACTATTGAGGGAGAGGAGCAACTAAAGTCCAATATCACGAATTATTATAAATCCTTGTTTGGAGCACCTCTAAATAATTCTTTTAGCTTGGATGAGTTTCAAACAGCGGATATACCTTAGGTTCCTGTTGTGGAAAACAACTTTATAACAAGGCACCGGGTCCGGATTGTTTCCCAGCAGAATTTTACCAAAAAATCTGAGACGTCATTAAGGAGGACTTGATGAACTTGTTTGGTTTCTTGCAGGTCGGTCAACTTTATATCTTTAGGCTAAATTTTGGTAATATTATTTTACTGCCTAAGGTTAACAATGCAGAACGTATACAATAGTTTCGTCCAATCTATGTGATCAGAGATCCCATGAATTAGGACCCGAGAAAACAAACTGAAACAACCGAGTTGAGAGAAACTTTTAACACTCCCACTCCGCTGTAGATGCAATTCTCTCATAGCATGCTGTTAGGAAGGTCGATTACATCTTAATGTGTTCTGTATGTCTCCTTGGCAACAAAGACACTGTCCTACAGAGCGATCTTGAAAGAATAGACCTATATGAGCTACACTACTGGTCACAGTGTGTGAGACTTGGGTGAATCTCTAGGAAGTTCATGAAAGACCCGGGAGTATGACTTATAAGCTCCATCCGAGGGGTAGCCTATGGTAGCCAAGTACTAGTGACGACATTGAGTGAAACTTGTTGCACAAGACTGATAATTGAAGGCCTAGTCCATTGTTCAGTTGTAGTCAAACGTATCTCTTTGTCTAGGTGGAAGTTCAACTTCCACTGAACCACATGTATATTAAATAGTGATTCGAACTAATGAGTTATATGATATGTCCCTGAGATCTGGTGGGGGATTGTTAGATTCATAGGGGTTGTGGCCCATCTAGTCATCCCATGTCATCTAATAAATCTTGAAATCTCTAGACCCATCTACTATGGCAGCTTGGAAGCTGTGTGGGAGACAAAGTTTAGTCCCACGTTGCTAATTGGTAGAGAGTTGGACTAACTTATAAGGTGAGATGTTTCACTCCCACTAAGTGAGCGAAAAGAGAAGGAGTCCACACACACTCCTCCACCGCCCACTTGTCGTCTCGCCCGCACGCGTGACGCATTTCATGAATCGTTTCGAGTTAGAAACTTGTTTTGTGGAAGATTAAAATTTTGTATGGTGCGCCAACTATTTGGGTACGTGTCAATATTCGTGTCCATGTTTGACGCGTGTCCTCGTCTTTCACCGCGTGATGACTCGATCAGCTCACCTCCCAGGCTACACACAGAGAGAGAATAGATCTAGAAGGAACTTATTTTTCTCTTTATCTCTTGCCTTGTTACTCTTGCTATGCTGCTCTTTAGACTTCTCCATCCCGCCGATTGTGTGCACAACCATCCGGGAGAGCAGGCATCTGAAACTCCGTCCGTTGAGATTCTGCACTGGGAGACGGGCGATAAGGTTTTTGGGGGAGCATCTCGGCATGACTCCTCACCTCCGTTCGTGTGTTCTACTTCATCAATCGACGACCTCAATAGCACCATGGGCGACATCAATAAAGACCAGGCTGCTGCGATGATGACCTTCCCGATCAACTTGTACGTGATATTCCTCTCTTTGTATACACTAGTTCTTGCTAGATTTACAGATCTAGCAGATACGCTTGTTTGGCTGCATGCGTTTTGATCAATTAGTTTCTTACAGGATGTTGATTTCGGTGGTTAATCTCACACGGAAATTTCCTAATAAGCCAACAATACCTAGGAAATAGGCTAGATGGACAACAAACTGATCTGAGAATATTTTTTTAATAGTTTTTAGTTATTATTTGAACATATCAATCGCACTCTCTAGGTTTAGTTGCATATATTAGATATAGACAAAAAAATTACCACCGGACTCTAAAGAACACTTTTATCTTTAAAGACATGCTTGTAATTTCTCAAAAAGTCCACACTATATACACCTAAACACATTTTAAGTATACTAGAGATTTCATGAAGAAAAAATCTTTCAAACAAACGGTTAAATAAAGCTATTATGATGATCTCTACAGCAAACAATGGCATCATTCATTGTTTGCAGTTAAAATCAACATGCATTTGTTCGCAGAGAAAATCAACATGCATTACTTTTGATTGTGTAGCACATAAATGACACTTATTTACATTGAATTATCCTTTATTCATGGTTTGAATTTTAACAATCTTTTAGAATTTCTAAATTTTCTTCTATGGAAGTCACTCAGTCCATATATAAGTGTATTTCTAGCATTGTATTAAATAAAGAAAGGTTGATCCGCTTTGTTGGAAAACATAGCAATAATTATGACAATATATTGCTACCTCCGTTTCAAAGGTTAAGTCTTATATTTTGTTTCCAAAAGTCGAACTATGTAAAGTTTGACCAGGTTTTTAGAATAAAATATTAATATTTACAATACAAAATCCATACCATTTGATAGATCATGAAACATATAGTATCTATATAATATCACAATTCTTGATAGTTCTTTCCAAAAGTTTGGTCATACTTTCCGTAACTTGACTTTTCAATAAAGAGATCCTTAAGCTTTGAAACGGAGGTAGTAATATCACCAAATTTGTTTTAAAATAGAGATTCATAACTTACCAATTTGATGTTATATATGTTGCAACTTTTTTCAATAAACTTAGTCAAAATTTAAAAAAGTTTAACTTAATATAAACCTAGAAGTACACTTATTTGACGATGGATGAAGTATGTATGAAGTAATGAGCTCGTCGGATCTCGAGAGCCAGAACAAATTACCGAGCCTAGGTCCGATTCAACACAATGTTATACATGGGATCTAGCCTAGGAGTAATCTATGGTGTCATTTTGAATTACTTTACTCGGTGTCATGTATATGTTTGGGGCTGCGATACAAATTGCACCAAGTAGTTCATGCGAAATATTACCCCAAGTAACATTAATGTTCCACAAATTCTGACAAAGACATCGACCGTGTGACACAACGGTGACAAAGTTTAACAAATTGCTAGAACGATGTAGGCAACTTTGTTAATGTATCAAGCCGATGAAAATGAAAATCTGATATCTTCAGCGACTTGATGACAAAGCATCGACAATGCACACATCTTACTATACCGCTGGTTGGTCCCATGTAGCCTACAGTTGAGTTTGTTCACTCGAAGACAATGACAGACAACGTGTGGTGATCTACAAATTCACGCATTAGATCGGTTCATATAAATGTTGCACTTGAACATAACATGACTTTGCAATAAAACAGCAATGTGCATCAACAAATGCAGAAGTTCGAGGTATGCCTCCATTTTGAAAAAGAAGGAGACTATGGCATAAGAAGATTGAAATGCAAATTCCAACGATTTTATATTGCTTTGCCGTTGGGTTTACGTCTGAAGCAGACCGTCGTGAGTGGTGCAAATAGTGAGAGAATTGCGAGTACTGAATTCCAGACATATGGTCAGATGCGCACGAGGCGGGCTATTATAGTGGAACTTTCGTGGCAGTGGTCTGTGCTGTGGCGGAGAGGGACATCAGGTGTCATGTGAAAAGCAACGGACACAGTGGGGGGTCCTGGGGGACGAACACAGTTGATCGACCGTGCACACAACATGTTCAGACCTTTGACCGAGAGCAATCCATCCGTGGATCAGGCTATTATTATTGCTATGGATTTAAGCTAGTAATAATAAGTTGGTTCTGTTGCCACTTAAACCTGGAACAGTTTGGTACCACCGAGACGACCCGATGTTTTGGGGTCGCCTAATGAGGAACTGAGACTGTAGGGGTTTGTGTGAGGGAGAATTTCTGTGTTCCGGGTTCCGTCCAAGTGGACCTTGTTGTTAAGCTTGATTGATCATCATTGATTCCTGCTGCAAGGGCGCGCGCCTTTGGAATTGGAAAAGATGAGCGGGGGTATGCAAAGGGAGCCAGCGGGAAGGGAACAGGCGTGAGTGCGTGCGCCGGAATATATAAAGCTGGAAAAGAAAACTATATGCTCGCGTTCATGCTGGTCGTGCCTGCCTTTCGCTCCTTTTGATTGACCGCTTTTCCTTTCTTTCTTTCTCCTCCGATTCCTTGAGTTGCAGGTTCTGGCGCTGGCAGGCCGCGGAAAGCTCGCGGCGGCCGACTGGTCGATGATGATGGATCGGTCGGTCTCCGGCCTCCGTGCTATTCGCGAGCTCGATCGGGGAATCCAATGCCATGTAATGGCCGGAGGTGTCGGCAGCGTAGCGTAGCCACGGTGGAATATTAGAAGATGTATGATGATGGAGAGGAGGAGAAGGCGTGGCCGACGCCGCGGCCGACATGGCACGTTATCGTGGAGTTTATCTGCTGTGCTTGTCACTCGCGCTGTGCAGTGCAGCGGTGCTGGATCGTCATGGCGCTTGGCAGGGATGTGCAGCAGGTGCACTGGAGTCGGTCAAGAGCGCCAGATGGTTCGTTCGTTGAACTAGAAGGCAGGCCGACGAGGGCATCGCATTTATGGCAGCGACGACGACCGACGTGGGATGGACGGAGCGCTGCTAGCTGCTGCGGGTTTGAACTTTGAAAGTGTTTTGCTTCCGTGATGACGCTACGTACTGTACGTCCTGGAGCAGGAGCACGCACAGTGATGGCGCGTCTCGTCGTCGGTCCAGACTCCAGAGGCCTCCCGATAGAATACGTAACTTGATAGGCGAGGCCGGGCCGGGTCCCAAACACGTTGCCCGTACTGTGTTGATCCGTGGCGTGATTGGCAGCGGCATTCATTGCTGCACTGTGCTGCCACACCCGTATGTATACGTTCATACGGCTCGTCTTGTCTAGTCTACTACTCCTACTAATTAACACTTGGGAAAAGACCAGCATGAAAAAGAGAGAAAAGAGCGCCAAAGCTTCCGAGATCTAATGTGGTCGTGTCAGAGATTAAATCTTTGGATCCGTGCGGCCGGAACGTGACACGGACGTGCGCGGCAGGCATGCGATCGTGCCGGGAACAACACGTACCAGTACGCCGGTCGTACCCGTGGCGTGCGCCTAGATCGCACCGCCCGTCATAAACTCAGCCCGCCGGCCGGGCGATCTCGTTCGTGCGTGATCCCGCGCAGCCTGAACCGGAGAAGTTAAATTTCCTAGCGCCACTGCAGTAACCGTCCGAAAACACGCTCACGCGCGCATCAGCGGCGACGCGAAAAGACGCCATGTTTCGCTTGCTTTTGTAAGGAGAAAACTAGGTTTTCTTTCGCTTTCGCCGGAGTCCACGCGCTCGACGGCCGGAGCCCGGAGCAAGGAAGCTGCGGCGCGATCGGGAGGCGTGGCACGCTCCACTTCGGCATGGTCGACGACAACCTTAGCTTATTTTACCTTTCTCCCACTGACCAATGCTCCAGCCTCCAGGGGATGATACCAGTACCAGCTCCTACTAGTAGCAGTGATCAAGGTTAGCTTCACGCCTCCATTAATTAGCAAGTGCGTTCGCACCTTGACAGCACAAGCTTAGCTTTGCGTCGCGGGTAAGTCGAGCACTGACTTCTTCGTGAACCGGGTCAAAAGAGGGCGGCTCAGAGTGAGAACAGCATCAGCAGCAGCGAGGAGCGTGCTGTGTTCTGACAGCGATCATTACGGGTAAGTGCGGCTGCTCTTCGTGGTCATGATGACAATATTACCTGTAAATTTATCCGATTCTAGTACTAGTAGTAAATCTTGTTGATGTATCAGTTTTGTTTTAGTGGTGGAGTATTGCTACACGCCGGCCTAACGTTGAGTGAATCTCGGTTTGACGTCACGCCACTAATTAAGAGCCACTGTAAAACGTGGAATAAAAATAAAAGTGATACTACTAATTCAGAGAGAGGAAATTTGTGTAGAGGGACAAATGGTAGTGGGAGGAGTACAAGGAATCCGAGGCTGAAAGTAAAGAGGACATGTCCCGATACGCATACGCCCACCATTCCATTCCATTCCATTCCACGTCTCACACATATTATCCTTTACTATCTTTTCTCACCACAACAAAATTTTAAAAAGCTGGTTCGTCGAAAGAGGATCGGACGGGTAAAAAGTCGGAAGCTTGAGAAAGAGATGAAAGGATCATCGTGAGAAAAAAAGGGAGGCCGGACGTTCGAGATTCGATTCCAACATGGGGTAGAGCCAAAGGCCAAAAGAAAAAGTTACAAGCGAGCAAGCAAACCGTAGTAAAAAGCTACCGTTCACTGGCATTGTGTCACGGAGATAAGGCAACAACGGCGGCGAGCTAGAGAGAAAAGGCATGGCATATATCGATCGTATCGCACCACCTTGGATATTGTCCTCGGCTGCTAGCTTTCTCTCGCACACAAGTGGGGTTGAAGTGGTGTGGTGGTGCTGCGGCTAGGGAGGGAGGGGAAGTCATCTGGTCGTCGTCGTCGCACGTGCATGCGTGTGGAGCAAGCCTTGTTCGATGGATCGATCGGGTTTGAGCTGCTGCCTTCGCAAGCTACTCTCCTTCTCACGTAGGTGTGGGCGTGGCCCCGGTTGGATATGTGCTCCTTGAGTAATGCTACATCTACGTGACTTTTTTTACGGAATCTCAGCTACGGACATACACGTGGAATCACGGGGAGAGATTTTCAGTCCTGAAATCACGGAGGGGGAAAAAATTGAACCAACCAACTGATTCCACATCATCCTGTATGTGTTTTCCGTAAGCATCATTCCGTAAGTCTAGGATTTCCGGTGCTCCTTTGAGCAGCTAGCTGGACCACTGGCCCATCAGGAATCCATATGGATCGTGTCATGCCTAGGAGGCAGGAATTACTCTTTCTAGGAGAACAATTTTGCTAATTCCTGGCCGCGTGAGAATTGCTTGTTTCCTACTATAGTTGATCTTAGGAACCGTTCAAAAACAATGATTACCCGAAGAACACTGTTAGAGCGAACTAAGCGCCTATACCACTTCGTCGATATGTCCATGGTTATGGCATGATGTATCTATTTGTGAGCGTCTGCTTCTATACTTTGTTTTCTTTAAAAAAAGACAAGATAAAAAATGAAGCTCATTAGGTATATGGATGGACGGGCTAATCCATCATATATCATGGACTAACCCCTCTCACGTTCACGTCCCTTCTAGACTGGAGAATCATGATTTATCAAAGTACCAACATCCACCACCATAAAAGTTAGCCTTGGTCATTTATCATGGCCACTTGCCCATATAAATCCCCCAAGGGGTGGAGATCCATCGCACCAACTCAATACAAGAAGGGGAGAGGGGTAGAGTTCGAAGTATCGAGTGAGAACCTATAGTTTCAGATCCTAGGAAGTATGGCTTTCCTCCTGACGAGGGTTTAACTCGTCAATGCCCATTGTTATGGACTTGGGTTTTGGAGAAGGAGGGAGCGCTGGAGGCATCAATCGGCTAGCAAACAAGCACACAGAGACGCAAGTTTTACCCAGGTTCAGGCCTTGTAGAGGTCCCTACTCCTGCTTGTCTGCTCTTGAAATTAACGAAGGAATCGAAGATTAAAGGGGCGCGCAGATGCAATCTGACGAGAGTTGTGAAAACTAGGGTGGTGATTGTCCTCCTCGCCGCCCCCTCCTAGCCTTTATATAGATAGGCTAGGTCTCGGGTAGCAGCTCGAGTCGGTTACAGATTAGGGCTTTCCCTTTGAACTTTCTATCTTAAGCTTCTTCTTGTCTCACAGCAATCGAGAGTTCGTGGGCCACTCGAATTCTCCATTGGGCCTTTGGCAACGCCATGGGCTTCTGCGGTAGTTGGACCGTATATACCAAACTCGAGTACCTATAGGGTATACCCATGCCAGTAGCCCCCGAGTGTCCAGTGGAATCGCATATTCGACTGGGGACTTTATGAAGACTTTCGAGTGCATGACTGAGCATTTTCGAGTGTTCTGTTTATGTCATAGAGATTGTTGATATACGTGCCTGATTTAACCGATGTATCAATATCAGTTAACTGCCTTAGGGAAAAACAACGCAATCTACTCAAACTCGAGTCCCCGGACTCGAACTCGGAAAAGTGCTAGCGTAATTCGACTCAGGCCGCGGAGGTCTTACAGGAGTTGAATTCCAGTATATAAGTGCGAGCACTCGACACGTCCGTCAAGGCATGTTTATCGCACCTGTAGGTACGGATATATTTCTAGTAGTGCGCAGCAGATGCGTTGCCAGGCCTTATTCAAGTCTTATCTTCACGCTGTAAGCGCGGCATCCGAATTTTTTGTTATCGCGGAGATGATTCAGGTGGCCCAGGAGACGTAGTCTCTTTGTAGGGAAAATATGAGGCGGAGTCGCCATAGTATTCGAGTATGGATGTTATCAACACACAGTATGATGTACCAGAAAAATAATCATAGGGTGCGTGACCAGCGCTCCCTATGGGAGTAGCCCCCGAGTGCTTACTTGAGTCGTAGAAAGTGGGGACTAAAAAACATTTGTGACTAAAAAACATGTGCGAATGCTGTCATCTTTTGTTGCCTGTTTCAGTCGAATATGCTTTCAGCGCTCCCTATGGGAGTAACCCGCAGTTCATAGTCGAATCGATGATTCGAGTGAAGGGTTTATCTTGAATGTTCGTATACCTGCATAAAAAATCTTTCGGGTGCGCGGCCAGCGCTCCTGTTAGGAGTATCCCCCGAGTGCTTGGTTGAGTCGAAGACTCGAGCAAGGACTAAAGTAGTCGAAATCTTCTGCTGCTGGAACCAATGATGTCAGTGCTGACGATGTGATGACCTCGGTTGCCCGCGTGAGCGGCTTTGATGGGACGTGATGAGTGGTGGGTCCCACTTTCTGACTTTGATTTGACTGGGCGTGCGTAATCTTCTATTTTAACTACGTCTCCTCGATTTCCGCGCCTAATGGGAATAGTGGGGGGGACGGTTCGTGCTTTAGCTTTGCCACGTGTCGATGGCGATGTGCGCCATGCGTGTAGTAGGGTTTCTGCTGGCCGTTGGATGGTGTCTGCAAGGAGATTAAGTAGCAGTGCAGCTGCGGTAATTTTCCCATCTGTCTTCTTTGCTCGTGCCTCCATTGCCATTGCTGCTGCTCTCTGCTTCCTTGCGCACTTCCTCTTCGCGGCACTGGACTAGCTCCGTGTCTTCCCCAGTTACTTCCTCTGTTCTCACCGCCATCGGAAGATGGGTAAGAAGAAAGGAGGCGCCTCCGCTAGATCCGCGGCCACCATTGTCGCCGCTAAGAAGAAGGGAGGTACCACCACCGTGGGCACCAATGCCGCCGGCGCTGGGAAGAACAAAGTTGCTGGCACCCCCATCACCAATGGCGCCTGGCGGGCGTCCATCATCAAGCCTGCCGAACTGCATCTTCATCGTCGAGATGGAGTTCTTCCTCCCACGGAAGACGACTCGCGAGTGCCCGGTGAGGAGGTAATCCCTTGTCCTCCTCTAGGTTTCCGGGTGATGTTCCTTGCGTTCATCATCCGAGGTCTTTCTCTCCCTTTGCATCCTTTCTTTGGCGGTCTCTTTTGTTTCTATGGGCTCTAGCTTCACCAACTGTCCCCAAATTCCATTCTCCACATCTCCTGCTTCATTACTCTTTGTGAGTGCTGGCTCGAAATCGAGCTGCACTTTGGCCTCTTCAAGAGGCTTTTTAAGCTGAAACGCCAGTCGGCGTTCGGTTCGGTAGTCTATGACGTAGGAGGCTGCGGGATCCACGTCGACTCCTTTGTCACCTATTTTGCCATCAAGCTCACTGCGTCCGTCCAATGTTGGAGGGACAAGTGGTTCTACATCCGCGACCAGAAGGCCGACGGAGAGCACTATAGACTCGCACCCTTTGATCCCGCGGCGACTTGCAAGAGGAGGCGCTCCTGGAAGAATGTCATTATGCCCGGCGAGTCCGAGGAAACAAAAGTGTTGTATAAGCGCGTCTGGGACCTCAAAAACTGCATAGGCAAGGAAGAAGGTGGCGCTGCCCTCATTCGCACCTGGTTGCGCCGCCGTGTCTAGCCCTGCAGGCCAGAGTGCACCCTATGTTCTGCTAGACCGGGGCTGATGATATCACTCGCGTATCTGCCGAGGGCATTTCTGTGGGTGAGGTGGATAAGAGGGTGCGACTGGTGACCAAATACACCGCCAAGGAGGTTCTCCTAGGCGAACCAGTCGTGCCTCCTTTCGACGCCTTTAACCCTCCTCCTGAGGTAGAACTGTACTGTGAAGTAGTTTCCGTTTTCGATTGCCTTTTATGATGCTTTGATATATAATGTTGTATCTTCTGAATGCAGGACTAGAAGGTGTCTCCCAATTTGCCCCCTCGTCCTGAAGGGGTTATCCCTCGCGAAGTGGATGAAGAGGACGAGTCAGAATCGACCGTCCCAATTGAAGAGGAGGAGGGAGCCCCCGAGTCCAGCGACCAGGACACTCGCAAGCGTTCCCGCAACAAGGACTCAGATGCCTCATCGTCCATGATGCCAGAAGGCCCTTCTGTTGTTGCAGATGAGTTGATCCCCGCTGTTCCTGTGTGCTCCATGGCTCCTCCTGCCCGGAAGAAGCTTCGACTGCCGAAGGAGTCGTCGGAGTCAGAGGAGCAATCCTTCAACCTTGATAAATTTAGCTGGTGAGTTCTGCATTTGCGACCTCGTTTTGGTTTCTTTTTGGAGTTGCTTTTTTCCCTGAAGTTTTTGCTTGATGTGTTTTGTAGCCGAGCGGCGGCGGCGTCTTCTAACGACGTCCAATTTGTGAAGGAGTCCGGAGTCGCAGACTCCAAGGCCAAGGAAGCGGCCGAGCGGTCTTGTTCTCCTCCATTGGCGGCCCACTCCGGGCTCAATTCGTAGAGTTCCCCGCATGCTAGGGAACACCAGATGGTTGCTCGGATGACTGTGCGACAGTCATCTTCGGAGTCTCTGGAGGATCATGTAAGCGTCCTTTTGCTGTTTTGGCAGTCGAAACTTTTGTTAAACTTGGTGCTGTTGCTAAACTTTTGTAACCATCCTTGCGACTGTCATACTTGGTGTTGTTGCTAAACTTTTGTTTTCGTCTGATGCAGCTTATCATGAAGGAAGCTGCTCGTCTGGCGGAGCAAGTCCTTGCCATGTGTCGGCAGCACACTCTGCTGGACAATCGCCACCGCATTCTCGAAGGTGAGTTTTGACTTCATCTATCTCTTCGTGAATTTTATGAATTCGATTGATGATACACCCTATGTGTTGTAGTTGAGCACAATGAACTACTTTGTCGTGCTGCTGCACTCGAGAAGACGCTTACCGAGGCGACGAAGAATCGCGACGAGGCAATCACAACTTTGGAGGAGTCACGAAAGCGAGAAGAGGATCTCCGCGCTTCCACTGCTGAGAGGGAGAAGTTGCTCGAGGAGCAACTTTTGTCTATTGCCAAGTCCCTCTTAGGTATTCTTTCAGCTGATTTTTCGTTGCCCTTTGCTTCGACATCGTGTTATTGTGTTAACACTTTTGTGTATGCAGATGCCAGCGGCCTGAGCTTTGGCGCCTAGTCACTATGTCGCGCTGATGCATTGGCAGGTGCCATCGCGACAGTCGAAGACCGCAGTGTTTCCCTCCAGGAGACGCTGGGGAAGGCTAAGGATGTGCTCAGTCGCATCCATGAGGATTTAACTCCCAAGGCCGGGGTGATCGACAACCTTGGAGACCTAGTGGAATCCCTCGCTGGAGGTATTCCCGCAGACTTCAGGAAGTCGCAGCGTTCCCTCGGCGCCACCATGGCACTCACAATGGTGCAAGCCCATAGCATGGAGATGGACCCCGCCGCTATTTCCGAGGCGATGCATGTCGACGCCGGAGGCCAGCAGGTAGTGTTTGCTCCCTTTGTTGGTAGCTGCGCTAAATATGGTCCTCAACTTATTGAGACAGTCGCCAAGTATTCCGAGGAGTGGCGGCGAGCGAAGGCGGCGAAGGCCGCGACATCTGGGGCTACCGCCAACAAATCCGTGGCATCAGAGACTTCCACAGATGCAATGAAGCCCCCGAAGCCAAAGTCCAAGTCGAAAAAGCAAAATGCTCCTTAGTCTGCATATGTAATAGCTGTAGTTTCCTTTTGTTGAGACTATGCTTTTGTGGGAGTGTCCCCGTCGAGACTTTGCTGTGCTTGAATGTATTCGTGCCTTTTATCAATGTATTCTTGGTCCCTTATTTGCTCTTGCTTGGTTTGTGAAAGGGTACGTCGAGTGGTCCTTCGAGTGGTCCTCATGATCCTCCGCCCACCGATGAAACCTTGGCGCTGCCGCGCTTAAAGGTGGATGAGTTGTCGTTGCTTTCGAGACTGCGCGATCGCATTAAGCAATTGGAGCGTGAGATGCCCATCCTCCGCGGTAGCGCAGATGTATGGAAGTCGAAGGCGGAGAAGGCCACCGCCCATGAGAAGTATCTCTTGGAGGAGGTGGCGCAGCTGAGTGAGCAGTTCAAATGTTAGCTTTCTGCCCTCTCATCTTTTCTTTTAGTCAGTCACGGCGATGCCTTGTCTTCACACTTTGCCATTTTGCTTGGTGTAGTTGTCAGTGCTCGTCATCCGCAGGATGAGAAGGGCCGGATTGCCATTCGAATGAATGACCTGACCTAGGAGAAACTATAGACGAGTGGGTACTTTTGGGTGGACCACGATCATGCGATCACGCTTGCGACCCTACAGGATCGTGCTTCTCGAGTACTTCATTTTTTGAAGAAGGCGCAGTCATGCCTTAGGCATATTTATCAAACTTTCTGCTAGACGTCGTTCCATTAAGCCTGTTGGCTCTTCTGGCGAAGTTCTAGGATTTGAGTGCGGTTCGCGAGTGCGTGCGGCAGTAGTTAGTAGCTGGTGCTAAGGCTGCGTTGTCGCTGGTGCGACTGCATAGGTCGGATGTAGATGTCACAGCTGTTTCCGCTGGGCCGTCGCCTCCGCCAGAAGGTATGACCTGGGACATGGTTCCGCACTACCAAGCGGTTAATCGTCCAGCAAAAGAAATTGTCGACTTATTTGAGGAACAAACGAACATTCTTCTATTGCAGCAGTAGCATGACTTGTATCCTGCACATAATTGTACAAGTGTTGTAAAGTTCGTATGAATATGTTGGATGTAATTAATATCTATTGATATGTGAAGAGCTTGCTAGCTTTTATATTTTGCGAGTGTATTTGTACTCTATAGTTCCTTTTCGTTAGCCTGACTTGTGTTATCTCAGCACCTTGCCAACCTATCAGGTGCGTTGCAACTGAGTTGGTGTTTATCAAGGGTTCGATTAATGTTGTGTCAGCTACTCAAGAAACTGCGATTTGTTCGTAGAACGAAAGTGTAAAGGATGGTGCAGCCCCTGAGTGATAAAATTGCAAGAAAAATAAGGAAAACACAGAGTTTTGGGGCACTTAGCTTTATTTATTCGCAGAATAGTACGAGGTATAATGTGTGGCTAAGTACCCTGGTTGAATAGCCTTCTTTGTAAAAAAACGACTAGGGGTAAAAGCGACGCAGCTGCGCGACGTTCCAGGGGTTGGAGTATGCGACTCCTGTCTCGAAATCTTTAAGGCGATAGGCGCCACCTGAGATTACTTCTGTAATCACGTAATTGTCCCTCCCAAGGGGAATCGATCTTGAGATGCCCTTGTTGCTTTAGTCGCAGGACCAGGTCTCCTTCGACGAAGGATCTTGGGTGTAGCCTTCTGCTGTGGTAGTTGCAGAGGCTTTGCTGGTAGATCGTTGATCTCTCCGCTACGATTTCTCATGCCTCGTCAAGGAGGTCGACGGAGTCTTCGAGTGCAAGAGTTGACTCCTGCTCGCTGTAAGCGACCACCCGCAGTGCTTTGTAGCGTACTTCTGCGGGCAGAACCGCTTCAGCACCGTGCACCATGAAGAACGGGGTGTATCCCGTGGTGCTGTTTGGAGTTGTGCGCAAGCTCCAGAGTACGGATTGCCGCTCATTTGGCCAGCATCCGGCGGCTTGTTCGAGTGGCCAGAGGAGTCGTTTCTTGATTCCGCCGCAGACGAGGCCGTTGGCCTTTTCGACTTGACCGTTGGTCTGCGAGTGAGCCACCGAGGCTTATGTTGATTCCCAGGTTTTCGCAGAATTCCTGGAACTCCTTGGAGGTGAAGTTCGTCCCATTGTCTGTGATGATGCTGTGTGGCACTCCAAAGCAGTAGACAATGGACTCGAAGAACTTGACAGTTTTGGCCCCTGATTGATTTGTCACCGGCATGGCCTCGATCCACTTGGTAAATTTTTTGACTGTGACTAAAAGGTAAACATAACCTCCTTGCGAGGATTTCAGGAGCTTGCCGACCATGTCGAGTCCCCATTGTGCGAAGGGCCAAGACAATGGTATTGGTTGGAGTTCTGCGCCAGGTGCGTGAGGTTTGTCCGCGAATTGCTGGCAAGCGTTGCAGCACTGGATGATGTCCTTGGCGTCGCGCATGGCTGTGGGCCAGTAGAATCTAGCTCGTAGAGATTTGGTGACGAGGGCGCGACTGCCAGCATGGTGCCCGCAAGTGCCTTCGTGGATGTCGAGGAGGACGACCCTTCCATCCCTGTTGGAGACGCACCATTAGAGCACTCCTGTGATGCTGCACTTGTACAGTTCACCGTTGATGAGGGCGAATGCCTTGGATCGCCGCGCGATCTGCCGTGCGTCAGTCGGGTCGTCTCGCAGCCTCTTGTTGAGTAGGTATGTAATGTAGGGTTGTGTCCAAGATGGCTCGATCATCATGATGCTCATTGGTCATTCGAGTCTTGTATCAAGCTCCAGGTCGTCGAGTGTCATTGGCTCGTTGGGTGGCGTAGCCCCTGAGTCCGTTGACGTGCTTGCTTTCTTCTCTAGAGCCTTTGGCTTGATGGAGTGTTCGCAAATGCACTCGAGAAATACCCCAGGTGGTATGTGGGCGTAGGTGGAGACAATATTGGCGAGGAGATCCGCCTCTTCATTGCTTTTGCAACCCACATGTCGTAGCTCACAGCCGTCGAAGTCCCCTTCGAGTGTGTCAAAGTCCTCTTCATGGTATCTAGCATTTCAAATTACTTCTATTGATGAATTGAGACAATAAAACATCCAACAAAGTCTTGGGTTTGTACTTGGATGCTCTACAACAACTATTGTAGTGAGAATTCATCTAGAGACATGATTTGTGGCAATCACTATCTACAAATAATCTTCGAGCCTCACATATTGTTCCACATTATCACCCAACATAACTTGCAAGTGTTTCCTCTTTGCTCTATATGCCATCTCATGTGGCAATTATACTCCATATTTCTCCTTTGTCTCCATTACTTTATCAATGCATGTCCTTGGGTCAATTCTAATACGAGGCTTACAAACCTTTGCAACCTATTTACCTATTAGCTTGTAGCCTTCCCCTATGAGCCACAAGTATGATCTTTGCTCATCTTCCTTACAAAGAAAGTCTTCTCACCGTTAATTTTTGAACCAATATATAAAGGGACAGCCTTTTCGGTGTAATCTTCTACAATTCTATCCTTGCAATTTCTATGGTACCTTAAGATCTTGAGATGTGCGATGTGTAGTGTCTGCAATACACTTCTAAACTGGTACACATCAAGGAAGCACATTAGTGGGCACATTCTTTCTTCTGGTTGGATTCTATTCTAATTACACCAGACTTTTGGCTTCTTATTCTTTGCCTTGCCTTTTCTTCCTAATGGAAGAGCCCAAGATAACTCCTCAAACCCATCACTATCTAATCCCCAATTGTGCCATCATCATCAGAAAGAAAATAATCTGATGGTGTTGTATACTCTCCTAACTACAATGATATTTGTGTAGGGGTTCCGCGCATGAAAACAATAATTTTTTACCCTACGTCCCTGAACCCCTGATGTTGCCAGGACCTATCTATAATAATGCAGTAACGGGAGGGGCTTTTCACGAACTTACCCTTGAAGACCAAAATGCGTTGTCAACGCTCAGGAGAGCGTGGTTGATGTAGACGAGCCGAAGCCGGCCTCAGGATCGTGATGAAGTCCTTGTGCTCCTGCGGCTCCAACGACTTGAGTGCCTCAAGTGTGACACATCGCGGGGAGTTACACACCTCTGGTGCCTGACGACGACTCCCGCTTCCCTAATCCAGCAGTAGTTGCGGAAGTAGAGCTCCTGGATCTGAATCCCGTAGCGCGATGGCGCTCCACGGTGAAGATGTCTCTCATTTGCGCAGCCCGAACTTGGGACCATGGTCACGAGAGAGAGAATATCAATTGGAGGTCTCCCCAAAAGAGAGCAAACCTTTTGTTGAATATTGTGTCTATTTATCTGGCAAAATACCCCCACTATATATAGGGGAGGGGAGGTACTACCTCCCTCAAAGTCCCGGGGTGGGACTAAAGGAGAGGAGAGGAGGAGGGGTGGCGCCGCCGGCCACCCACATGGGCCCCGCACGGGTGGGGCGGGGGGGCTGGACCACTAGGGCGCCGGCTACCCCCTCTGGCCCTTCTCCCTCTTGCCTTTCCCTAATGGGCCCTCTTCCCTCTGGAATTGGCCCATTAAGTCTTTTGACCTTTAAATTGACTTTCTCTTTTATTAAATAATTATGAATAAATGATTAAATTAATATTTAACATTCATTCATATATTATTCAATCTCCGTGGCTATGGAACACCTTCCACCTCCACTCTGGACATCCTCCGGACTTACCGAGACCCTTCCGGTTTTCTCTCTACTATTCTTCGGTGATTATTCCGATCCTATAAACACTCTCTAAGCATCATCAAACCCTTAAGAGTGATACCCTACGGTTCGGGAACACTCCAGACATGGTCGGGACACTCCCGGACCGATGATCGACAGAGGGACCTGGATGGCCATGTGACCCCTGTGCGTTCCACGAAGATCTTTCGTCGTTTGAACCGGGACGGTCGTGCCTTATTCCCTTTGTCTCTCGCTACGTGCATTGCCCAAGATATGATCAATGACATCACCATGCCGTGTTCAATCTCGTTACTGAAGAATGCTACTTGACTCGTTCCGACGAGTGATATCCTTGTGATCAAATCACATGTTGTGCAGCTATTGGATATAACTTCTCCGAGTGGGCCCTTGAGTATGTTTCCGTCATGTGGATGGACAAAACCCGCTCTTGACATATATTGCCTCTACGGTTTCCTCCAAATACCCGAACACACATTTATAACCAATATATTACCAAGTGGCGCTTGATGCTATCTAAGCACTCTCGGGAGACAGTGATTGATCTAGCCTCACGGTCTAAGGAATAAACTACGAGGATCCATTTCTAATCATCGTAACTTGAAATTCGTGATATGATCGGGTCACGATGTTTAAGTTGGGTATTGGTTCATCATCTCATTCTCAGAATGAGTTGACTCCATTTCCAACTGGCATAAATGCCACATGATCAGGAAACTTGATCATCTGTTGACCAATGAACCAGTGGCTAGAGTTTCAGTGGGAACCCCTGGTTGTTTATATATCACACGTATATTGATGTTTCCTCTTAATACAGTTATAGCATGATATAAAACTTAATCATAAAATTTATGAAATATGATAATAGTCCTTATTACTATTTGTCTCTAGGGCATGTTTCCAACAATTTGGTCGTTGGCCCTTTCCTCACTAACTGTTTGTTCTTCTTCTTCACTAGATCAGGACCAGGGATTCAAAGGATGCCACTATCATCATCTGAGCCATCTGAATTGTCAAAAATATATGTAGATTCTATTTCACCTCCAAACTATATATTGCACTAAATCCTCCTCTTGCTCTTCTTCATATTAGCTAAGCTTTGGCTAAGATCTTTTTATTTCCTCTTGGCTTCATAATATTCCTTAGGCCTATACTCACATATATCAATGTCAATATCATATGAATCATCTGCCATTTCTTTGAAATCCTCACACATCTCTTCCGAGTCATCTTGCGAATCTTGTGAAAACAATCATCTTCCTCTTCTTGAATAATCTGCTTGTCCTTCTTCTTGATGTTGCTCTGTTATGTCAGTAAATAATCACCATCACCATCTTCAACTTGAATAATATGCTTCTTATTATGTATATTATTGCTCTTCTGGGTGATCAAGTGCAACATCTCTAACTCTTTAGTTAATTCTACATAATCTTAGCTTGTGAATAGTACACCATCATCATCCACTATATATAAACTATAGGCACTCCACTTTCTAATATAGGTATGCATTCTTCTATTGACGAGGTGTTAAAATCTCTACAGTTAGTTTGTTTTTATATTTAATTAGAATCAAATGGATACACTTCTTCTCCTCATACTTCTCATTCATTTTCCCCACCGTAGCCATTCCATCCTTACAATCACTCTTCCCTTTTCCTTAGCATAATACATGTTGTCATGCAATCTATATCTCTCTCCTTCATGCAGAGCTAACATATTTAGTTATGTGATGTCTTGTCTGCCCAATGAACGCTCTAAATTACCCTGGCCTTTTAAATTGAATCTCACATCCAATGCATCATCATCCAAACTACACATATTCACACAAAAAAATTATGTGGAACTACCTAGCCACCAATGCTCTGTGCTGGAATATCCTTCCAGATCTTGCTGATACTTTTATTCTCCTCATACCGCTCAAGCATTTTCCCCACCTTAGCCATTCCATCAGCTAATTTCATCCCTGCAATCCCTCTGCCCTTTTCCTTAGCATAATACATGTTGACATGCAATCCATATCCCTCTCCCTCATGCATAGCTAAGAGATTTAAATATGTCATGTATAATCTGCCCAATGACTACTCTAAATTACCTTGGCCTTCTAAATTGAACCTCACATGCAGTACATCATCATCCAAACTACACATATTAACAAAACAATTTTTTTATGTCGAACTCCCTAGCCAACAATGCTGGAAATCAAATTGACACAGAGAGAGGATAAGCTAACTTACTTGACGCGTCCGGTGACAGTGGAAGTCCAGGGATGGCTCTATGCTGGATTATCCTTCTAGATATTGCCGAGGGTTGTTGCAACCGCCTTCATTAGTAAAAACCTCTTCCGTCGGTCGAGTTCGAGCTCTCGCGGCAGTCCGAGTCCTTTGGCAGGAAATCCGGGCTCCCCACCACCCACTCCTACACCATCCTCTCCACTGCCATCATCGGTGCCGCCGCCATTAGGTACGTGTGAGCGCCGGAGAGTGAGCAACCGCGACTCGATCCGTGCCCGAATAGGGGAGTTAGGGTTCTGACGGCGCCGACCATTAACGGTCGTCTGTCCGCGACCATCACCAAGTGCCACGTGTGAGTGCCACGTTAGCCTGACAGCGAGTCCCGACAGTCAGTTTGGCTGACTACCGAGGATTAAAACTAGATTAATGTTGCTGGTTTTTCGAAACCCTAGCCCAAATTGTGGTGTCTTTTCTGTTTGTATCTCTTTTTCATTCATGGAACCGTGCTGCTGATGGATCTATAGCTATTTTCATGCCCGGAAAGAGATGACCCTCTAACCGTACCAACAAGCGTGTTGTCAAAGCCATAGGGGACTAAAGTGTGTAATCGGGCGTTTACTCCGTTGGTATCCTTGGCCTAGGACCACATACTGACTTACCAGCAGCTGGTCGGCTAGACCTAATTAACAACAGTGAACAAGAAACCTGATCATTTGAAAAAACTTGGGGTTAAGTTAAGGAGACGCCATGATCCGTACTTTTGTTGCATGCAAGGAAAGCACAAGATTAATTAGAGGGTTCGAAAGCAACATGACAGAATCAATGGGGATAATATTTGCCCACGGCCAAAGCAGATCTCATGCATGCATTGCTGCTTTTGTTTATGGCGACACATTGTGATGGAGGAGGCCAGGGACAAGTGCGTAGATGTTTCCCGGCAGTACCTGAACATCAGTGCCTGGCTGCTACTGTTCCCGTTTTATGTCTTGCATGTACAGTGCCAGTGCATGAGAAGAAAACGAGCTTACTTAATTAAGGGGGAAAGGGTTTCAAAAAGGAAGGGAGAGAAGGAAATATGTTGCCCTAGCAAGGAATTTAAAGTGTTGGATGAATAGTAAGGACAACCAAACAGATATATATGGTGCACATTTTCTCGAGAATTGGCTAGCACATGACTGTTAAGGTTTTGTTTTATTGCTTCTGAAATTGTGTAAGGAAAATGAGGAGAGTGGCTCAACCAACTGAACTTCTTCATGCACAGCACATGAGTGCAGATCGAACTGGAAACAACAACTACTAACAATCACCCAACCTAGTCCATGTGCATTGCGAATTTGTAAGCTCACTCATGCATGAAACATGAGTAGCTGAAGAAGTAGTGGACGCAACAAATGTAATAAAGCATTTTGGTTTTGCTTCTGGGCTAAACCAAACGGTACTGGTAGTAACTCTAGTGCTGCGTGCTATCGCACCAGATCACATCAATTGCCTGCTTGGGGTAGTACTCCAGTTATTAGTAGGTCGGTCGGAGCGGCCAAAAGGCTGCAACGCCTTTAACCACGCCACGCCGGGTGCTGGCAGCAGCAGCTGCCGCACTACAACACTGCTAGCGAATCAGTCCATCCACCAAAACGTTTGAGCCACTAGATCTTTAGCTTGCCTGACATGGCACACATGAATGTGGGGTTACCAAGGCATGGCAGGGCATGATCAATCACAAAATCTGATCGATAAAGGTGGATTAGAACGCACGAAAGCACTCACTGTTGCAGGTTGCTTAAATTGTAGGTTAGACCTTGTTATGGATCGTTTTTCCAGTTTGTCACTATGAATTCTCTCATGGAAAAGAATGTAGATATAAAGTTCATAGGAGGAAATTTCTCATTGCATTTTTTCTGAAAACCTCGTCGCCTAAATTGTAGGTTAGATGGTTTTTCCAGTTTGTTGTGACGGAATTACTCTCTCAGAAAGAAGAATGTAGACATAAAGTTGAGAGGCGAATTTTTTGTATTGCATTTCCGAAAACCACGTTACCTAATTTGTTAGTTAGATCTTGATGCAGATGGTTTTTCTAGTTTGTCACTATGGAACTGCTCTTTCACCAAGAAGAATGAAGACATATGTTAAGAGGAGAATGTTTTATTGCATTTCCGAAAATCTCGTCTTATAAATTGTTAGTTACATCTTGATGTAGATGGTTTTTCTAGTTTTTCGTTATGTCACAAAGAAGAATGTAGACATACGGTTAATTAAGAGGAGGAAATTCCTTATTGCATTCCCGAAAACCTCGTCATTGTTTCAGGTTAGATCTTGTTGTTGATTCCTGGCAAAAAAAAAAAGATCTTGTTGTTGAATGTTTCGCCGGTTTTTTGTTATGAAACTACTCTCTCACAAGAAGAATGTAAATATAAACTTAAGAGGAGGAAATTCCTTACTGCATTCCCGAAAACCTCGTCATTATTTTAGGTTTTATCTTGTTGTACACCGTTTTGCCAGGTTTTTTCATTACGAAGCTACTCTAAAAATAAAAGAAATAGTTAAAACGGTTTTCAGCCAACAAAATATAATAGGAAGTACCTCATTACAATATTCTCGAAAACCTCAATGTCTAGACGGTAAGTGTTAGTGTTTGTATCGATTTTTGGGATACAATCCACGATGGATTGGACGGATTGCGATGTTTGTACATTTAGAGTACTACACTCAAGAAATGCCTTAAGCTTCCTTGGATTCTTGGGTGACCAAACAAATGTGATATTTTCTTGGATTAAGCCAAGTGACGTTAAGTTTATACACAAGTGTTTTGCAAAGAAGGCCTACACTCCTACACATGTCTTCATGGCTAGCGCCCATCCAAAAGCAGAACGCTCCGGAAAAATAAAACGTACCAACATTACCAACCAATAAACCATCAGTTAGCAAAGTATATGTAGTGTGAGATTTGCGCATGCATGTTTCCTTTATTAAGCCTTTTCTTCCTCCAAAAGCTAGACACAAGTAGTACCGAAAAGCTAAAAGTTTGAGCAAAGCTTATTCATTAATCTGGCGCAGCAAGGTGTGTGGCAAGGTGGTACTAGCAGAATTGAGATGTGGGCTAGATGTGCCCGCCTGCCCGCCTGCATGGTGGTGCATGTGATGGCAAGGACGTGCATGAAGTCCAAAAGTGGCGATGGGTTGTTGGCTGCGCTTTGTACTCTAATAGCACCAACTAACAGCAAATTTAGTCCTAGGAAGATGGAGGGAGGGTCCCCCAATCAGCTGAAGCGATGGACCAAGAACATGTATATGTTGCTGTCCACTTACTCATCTTCCTTGCTAACCCAGCCAAAGCATCTACTACTACTAAGCTAGCTAGCTTGGGGCAAAAGAAGGCGTCGAAAAGTGCATGCAGCTGGTACGTGTTTGTGTGTGAGCAAAGGGAGCAAGTCACCCCGTACGTGCTGGCCAGGCCACCAGCACTGTCCTAATAGAACTGCTTGCTTACAAGTGCGAAATACACAAGCTAGGGAGTTAATGGGTCAATGATGATCGGTCGATCGATGAGGGAGGGAGGCAGACGCAGGTGATGACCCTGAAAAGCGTCGCCGCCTCGGCTTAGGTTGGTAGGTTTAGATGGCTTCACATCTCATGCATGCAAAGGCAGTGCACTGCTATGACGCGAGGTCACATGCGTTCGCGCTTTGGCTGACCGGCCGGCATCAGATGGCCTTGGGTTGGGGGCCAGCCAGAACGTAGCGTAGCTTATTAATCAGTTCATGGTCCGTGCAATGCATGCATGCTCTCACGCATCTCTACTCTACCCCTCGTGATCGCCTGCGTGTTCTGAGAGGTTGGAATTTCTGGATCTATATGTCTACCCGCCTGTCGATTTCGAACACAGTGTGCATGAGCGACATGTATCGATCTGCTGGACGTACGATACGGTCGGCCTAGTTTCTGGTGCGGGCGGGCGCACTGCACTGCACTGCACCGCGACGGCCGGCCGGCCACGATCCCCGGCGGTTGAATTTTACGGGCTCACAGCAGGTACGATCGACGGCGTTGCTGTCGACCAACGCGCACTCACCTCGCTCTGCGGCGTACCCACACCAAGTCTTGGGTGGTTTCATCGATCTCTCCTGTATTCCTCGCTCGGGTCAACACAGAGGAAAGTCAAGTGTCGCGGTCCCAAACAGGGACCCTGGACCTCTCCGGCCGGCGTAACATGCCCAAGCGATACGTCACGTGCAGATCGACTGTGTGCAAGGGACCTCTCTCGACGGAACCATGCATGTTCTTGACTAGACTTACGAGTCCCTAAGATTCAGATGTCTTGACGGCCGATAATCTTCCATCACAACCAAAGGATGCGCCGGCCTGTTTACATTCACACTGGTCAGCACGAGTGCCAGCGTATTATCCCAGGTGAGTCTTTTCAATACTACGCCCTCCATAATAGTAAGTGTTGAGACACTTGTATGGATCCATTCTAAAATATAAGATGTTTTAACTTGTGTGAACGAATGTATCTACCAAATGTTTTTATGTATAGATTAACTCCGATCCTACAGACGTATCTACGTTCGCTTTACAAAAGATAAAACATCTTACGTTTTGGGACAGAGAGAGTACCGTCTAACCAACACCGTGTATGCATACATACAGATCGATCTAGGGGACGACGTACAGACTCTTGGGTGGACCGAAGCGTGTGTTTGTGGTGTTGTGCGCGCGTGACGAATGAATTGAGGGGAGAGGAAGTCCTTGCTGCTTGCAGTGTACGCACTCGATGATGGGAGCCGACAAGGGATGGTGATGAGGCGTGACCGATTGTCAGCGCACGGCCCGGCCAGGAGCGAGGAGGTCCCATGCAATGCATGTAGTAGTATCATGTATGTATGCCATGGCCCCGCCGGCTGGCTGCTCCTGTAGCTGTAGCCGTAGCTTGCTGCTCGACGCCGGCAGGCGTGAGAAGGAAGCATCCGACCATCCTCCTCTTGCGTTGCATCCATTCCCCCCACACGCATCACCCTCCCAAGGCCCATTGTCCGGCCCTCCGGCATGCACCATGAGTGACATCAGAGGGAACCACATTCCTCCTAGGGGAGGGGCGCCACTCTTCCTGTTCCAAGATCTTGAACCTTATATTTGAGTGTTTTTGCGATGAGATTATATTGAGTTTCCGTCGTTGTTGCGCACTCTCATCTTAGAAGAGGAGACCAGTACCTGCAGTTACTGCCGCTCGATCTGTCAACCAACTTGTGATTGGGCAGGCTTGAGAAAAGGGGTCATCACCTATCTCCATAGTAGAGACGATGGAGTGGACAAACGGATGGGTAGGCCAGGCCAAGGAGGGGAGCTTTTCTTGATTTGGCAGGAACAGGGTACATGCACGGAGACTATTATCAAGATGCTAGTAGTAACATGCAGCAATCAATTCAAAGACATGCTCATCTCTGGAGCAGCAGCCCCCACACGGCCAAGACCGCCCCGGCCGCCGCGCATGTGCGAGCTCCCCGCCCGGAGACCCGGGCGCGCGCGCCCTGCTGCGCCAATAGTGCGGCGCCGGTCATCTCCAGATCGCGTCCCAACCAACTTCCAAATACAGTAGATAATTCGATGACTCACACTTTTATATGTTGAAAAATGCAACAACGCCGCAGCACTACAGAAAGACAGACTGTTTCCATTAGTACATCATGCCCGTCAAAGGTCGTTTATAATTATCAGACTGAATGCTCAGAAAAAGCAAAACATGCCACTTAACGGGAGACGATAAGATCAAAATGTAGTACTAGTCGAGGTTTCCAGTCCTGGTCGTAAATTTGTATGTATATGGAGGGCTTGTGACCACGTCCGGACGGGATAACAACCTCACGCACACACGATTTTATAGAGGTTCAGCCCCAGCAGTGTGTTTGCCGTAAAAACCCTATTTCATGTCTGTTATTGATGAGCATGTGAGGTGCTGGTGATTTTGAGTGGGGCGTCAGCTTTTAGTGCGAAGCCGACTATAGTAGAAAAACTCTTATACAAGGTATTGCGAAATCGACATTAACGACGCTGCTGGTAAGTTGTACCAGGAGCATGCATAGGGTAAGTTGTCGGTAATGAACATTATATATCAGTAGTGTACAAGAAGACGCACTACCGATAAGCGTGACTAGCGGCATACGTGGCTGTGCGCAGCAAATATTATTTGTAACCTGGCGGCGTTCGATGTTTTGTATGCCATAGATAATATATCCAATGGTATTAAATTTAAATCCTTTGTGTTTCTCATTAAAATATATCTGCGACTTTCATTCTAATCTTAGACAAATTTCATTCAAATATTTGATGAATTTCATTCAAATTGGCCAATTTCATTCAAATCTTAAGAGGTATTACAACTAATTCAGATAGATTAAAACAAATCTAAATCTAGACCTAAATATAGATCAGCGGTGAGAGCAGTCCTCCATTGTTGACACCCTTGCTCCCGCGCCGCCGGGGCCGTGGCGGTGAGAACTGCCTGCCATTGTTCGATGACACCCTTGTCGCCGCGCCGGGCTAGCCCTCAAGCGTTGCATGTGCCTCCTCGTGCTTCCTCACCTTTGGCGCTTGGGGGATCCATCGTCTCTGAGATCGATGACTGTCGGCCTACCCTTGTCGCGACAGATGCCTCCTTCACCATAGCTAGCCACCGCAGCCGCTTCACGAGCCCGGAGGACTCATGAACACATTGGTCTGTTCGAGGACAATAACACACTGTTTCTCCCATGCTATATCGAAGGATTCAAGCATGGCGGTTTGCCGTGGTAGTCATGTTCGCACTCCCATCATTGACGCCATTTCCTGACCCCCTTCCTTATCCCCCACCTCTCACATGTCGTCGTCATCCCAAGGGACATGGGGTGGGTATATGTGGGTGAGCTTGGCCCATGTAGTGGCTAGGTGACGAGGCATTCTACCGCGTAGGGGATAGGGATAGGGGCATGGTGGAGATGAAGTGGATCTGGCGGGGATACATGGAAAGAGAGGCATGCTAGAGATGAAGTGGAGCACCATCATACTAACGATGGCGTGGGATGCTGCGCCATCGGTAGCGTGGAAACAACGATGCAATTAATAAAGTTGATCGCCGCATGCACGGGGAACCGTTGGTTGAGTCAGCTTTTGATGAGTGTATTTTTGCAACATGTTTACCTTATGTTTTTGCATGAGTAGTGATAGAATTTGAATATTTTACCATGCTCACACACTCCTTTTATGCTTGTTTTACCAAGATCCCGGAATTAAATGCGTGGACAAATAAATCAATAGGAGAAGTCAACTAGGGGCTAAATATGCTATTTAGAAGCCATTAAAACCCCGTAAACAAATATCCACATACTTGGGGAGAAGGGAATCAAAACCCCTTGTATTGCCACAATTAGAGGCTTTAACGACCACTCGTACGGGTAGAATCCGCTCGTACGATGCAGATGGATCTGAGATCCGACATTTAGAGACACTACAATTTGTAGAAACCTCACCTCCGTAAGGGATCTAGAGGAGGAACACATATCGGGGCATCGATCTTCACCGCTACAAAGATCCTTGAAGGCTTGGACATCATCTTCATCACCATCTCCATCAACCTTTGCAACTCCACATCACCAACAATTTCCCCATCTCCATTATATTTATCTTGTTGTATTTTCTAAACTTTGTTGTGGATTTGCACAAGTATTTACCTATCCATTTCAATTCCATCCATACTATATATGATGATGATGTTATTTGCCTCCATGTGTGAGTAATTTACCTTGTTTTTAGGGAGATGGTGAAACCCTAGCAAACATTATGTCTTGAAATAAAGATGATCTATGGATTAGATTTATGATGTATGTATTCAATCTCTCTCTCTCTCTCTCTCGATGTTATGTGAAGTGAACCACGTAACATTTGCCTTGTGGACTTGAGAGGGAATTATTCTTGGGCATGTGGTGATGTTGCGGTGCTAAGTGACATATTGTGGCGAATCATTACTCATGTGTTCAAGGAGGATAAGAGGGGACTCACATATCTTAATTTGTAACCATGGGTCAACCCTTAATAACAGAGAATCATGGGTGGATTACCTAATATTATTGTTGTGGTTATAAGGGGTGGAATACACTGCCAAAATATCCCCACATACGCAGCACTTTTTTGGGGCAGCACAAGCAAAAAGTACCTTCAAAAGTTGGTTAGCTGGCGGATGAGCTACCACGGCACCATTTTGTCGTGGCAGTAAAATATACACCGTGGCACACTTGATACCAGCACATATTACTGCCATGGTAGGTGGAGGAGAGGCCTGCATATTTTAATGCCACATTTGATGGACGGAGGCATTGCAAATTACGCCGCCAAGTGCAAGCGTTGTTAACTATTAGTCCCACGGTGAAAATTGTCAAGCACATCCCGATGAATGGTTTAGCCGATGTCGCTGACTAGCGTGGCCCACCCCTGAGCCGAGATTTGTCTTAATATTTGTCTCTCCTCTCCGATACCTGCCTCAGGATGAATCATCAGCTTGTGAGCAGTGGCAACTGAGACTGTTGAGGCGCCTGGCAATAGCTTTTGCGGACACCGGCTATAGAGCTCGACTACGAGATGCTGATACATGTACAACAATTACGTGCTTAAGAATTTCGATTTCATCGGACCATGCTTGTTGTTTGATTGATCGAGATAAATATAGTTTGGGGTTATCTCGATTTCATATGGATTTTTTTTTCGATCTCACACATGTATACATGGATGTTTTTATTTTGAAGTTACACCCTAATGTACCTAAGGATATCTATGACTTGGATTGGAACGGAGTTGACTCGTAGACTGACCAAATTTTTAAGTGTGGTTTACCACCGCGCCGCAATATGGTGTGCGACAAAACGAGGCCAGCGGACACCGGTCTCAAGTTCTGCGCTTGCTGTCATGAGAACACGGCCTACGATTTTGTAGCATGGGTTGATGAAGAGCACGAATAGATAGTACTTAAGTGCACTTTAATCCATCGGAGATTTAAATAGCAGGAGAGAAGAAGTATGAAAGAGAAGATGTATCGAGAACAAAGATCACAATGAGATTAAGGACGAGTGCAGTAGTATTGTCAAAGGTATATTGTGGATTGGGAGTGAAGTACGGGACATAGTTGAGCATATGTAATTGGAAGCTCAATCTCTTGGTAGAATGAATTATCTAATTAGGTATGGACCATATGTTCTTAAGATTTTCTGATGCATCAACTTCTTTACCAAATATTTAATACTCAGTAAGTAATACATGTGCTGTTTAGTGTACATATATATGATATTTTGCTACCAAAGATATAATGTTGTTTTATTTATTTTTGCTTTGCACGGAGTGGTTTTAACAAATATTTATTACTCCCTCGAGTTTAGTTTAACAGGAACACACATAATTTAAGAAAATGTTTGACCATTCATTTTGACATATTATTAACTTCAAGTGACATATTGATGGGAAATATAGTACGGAGATAACTTGAGTATCAAACCAAATAAGCGAGAGGAGGTATCACATAATTATCTTCGCTCATCTTGTAAGTTTATTCATGATCATATTATTATTTGCTCGGTTGCACTCTAGTCTCGCTCCCCGCTTAGCTTGTTATCCTATATATTTTATTCTCATGCTTGTGTCACTACTTTAGTTTCAACTTATGAACATTGCTCTTTAGTTTGAAAAAAACTGTGTTGGATCCAACTCCAATAATTTTAAGAACTTTAGAAAGCATCTATGGGGTGAATTTGGTGCCTTGTACCTATCTTGACGATTTAACCTTAGCAATGCTCAACCTCATGAAACTTAAATTTGATATGCCTTGTTGAGAAAGATTTATTTGAAGGAATGAATGTCTAGTGGTAGTTGAGATGCATGCCAATGCTTGACTTGTTTATTAAAAGTTAAATATAGCTTTATGCACATCACACAACATTATTGCACCCCATGGGACTGACAACTCCGCTGGCCTTTGAACGATCTACCAGAGTTAAATCTCAAATTTTGGCTATTAGTTGATTAAACATATATAGCATGCCAATGCTATGATGGGTAAAAGTGTTGGTCTTATGGGTCTGCATTATAAGCAAAGTTTGATCCTTTGAACAATGTCTACCTAGTATCGATTAAACTAATTAAGTCTTGGCATCATCCCACCACCAAAGATTTGAAGTTCTAAAAAACAAGGAAATAGATCGAGTGGTAGAGGGTCACCGTTTCTGAAGTGGGTGTTATTGAGCTAATCCAATGTTATATATCTTTTGACTTTACTTGAGCACCCTTAATTTGACAAAGAATTCTTTGCTAAACCTGTTTTTGCTCTCGTTAAAAGAGAGGCGCTAAAAGATTTGATTCAGAAGCCTAACTAAAACTTTTGACACTTGCTCTAGGGACTAAGACTTATTTGCTATCAAGCTACACGTGGTTAGGAAACGAACTTAGGTGCAACCATTCGGATATAGTATGATCATGTTTAAGGTTGCAAGATTTGTCAAGATGGAATACGATGTGACCTCGCATTTGTGAGTTTTTCTACCCAAGTTTTATTTGTTGCTATAATTCTTTATCACTTTGTCACTTGAGGGAGAGTAACAACTATGCTTGGGATGTTGATAGCTCCGAATTATGACACTTTTTACCGATGATTATCTATTGGTTTTCACTTGGTTTTGCTGTTTTTCATCTTTCAACTAACACTAATATCGCGAGTTAGAGAAACCTTGTAGTTTTTATGTGAGTTTCAGATTCTGGACACCTTTGGAAGGATACAAGGCCATTTATGAGTAGATTGGAACAAATCAAGAAAATTTCTAACTGAAAGTTTTTTATTCAAGGCTTCTAGCGCATTAACGAGCATCGGTTCGGGTGGAGCTTGCCCATATGGTCTTCCCATACCACCTGCAACTACCTTCTCCTGATCAATATAAGCACTTTCCATGAAGGAAGAAATAACAAAAAACAGTTGCAGCCAATGCCATCAATTCACGAACAGAGGAAGAAGAGATCTGAAGGAGAAGAAGAAAATTCCATCAACGTCTCCAAGATATTTAGCCTCTAGATCATCCACTCCTCCATAATCCTCCTTGCACTAGATTGAGAGAGAGAAATTCACACTTGTAAGATTAGTGTTTGAGACTCTATTCATACTTCTCTTTGTATTGGATTTGATCTTCCCTTTATTGTGGCTTGCTATGGTAATATCATGATCAACTCTGTTTACATTATGATTATGTCATTGTGTTATTCTCCTCTCATGTGCGAGTAAACCCCCATAGGCATGTGAGAGGTAGAGAATTGGTAAGATGTGATGTTCCTAGTATATTTCTATCTATTTGTGGTTATCATTGTGATTATTCTATGTGAGAATGATTGTCTTTGTGCGAATAATTCTTGTTGTCTAATTTAAGGGTCCAGACAACATGATCCTGAGATCTCGTAGACATGAACTTGTTTGCTAGTGAATCGAAGAGACCCGAGTGACATGACCGATATCAAAGAGGAGCTAGTATAACTCAAGTGGAACGAGGAACCACTGAGTTTAAAGCCTTGATTTGGTCTCATGACCTTAATTTTTGCGTGACCAAGGTTGTGGTAACATGCAAATGAATCATTAAAGATAAGCTAGTCTACCAAGAGGAGTTTTGACTATTATACGGGTTGCTCGCCTACTTGCACACTAATAAGAAGTATTATAATCACTTATCCCATTTATTCCATCTTGCACATTCACTATCACCATGAACCGTATCTCTCTACGTCCAATCTTTCATTTTAACAGAACTCAAGCAATCTTAGCCCTGTTTACTTTTATATTATGTACTTTAATACTGCTCAATACTCAATTCTCAACCGTTCACACTCACCTTCTTTCATATCAATTCTTGTAGTCAATTCACTCAAGACAAGTGACACCTTGAGTGCGATAGAAATGCCACTGCTAAGCACTTTTCTATGCTCCTTGTTGGGATCAGTATAAAAACTAGAATTAATACTTCCACAAAAATGTGCTCCGACGAACCTGTGCTCCTGCGGGCCATCAGTCTCCTCCGGCGTGGGGGTGGCTTGCCTCCGGCGTTCTCGAAGTTGTGACGTTGTCTAGCAGAGGCTTCGGGTGACACAAGTCGCCTATGCTGCGGAACGTGCCTTAGGGTTGCCGGTGGAGTTTACGGTGGTCCTGGTGGAGGAGAGTGGGCAGCGTGGGGGATGCCGGCTTGGTTATAAGAATGATGGTGGTCCAAGGGTTCCTATCATGAAAAGATGTCGAATTGCTTGATCCCCGTCTTCAGTGATGTGGCTGGAGTGTCGAGTTACGGAAGGCTCTGTCGGCGAACTTCCACGGGCAAAGCATGCCTGGAGATTCTGGATCGGATGGGATTCTGTCGTGCGCAACAATGTTTTTATGACCGTTTGGTTTCAGAGGGAGCGAGGCAAAGCTCTACAGTCGGTTTCCATCGTAGGACATGTCTTTAGTTCCATGGTGAAGTCAGTGTGCGGAGAATGTCATGAAAGCCGAGATCTGAGGACTAGTAATGGTGGTTCGAGCCCTGTTGATGATGAGAAATTGGTTTGGTGATTCGTGACTTGTAGCAGCGGCATCAGAAAGTGGGGCGATAGCACAAGAGAAGTTTAGTGACTAAGCTTTCAGGGTGAAAACCCATGGTCCGGCCTTAATTGATTGTGCCTGATAATAGCCTTGTTGAAAGCATTGTTTTGAGAGTGCGGATTTTTCTCCAGGGTGAAAACCTATGATATATGATCGGGCAACAACGATGCTTGTGCATTGTTTCCTTCTTATAAATGTCGCTATTAGAGAAGTTAGATTTCTGGTGTTGTCTGACTGTTGTTACGAGAAATAGATCACTATGGTGAAACTTTTCTTTTTTGGCAATTCTTATTTATTTATGTGGCTGTGTGCATCTGTATTGGCATTAGGACACTGCGTTATTATAGAGTTTGTCTATAATTAGTATCTTCGCGATATTAATATATTTACTTTGTCAAAAATGTTGCTAATCTCATATTGTGAATATTCATAGGCAGTTTTCTTATGATAAAAAGGCATTGCACTTCACTTAAGAAAGTGAAGAACTACACCTCACCTGAGGAATTAAATAACTACACCTCAAGGAGCTGGCTGCAAGAGGTTCATATTGAAATCATCGAGTCTTGAGAAAATGTGTGCGAAGCTTCTCACAATAATAAAGACGCAACCAAGAAAACTAGATTATCTACGGTAGAGGCTCATTGCCCATCATTAGGCAGTGACGTGTGTGAAGAACAATTTTCACCATGTTCAAAGGCCCGATATGTACTAGTGCATGTGTGTTGACCTCCTTTTGATTTGTACGGTGGCTGGAACATTAAATCTTAATCTAGTGCCAGGCTCACCTCTGCGGTGAACCTTGATGGGAATCTTGTGTGTATGTTGGCACTGTCATCTCATAACTGCTAGTGTACTATAAAATAGTTTATGTCTTACTGTGTACATATCCCAGTAAATCTATGTCTGCTTTGAGGTCACAAACTCTATGATCTATGTCTATTTTGTGATGTTCCAGTAACCGTGTCAAAGACATTGTTCTATGTGGGCACTATTAAATCTCACTTTTTATTCCATACAACGTCTTGCCTCATTCTACTAATGTTTAACTATTTTCAATTTTTATTTTATTTTTTTCTATTTTTGGAGTTATTTTTCACCAACATGAGCCAAAATTGATCTCACGTGCCTAACGTGCCGGGAGTCGGCTCGGCTAGCCAAGTCGCTATTCCAGGCAAGGCACGTGAAGGAGGTGTTCGTGTGCCATGCCCGCCCGGCTCGTTGGCCAAGTTTGGATCTATTCAACTTCTCTCTTATATGTCGATCTGGTCGGCATATACGGGGCGCCACAGATCCCTTCCGCCCCCCAGGCTTACTTGGGCCACGACCCATCAGTACGGAGATCTTTTTTTCTCTTTTTAAAATCCAGAGACTTTTCAAAAAACAAACATTTTTTCTAAATCTAATCAAATTTCTAAATCTAAACGAAAAAGCAGGCCTAGGAAAAAAATGAGATACAAAAATCTAAGAAATTCGAAGTGACGAGGGGTTAATTCATCAAATGCCCATGGACTTAGGTTCAAGGAAGTGGGGTGCGATGGAGGCATCGATTGGCTAGAAAATAAGCACACATTGCACATATTAGGGTTTTCCCTTTAAACTTCTATCTTGAGTTTGTCATGTGCTACAAGGAGTCGAAGTCTCGTAGGTCACCCGAATCTTGGCTGGGCCTTAGCAACGTCATGGGCTTCTTCTAGGCTGATCCGTATATGCTGATCTTGAGTACCTGTAAGGTATGCCCATGTCAGTAGCCCCCGAGTGTCCAATTGAATCGTAGATTCGAGTGGAGACTTATGAAACCTTCGAGTGTATAGTCAAGCATGTTTTTGAATGCTCTAATTTGTATCATAGGGATTATCGATTTACATGCCTGATTCATTCAATGTGTCGGGATTAGTTAACTGCCTTAGGGCAAAACAACGCAATCTACTCAAACTCGAGTCCCCGGACTCGAATTCGGAAAAGTGCTGGCGTAATTCGACTCATGCCGCGGAGGTCTTATATAATCGAATCCCAGTGTATAAGTGTGAGCACTCTACGTGTCCGTCAAGGCTTATTTCATCGTACATGCAGGCACAGATTATTTCTGGCTAAGCGCAGCAGGTGCGTTGTCAGGCCTTCTTCAGGTCTTATCTTCACGCTGTAAGCGTGGCATCCAAATTTTGTCATCGCGGAGATAATTTGGGTAGCCTAGGAGACGCAGTCTCCTTGCGGAGAAAGTATGAGGCAGAGTTGATAATGCTTTCGAGTATGGACGCAGTCAATACACATTTATTTAAAAGAAAAAATCATAGGGTGCGCGACGAGCGCTCCCTATGGGAGTAGCCCCCCGAGTGCCTATTTGAGTCGTAGACTCGAGTGGGGACTATAAGCGTTTTTGACTGCTTTCGTCTTTTGCTTGTTTCAGTCGAATATGCTTTTAGCGCTCCCTATGGGAGTAACCCTAAGTCCACAGTTGAATCGTTGATTCGAGTGAAGGGTTCAGGCGCAATTACATTGTCAAAATGTTTTAAAGTCTATGAAGTTTTTCGGCTGCGCGACCAGCGCTCCTATTAGGAGTAGTCCCCGAGTGCTTGGTCGAATATTAGACTCGAGTAAGGACTATATTAGTCAGAAGATGCTCCTGCTGGAGTTAATGATGTCAGTGTTGTCAATGAGATGACCTCACTTGCCCGCGTGAGCGGTTTTGACAGGACGTGACGAAAGTGGGGTCCCATTTCTAACTTGGATTTGACCAAGCGTGCATAATCTTCGATTTTAACTGCGTCTCCTCGATTCTCACGCGTAATGGGAGTTGTGAAGCGACGGTTCGCTGTTTGCACTTCCACGCGTCTATATCGATTTGCGCCACGCGTCTGGTTGGTGTACTTCTGGCCGTTGGATTGCATATGCGGTGAGGTTAAGTAGGGATTGCTATGCGGTAATTTTCCCCACAACTCATCTTATTCCTTGCGCGTTGCCTCCATTGCTGCTCTCTGCTGCTCCATTGCTCGCTCCTCCGTTGTTGCGCTGGACAACCTCAAGGTCTTCCCGAGCTATTTTATGCACTCGCACCGCACTTGCCAGATAGGGAAGAAGAAAGGTGCCTCCACTGCTGGATCTTCGGCCGCCACCGTTGCGGCCAAGAAGAAGGGTCCCGCCGCCATGGGCACCAGTACTGTCGTCGCGACCAGCAAGAAGAAGAGTGTGGGCACGCGCATCACGAATGGATCGTGGCAGCAGACCGCCATCAAGGAGACATAGCTCTTCAACTAGCGCCAAGATGGTGCTCACCCTGCTACGGAGGATGACTGCCGGATTCCCGGCGACATGGTAATCCCTAGTCCCCCCGCCGGATTTAGGGTGATGTTCCTCGCATTTGTCATTCACGGTCTTTCTCTCCCCCTTCACAAGTTTGTGAGGGGGTTAATCAGCTTCTACGGGCTCCGGCTTCATCAGCTGACCCCAAATTCCATTCTTCATATTGCTTGTGACATCACCCTTTGCGAGTGTTGTCTCGGAATCGAGCCACACTTTGGCCTTTTCAAAAAACTCTTCAAACTGAAACGCCAGTCGGGCTCTAGGTCGGTAGTCTACGATATAGGAGGTTGCAGGATTCATGTAGACCCCAATGTTAAATATTTCACCATCAACTTCAATGCATCTATCCAAGGGTGGAGGGAGAAGTGGTTCTATATCTGTGACCTGAAATTTGATGAAGAACACTTCGGGCTCGCGCCTTTTGACCTGAAGGCAGAGTGGAAGAGAAGGAGGTCATGGAAGAACACGGTGATGCCTGGCGAGGCCGAGGAAACTGAGGCTCTGTACAAGCGTGTTTGCGACCTTGAACTACGCATGGGAAAGGAAGTAGGCGGCGCAAACCTCATTCGCACCTGGATGCGTTGTCGGGTGCAGCCGCTGCAGGCCAGGGTGCATCCGATGTGCTGCTGGATTAGCATTGACGATGTCACTCGCATATCGCGAGAGAATATTTCTTCGGGTGAAGTAGACAAGAGGTTTCGGCTGCTGACCAAGTACATAGCCAAGGAGAGACTCCCTGGTGACTCAGTCGTGCCTTCCTTCTCTATGAGTCATCCTCCACCCGAGGTGGCTTTCTTGTGAGCTCTTCTTGTTTTTCGGTTGCCTGCTAGGTTTTCCTTTATACTAATGTTGTTCCTTTTTCCAGGACTGGAAGGTCACCACTGTGTTTCCTCCTCAGCCGGAGGGAGTAATCCCTCGTGAAGCTGAAGAGGAGGACGAATCGGGCTCCACCATCCCTGTTGAGGAGGAACAGGAAGCCCCGAGTCTAGCGGGAACATGACTCGCAAGCGCTCCCGAAGCAAGGACTGAGATGCATCCTCACCAGCGATGTCGGAGGGTCCTCCGACTGTGGTAGAGGAGTTGATTCCTATTGTTCCTATGCGTGTTGTGGCTCCTCCTCCACGGAAGAAGCTGAGGACACCGAAGGACGCATTTGAGGACTCTTTCGACCTCGACAATTTTGATGGGTACACTTTGTACTCCTGCTAGTTCGTCCTTATGTCCCAAAATATTTTCTTCTGAAGTTGCTTTGTATGCTTTGTAGTCAAACTGCATCGTCATTGTCTAATGAATGTCGCTTCATGAAGGAGACTGAAGTCGCAGACTCCAAAGACAAGGAGATGGTGGCACGTTCTCCTTCTCCCCTGGTGGTGGCCAACTCTGGTGCCAATTCTTCGAGTCCCCCCCCCCACACTGGGGGGACCAGATGGTTGCCCAGACGTCTATGCAGAAGGAAACTTCGGAGTCCCTGGAGGAACATGTAAGTTTTCTTGTCTTTGGCAGTTGAAATTGGGTTGATGCTCATGCTTCTCTTTTGAAGTCTGTCCTGAAGGAATCCACTCTCCTCGCCGAACAAATTATTTCCTTGGGCCGTCAACATGCTTTGTTGGAGGCCCGATATCGTGCCTTTGAAGGTAAATTCACACTCTTTCCTTTGTGCTGTTTGTACAAAAATTGGCGAGCTTAAGTTATGCTATTTTCTTTTGCAGGTGAGCATAATGAGCTCCTTCGTCGCGTCGAATCTCTCCAGAAAGGTCTTGCCGCAGCAGAGAAAAAACGCGACAAGGCACTCGAAGCCTTGCAACGCTCCGCCTAGGTGTCAAAGAAACGCGAGGAGGACCTGCTAGCAGCTCCAGCTGACAGGGAGAAGGTGTTCGCGGATCATCTTCACTCTGTTGTTGAGGCTCTATCACGTATGATGTTGTGTCGCTATTTTGTGCTCCATATTTGCCATTGTGTTTATTATGCTTATCAATGTCTTCTATAGATGCTGCTGGCGTGAGCTTCAATGCTCAAGCTCTGGCTCGCCAGGAAGCTTTGGCCGGTGCTGTAGCTGCAGCCGAAGACCGCACCATCATCGCCAGGGAATCCCTCCATAAGGCTAAGAGCACACTTGGGCGTCTTCGAGAGGAGATGTTCCCCAAGGCCGAACTTATTGATGATCTTGAGGGCCTCGTGGAGTCCTTTGCCGAATGCATTCCCATGGACTTCAAGAATGCTCAGAGATGAGTTGGAGCAACCATGGGACTTGCGATGGTGATGGCTGATGGTGTTGAGCTGAATCCCAGCGAGGTCTCCAAGGAGATGCCCGTCACTACGGATGGGCAGCAGGTAGTATTTGCTCCCTTTTCTACTCACTATGATAAATATGGGCATCCGCTAATTGAGACACTCGCAAAGTACTCGACAGAGCTGAGGCGAGCGAAGACGACAAAAGCCACCGCATCAGAGGCTGTAACCGAGAAGGTTGTGGCGTCGGAGACTGCCACTGACTCGAGGAAGCCCCCGAGTGCCAACGCGTAGCCGTAGGCTGTCTCTTAGTCGCCTTTTGTAATATTCTATCCTCTCCAAACTTCCTCTTGAATTACGTCGTGCCTTGTGGGGGTACCCCTTTTAAGACTTGCTGAACTTTGATGTTTCTACTTTTGGTGCTATTATGAATAGTTGGTCTTATCTGTCTCTTGCTCTGCTTGTAATAGGGTCCTTCGAGTGGTCCATCTAACTCACCTCCCAACGATGAACCTGTGGCACGACCACGTTCAAAGGTGGAGGAGCTATCGCTGCTATCGCGATTGCGTGACCGCATAAAACATTTGGAGTGAGAGATGCCCATGATCCATGGTAGCGCGGACGTACGGAAGTCGAAAGCCGAAAAAGCCAGTGGACACGAGAAGTACCTTCTGGGCGAGGTGGCTCAGGCGAATGAGCAATTTAAGTGTTAGTTCTCTAGCTTCTTATCCTTTCCCAGCCACTCGTGGCGGTGCTTTGTCCTTACGCTTTGTACTGTTTTTTGCAGTTGTTGGCGCTCGCCTTCCGCAAGAAGAGAGAGATTGAGTCGCCATTCAGCTAAACTGCTTAACCCAGGAGCAGCTGGAAGCTAGTGGGTACTTTTGGGTTGATCGCGATCACACAGTCGTGTTGGCGACACTACAGAACTGTGTGTCACAGGTGCTGCTATATTTGAAGAAGGCATAGTCGTGCCTCAAGAATATTTTCCGGGCGATGTTCCCCTTGGACGCAGAACGTTCAAGCTTGTTACCTTTACTGAAGAAATGCTAGGATGCCAGCGCAGTTCGCAAGTGCGTGCATCAGCAGTTAGTCGCGGGTGCCAAGGCTGCATTGGCACTTGTTCTCCTGCATCGACCTAATCTAGATCTCACAGTTGTTGCCGATGGACCGTTTCCCCTGCCAGAAGGGATGGCATGGAACATGGTGCCACATTATCGGGTGGTTGATTAGCCAGCCGAAGAAATCATCGAGTTGTTCGAAGAATGTACCAATGTTCTCCTTTTACGGCAGTAGAGTAGCATGAACCTGCACATAGATGCATAGGTGTTGGAAAGTTCGTATAAGTTCATCGGGTGTTTTTTGTTACCCATTTATATGTAAAATCTTGCTAGCTTGTATATTTTTCGAGTAGCTTGTACTCTATAGTTCCTTTTTGTTAGCCTGACACATACTTATCTTAGCACATTGTCAACCTGTCAGGTGCGTTGCAGCTGGGTTGGTTATTCCAAGGGTTTGATTAATACTATGTCAGCTACTCAGGCTACTGCGTTTATTCGTGTAACAAGGTGGGAAGGGTGGCGTAGCCCCCGGGTGATGTAATTGCAAGTAAAAATAGAAACACAGAGTTAGAGACACTTAGCTTTATTTATTCGCAGAATATCAGGAGATACAATGTGTGGCTAAGTAGCCTGGCTGAATAGCCTTATTTGTAAAGTAAAACATCTAAGGGTAGAAATGACGCAACTGCGCGACGTTCTAGGGGTTGGAGTATGCGACTGCACTTTCTACATCTTTAAGGAAGTAGGCGCCACCTGGAATTACTTTGGTAATCACATAAGGTCCCTCCCAAGGGGACTCGAGCTTGAGGTGCCCTTTCCGCTTCAGTCGCAGGACTAGGTCTCCTTCAACGAAGGACCTTGGGTGCAGCCTTCTCCTGTGGTAGTTGCGGAGGGTTTGCTGGTAGATCATGGATCGCTCCGCTGCTATCTCGCGTGCTTCATCAAGGAGGTAGACAGAGTCCTCGAGTGCGAGAGTTGATTCTGCCTTGCTATATGCTACGACCCATGGGGCTTTGTAGCGCACTTCCACGGGTAGTACTTCCTCGGCACCGTGTACAATGAAGAACGGAGTATAGCCTGTGGTGTTGTTTGGAGTTATACGCAGGATCTATAGTACTGATTGTAGCTCCTCGGGCCAGCACCCAAAAGCTCTTTCGAGTGGTCGAAAGAGCCTTTTCTTGATGCTGCCACAGACGAGGTTGTTGGCCTTTTCGACTTGACCGTTGGTCTGAGGGTCTGCCACTGAGGCGTAGCATTCCTAGGTTTTCGCAGAAACCCTGGAACTCATTCGAGGTGAAGTTTGTTCCGTTGTCCGTGATGATGCTATGCAGCACCCTGAACTGGAAGACGATGGACTCGGAGAATTTAACGGTGCTGGCCCCTGACTGGTTTGTCACCGGCATGGCCTCAATCCAGTTGGTGAACTTGTCGACCGCGACGAGGAGGTAGACATATCCTCTAGGTGAAGGTTTTTGTAGCTTGTCGACCATGTCGAGTCCCCATTGCACGAAGGACCAGACCACAGGTATTGGCCTGAGTTCTGCGCTAGGTGCATGCGATTTGTCCACGAATCTTTGGCAAGTGTTGCATCGCTGGACGATATCCTTAGCATCGCGCATTGCCGTTGGCTAGTAGAATCTAGCTCGCAGAGCTTTGGCTATGCGAGCACGACTTCCGGCATGATGGCTGCAAGTGCCTTCATGTATCTCGAGGAGGATGGCTCTTCCGTCTCCGTTGGAGACGCATCGTTGAAGAACTCATGTGATGCTGCGCTTTTACAGTTCGTCGTTGATGAGGGCGAAAGCGTTGCATCATCGTGCTATATGACGTGCATCTGTTGGGTCATATGTCAACCTTTTGCTGAGCAGGTATGTGATGTATGGTTGTGACCAGGATGGCTCGATCATCATGACCTCCATGGGGTCTTCGAGTCCTGTATCTTGCTCCGTGTCCTCGGGTGTCTTTAGTTCGTTGGGTGGCGTAGCCCCCAAGTCCTTTGGCGTGCTAGCTTTTTGCTCTGGAGCCTTTGGCTTGATGGATCGCTCGCAGATTTTCTCTAGGAATACTCTAGGTGGCATTGGGGCACAAGTGGATCCAATGTTTGCAAGTGTATCTGCCTCCTGGTTGTTCTCATGGCCGAAGTGCCACGGTTCGCAGCTATCGAAGTCCCCTTCGAGTGTGTCATAGAGGTCGTGGTAGGCGATCATGTTGTCACTCAGAGCATCGCACTGGTTCATGGTTTGATTAACCGCCAGCTTAGAGTCGCCGTAGATGACGAGTCGCGTTGATCCACAGGCTTTGGCCATCCACATCCCGTGGAGCAGGGCTTTGTATTCAGCTTCGTTGTTGGAGGCGCAAAACTGCATTCGCAGAATGTACCTGATCTTGTCAACTTGTGGCAATGTCAGGATGATGCTCGCGCCAGCTCCTTCTCGATGTTTCGGTCCATTGACATGCATTGTCCATAGACAGGACATGTCTGGCTTGTCGGGGAGCTGGTTCTCCATCCAGTGGACGAGGAAGTCCGGGAGTACTTGCGACTTGGTTGCATCTCGCTTCTCGTATGTGATGTCTCGTGGAGACATTCTACCCCCCAAAGCGTGACTCGTCCGGTGGCGTCGGGGTTGTTGAGGATATGCCCTAGTGGAGCGTTGTTCAGCACAATGATGGGGTGTTCCTGGAAGTAATGGCGCAGCCGCCAGGCTATCATGAAGAGGTTGTATGCCAGCTTCTGATAATGAGGGTATCACTGTTTTGTTGGCATGAGTACCTCGCTAAGATAGTAGACTAGGCGTTGTACCCCATGGACTTTATTTTCCTCAGCTCGTTCCACTACGAGCAAAGTACTAACCACCTGGTTGGTGGCGGAGATGTATAACAACAACGGCTCCTTTTCTTGAGGTGTTACCAACACTGACTAAGTGGATAGTAGACGCTTGAGGTCTTCGGATGCTTCTTGTGCTTCATCTGTCCACTCAAATTTGTCAGCCTTGCGAAGGAGTTGGTAGAAAGGAAGCACCTTTTCTCCCATTCGACTGATGAATCGACTGAGCGCCGCGATTCGCCCAGCTAGCTATTGAACGCCTTTTACATTCTTCGGCTTCTCCATGGATAGTATGGCCTTTATTTTCTTCAGGTTGGCCTCGATCCCTCCCGCAAAGATGAGGTGCCCGAGCAATTGCCTAGATGGTACACCGAAGGCGCATTTGTCTGGATTCAGCTTGATTCGGTAGCGGTCGAGGTTATCGAAGGTCTCGCGGAGATCGTCAAGTAACAAGGCTTCCTCCTTAGATTTGACGACGATGTCGTCGATGTAGACTTGAATGTTACGACCAAGCTGGTTCTTGAGGCAGGCCTGCATACACCGCTGGTAGGTGGCCCCTGCATTTTTCAACCCGAAAGGCATCTTTGTATAGCAGAAGATGCCAAAGGGCGTAATGAAGGCCGTTTTCTCTTGGTCTTCCTCCTTCATACAAATCTGGTGGTAGCCTGAGTAGGCGTCGAGGAAGCAGAGGCGCTCACATCCCGCGGTGGAGTCGATTATCTGGTCGATCTGTGGCAATGGGAAGTGATCCTTTGGTCAGTGTTTGTTCAAGGAGGTGAAGTCCACGCACATCCGTAGGATATCCATGTCCTTTTTAGGGACGAGCATGGGGTTTGCTACCCAGGTGCTTTCTTTGATATCATGTATGAATTTGGGGCCGAGGAGTTTGTTGACTTCCATGCCGACCGCTTTTGCCCTTGGCTCAGATAGTCGACGTATCGTCTGCTTCTCTGGTCTTGCTTCAGGATTCACATTGAGTGAGTGCTCGACGAATTCCTTGGGAACCCCTGGCATGTCTGCTGGACACCAGGCAAAGATTTCCCAGCGCTCATGGAGGAATTCGACAAGCGCGAGTTCCTATGCGGGACTCAGGTTGTTGGCGATGAGGGTCGTCTTGGTCGGGTCCATTGGGTGGACCTGGACCGCCTTGGTGTGGACCGATGTGTCGAAGGATTTGTTAGGTGAGCTCGGCTTACTCAGAGGAGGTAGACTGTTGTCTATCGACTCCTTCAACCTCGCCAGTTCCTCCTGCATGCCGAAAGACTGGGAGATTCTGTTGAATTCCCTGTCGCAGCTGTCTGACCTCTTGAAGCTTCTGTTGATAGTGATAATGCCGTTGGGGCCCAAAATCTTCATCTGTAGGTAGCGTAGTGTGGCACCTCCATGAACCTTGCGAACGCGACACGTCCGAGGATGTAGTGGTTATACGAGGGTCGGTCGACCACTTCTAATTTGATGTGCTCTCACCGAAAGTTTGCTGGCATTCTGATGATGACATCCAAGTTGATCTTTCCCAGGGTGTATACGCCCTTCCCTGGGATGATGTCGTGGAATGTTGTGTTTGAGGTTTCCAGGCATGATAGGGGGGTTCGCATGGTGCGCAAGGTGCTTGCAAACATGAGGTTGATGCTGCTGCCACCGTCCATGAAGACACGACTCATCTCGAAGCCTCCAATTTGCACCTCGAGCACCAGAGGACAGTGACCAAGGCGAGGCACTCGTCGCGGATGATCGCGCTTTTTGAAGGTAATGCAGGACTCGCTCCCACTGAGGTACTCAGTGGTGGAGGGTGGAGAGTTCATCGCCAGATTGACTTGGCGAGTCATTGATTTTTGCACACGATTTGATGGGCGTCCTTTTTTTGGATCATTCCCATGTTTCCTAGTGCCTGCGGGTACGGCTCGCCTCCGTTGTTTTGGACTGGCACAGCTGCAGGTGGTGGTGGCCCGGGTGGTGGTGGTGGCAGTCCATGAGCCATGGCGCCCGGGGTAGCTCCATAGCCCTGATTTATCGCGTCGCGATTCATCTGGGCTAGACCTTCGTGGAGTTTGAGGAACTCACGGTAGTCCTTAGAAGGTGACTGGATTTTTTCTTGCCGTCGTGCTTGTCGATGTAGAAGTGTACGTTGCACGGTCCGAAAAGTTTGTCCTGGATAGATGTTCCAGGTGCCTCATCGCGAGTGCGATGTTGTCACACTTGCATGGTTTTCCCGCTGTCGCGGTATCCACCACTGCGATGTCCGCTGTTGCGGTTGCTGTCGTCGCGTTTGTCGGCGTAGGCAACCACGACCATGTCAACTTCCTCGCGGTCCTTGTAACCACGCATTCGGTGTTTTCCTCAGCGATCGTGTCTACGACCGAGGTTGTCATCATCGTTTGAGTGGACGCGGTTTTTCACCGAGTCCTCTCCATCGGCCCACCTGTTCGCGATCTCCATCAGGTGGTCGATTGTTTTGGGCTTTGAGCGACCCAGCTCCTCTCTAAGCTCTCTGTGGCGCACGCCGCCATTGAATGTGTCGATTGCGCGGTCCTCAGAGATGCCTTCTGTAGAGTTTTTTCTGATGGACCATCTCTGGATGTATGAGCGCAGTGACTCGCCAGTCTTTTGGTAACAACCTCTTAATTGTGACACAGTATCTCAATATCCATCAGATCCCCGCAAACACAACATATAGGATTACAAATAGATGATCTTGATCATGAACGGAGCTCACAAGATCTAAACATGATAGCACAAAGGAGGAGAACCAACCCTCTAGCTATTGTATGGACCCATAGTCCAAGGGTGAACTACTCACGCATCACTCCGGAGGTTGGCATGGTGATGAAGAATGCCTCCAGGATGATCTCTCCCCTCCGCCAGGGTGCCGGAAAGAGCTTCGGATCCCCCGATCTAGGGATGGAGATGGCGGTGGCTACAGACTATTTCGTGGATTTTTGATCAGGTCCTTAGGTTTCTACATTGGGGTACTTTTATAGGCAAAGGGGCGAGGTCGGTGGCCGCCTGAGGGGCCCACACCAGGGCCTGGAGTGCACAGGGGGGGCCGCACCCACCCTAGGTGTGGCCACCTCGTGGCCCCCCTTCGGCTGCCTTTCAGACTCCGTGTTCCTTCTGGTAAAATATTGACTTTGGCTTTTGTCCCGTCCAATTCCGAGAATATTTCCTTACTAGATTTTCTGAAACCAAAAACAGTAGAAAACTGGCAACTGGCACTGCGGCATCTTGTTAATAGGTTAGTTCTAGAAAATGTATAAAAATACCTCAAAGTGTAAACAAAACATAAGAAAGCTGATATAAAACAAGCATGGAGCATCAAAAATTATAGATACTTTTACGACGTATCAAGCATCCCCAAGCTTAACTCCTGCTCGTCCTCGAGTAGGTAAGTGATAAAAAAATAATTTTTGAGGTGACATGCACTATCACAATATTGATCAAGGTATTCGTAAAGCATTGATAGCTGGGATCAAAGTACTCTAAACATAAGCATGAAAGATAGAGTTCTAACAATAAGACATAGCAACTATGTTGTAACATGAAAAGGTACAAACAAAAGATCATGAATAACAATGCATTGAAAGACGTTTGTTTGTTTCACATATAAAAAACATAATAAGAGTGGTATTCAGCTTGTCCCTCATGGCATAACAAAACATGCATAGGACACCTTCAAAGTTCATAAGGGTGACTAGATACAAATAATTTAAGAAGAAGCACTATCAAAGTTATGAATCAATTAACAAGTTTTGGGACAATGCACATTAAACTAAGAATGACCACTATGCTCTCTCAATTAGTGCATAAAGATAGAAGATGGAGACTCAACATAAAAGTAAAAAAGAAAGGCCCTTCACAGAGGGAAGCAGGGATTTCAAGTTTCACAAAGAGCTTCCAAAAACTATGGTACTTATTAGCTTTCAGCTCTCATTGCCCCTATCATAAGCATCTTGAGGTGATTAATGTTGAAGTGACACAAATATGAGGATGTGCTTGACAAGTTATAAGTTGAAAATCTCATGCCCCTTGCTTACGAGTACCGACCCTCATGCTACTCAACTTTAGTCACAAGTAAGTTCTTGTCATTGTAAGTACATGTGTATCATTGAGAACCGCCAACGGGGTACCCCTTGCCCCATGACATAGAAGCTTTCCCATATCAAAATGACAAGGCAACAGACAATGAGCATCTCAGTGATCTTTTTATTTGCTATTTGCATAGGTTTTTATTGAGGGTGCTTCACATAATGCTCACTATGGTTATCCTGCAAGTTTCCACCATGATTAGGCATGGCTTAGGCTAGCCGCCCAGGAGTTTCTCTAACACACATACAAACTCCATGAGCTTACAAGCTCCCCTTTTATTTCACACCGCCAGGATCCATAAACAAAAGAACATGATATCAACTAAATAATAAGTGCAATGTTGAAAGAGTTCCCAATGGTATCATGGTTCTGCTAATTCACAACTTATAAAGTGCAAGCATATAAGCAACATAGATGGACACAATGGTTCAAGTTTATTAAGTGCAAGAAAATAAAGTGTGCCATCAAGTTTGTGAGAGCTTTAATCACTAATTTTCACATAACAAGTTTAATTTGGAAGGTAGATAAAAACATGAATATACTTGGAATGGTGTAACACACCATGCATAGGAATTTATAGTGGACTCTTTGGAATAACTTGGTTTTCTTGGACGTTGGATGCATGAGTAGAACTCATACTTGGTATAGGTGGAGGCTAGCAAAAGACTGGGAGCGACCAACTAAGAGAGCAATAATGGCCATAATCATACAAAGCAATAAAACATTATTAATTAAAGCATAAAGTGATATTACAAGTCAAAAACTAAATGATCATAGAGGCTAAGGTGACTGGTTCATAGTCTTAACATGGTGTATGCATGTGCCAAGTCAACCCAAATAAAGCATCAAAGTAGAATACCACAATATTATGCTTTTGTATGCTAAAACAACGCATGATCCTTTCAAGGCACATTAAGCAATCTCAATTGAACAAGTCATGCTACAAAAATAATCACTAAGCATAAGGTCAAAGCAACATCAAACATGACATGACAAAGTCTAGGCCACAGTCAAAACAACCTCCTTTTGTACCACTTATAAGCATGAAGCTTTCTACTCTTTTCCAACACCAATCAACTTATTTGAAACAAAATATGTCATGGTGGTGTCACGGCAGATGGCATGGATAGGCTAAAGGTGGGGACTAATACACGCTAGGGGAATCCAGGGAGGGATAGTGAAGTGATTCTCCACACAGTTGTTTGTATAGCTCAGTTACCAAGATTACAAGTGCTCCTAGAGCTATATTGGCGAGAGGAGGAAAAAGGAGCTCTCTTACTCTCACCCATAGATCACACCCAAAACCCTAGCCAAAAGGGAACAGCAGAAAAACCAAACCCCCCTTCTACTGAAACCCTAGCCCCTCTTTTATAGAGGGAGCTCGGTCTCTGCCTAAGAATATGCTTCCCCCAAAGTAGTAAGCCGACCAGGGTGCTTTTCCTCCGCGTCACACATGCTTTGGCTACGTGAGCCTCTGCGGCGCCTGCGTCAGCCGCCATGGGCGTCGTCACCCTTGTCGGCCACGCCCCGGTGGTCCTGTCCTTGTTTGCTTCACTCAGGTAATGCGTATCGGGGCTTCTTTTGACCAGCGAGATTCCTTCCTTCTCCTAGAAGTTAGACGTGACCCGGATCATAGTTGATCTGGCCACACTTGTTCCTGCATATAAGTAAAACATGCACTTCCGACTTACTGCTTAAGTCGGTTGAGACTTAGTTAGGCGAACGCCCCCTGGTCCGGGTTACCCCGTGATTTGGCCTGCCTTGAGTTGACCCGGCCAGCATCTGCTTTGGCCTTGCCGAACCTCGGCTAACTCGGCCTTTATACCCCGGTGTGACCCTACCCGGGGGTATCCCCCCAAAAAAATATGAATGCAGGGGTCCAACCAATTTATTTAAGCAACCCAAACAAAATAAAACTAAAAACAAAAACAAAGACGCTCCAAGAACAACACAATTGTGCATGAAACAATAAAAATGAAGTGTTTTGGAAGCAAACCTGAGATTTTTATTGATGAAGAAGGGGATGCCTTGGGCATCCCCAAGCTTTGACGCTTGTACCTCTTGAATATTTCTTGGGGTGACACGGGTGGCATCCCCAAGCTTGAGCTTTTGTCCATACTTCATCTCATCACATTATTCTTCCCTACACTTGAAAATTTCCTTCATACAAAACTTCACACAGTCTTCATTAGCAACATTAGTGTATTCAAGATAATAAGTCTTTGGGTTTAGTTTCAACACAAGTAAAACTTCCATTAAAACACAAGCTACTGTATCAATTCCTTCTAAAAGCTCAAGTGATCAAAGAGAACTCAAAGAGAAAGAGATTAAGATGCAAATGCAAATAATGGCAGAAATCTGTGAAAACAGACCAGCAAGTAAAAACCGATTTTTTCCTAGGGAATAAACACAGAAAATTACAGCTCAATCCGACATACAGGGGGTTTTCACGAGTTTTTACAGTGAAGCACAAAAATCTGTTTCGGGACAACAACTTTCCAAAGTCTTATTTCTCTCTCATTAGAGGTTATTCTTGGCACAAAAACCACGCAAAAAGGATAAGGAGAGGTTATTACTGGGGCAATAACTTCCAAGACTCAACAAATGGAAAACTTACTGAAAGTAAAAATAATTTGGGTTATCTCCCAATAGTGCTTTTCTTTAACGCATTTCAGCTAGGCATAGGAAGCAAGATTCAAGTATTTTCGAATGAAGAAGCATTAAGATCAAATTTTGTTTTAATAGGAGAGGCAAAAGGTACCTTCTCTCTCTTTCTAGGTAAGTGTTCTATACCTTTCTTGAGTGGGAATTGATATTTAATGGTGCCTTCCTTCATATCAATAATGGCACCAATAGTTCGAAGAAAAGGTCTTCCCAAAATAATAGGACAAGAAGCATTGCATTCAACATCCAAAACATAGAAATCAACGGGGACATAGGTATTGTTAACCATAATAACAACATCATTAATACTCCCCATGAGTTTCTATTTAGCATTATCATCAAGTTGGACATCTAAATAACAATCTTCCAATGGAGGCAAATCAAGCATTTCATAAATCTTTCTAGGCATAATAGAGACACTAGTACCAAGATCACATAAAGCTTTGAGATCAAAATCATTCACTTTCATATTAATGATGGGTTCCCAACCATCTTCTTAGGAATAGAAGCTTTATGTTTCAATTTTCTTCTTTAATTTTTATGAGAGCATCTGTAATGTGTTTTGTCAAGGCCATATTCATAGCACTAGCATTAGGACTTCTAGCAAGCTTTTGTAGGAACATAATTACTTCAGAAATACTGCAACCATCAAGATCAAACTCAAAATTACCATCCAAGGTAGTAGAACCATTGTCTCCCATATTTCGAACAATTTCATCATTTTTATTGGAAAAGGTTCCATTGGTTTTAGGCATTGTTGCAAAAGAAATGGGGACTTCATGTGGTTTGCTAGCATCAACATTGGTGGTGGTAATAGTACAAATTCTACCATTTCTAGCAATTTCATCTTCTCTTTCCCACTTAGCATGCAATTCAGCTAAGAGTCTAACATTTTCATCAATTCTAACTTGTATGGCATTAGTAGCAGTAAAGGGGTTTTCCATAGTTTCAAGTTTAGCAGCCATTTTCTTAATCAAAGAAGATTGTGCTTCAGACAAAGATGATATATTTTTTTCAGCATTCAAAAGTTTTTCCTCAATAGTTTTATTGAAAGAAGTTTGTTTACTAATAAAATCCTTAAGCATGACTTCAAGTTTAGAGGGTGCATTTCTATTGTTGACGTAGGAATTTCCATCAGCATTACCATTATTGGGAGGATGTGGCCTATAATTACTACTACCAAAATTACTCCAATAGGCATTGTTGCTGAAATCATTATTTCTAATGAAGTTCACATCAACTTGCTCTTCTTGAGCAACCAAAGAGGCTAAGGGAACATGATTTGGATCAATATGAGCTTTTCCAATAACAAGCATATACATAACTCAAGGAGGAGGTTTCTTCAATAGAATTTACCTTCTTACCTTGTGGAGCTCTCTCAGTGTGCCATTCAGAATAGTTAACCATCATATTATCAAGGAGCTTTGTTGCAGCACCCAAAGTAATGGTCATAAAGGTGCCTCGAGTAGAAGAATCCAACAGATTTCTTGAAGAATAATTCAGTCCTGCATAAAAAGTTTGGATAATCATCCAAGCAATCAGTCCATGAGTAGGGCAATTCTTTACCAAAGTTTTCATTCTTTCCCAAGCTTGAGCAACATCTTCATTATCAAATTGTTTAAATTTCATTATATCACTTCTCATAGATATAATATTAGTAGGAGGATAATATTTTCCAATGAAAGCATCTTTGCATTTAATCCAAGAATCAATACTATTTCTAGGTAGGGATAACAACCATTCTTTAGCTTTTCCTCTCAAAGAGAAAGGAAACAATTTAAGCTTAATAATATCTCCATCTATATCCCTATGTTTTTTCATCTCACAAAGTTCAACAAAGTTAGTAAGGTGAGCAGCAACATCATCACTACCAGCACTAGAGAATTGTCCTTTTATAACAAGATTGAGCAAAGCAGGTTTAATTTCAAAGAAAACAGCTTCAGGAACAGGTGGAGCAATAGGAGTGCACACGAAATCATTGTTGTTTGTCCTAGTGAAGTCACACAACTTAGTGTTTTCAAGAGTAGTCATTTTTTTGTAAGATTAAAGCAAGACAACAGAAATAGAAACTGAAATAGGAACTAAATTTTGTGTGTGTTTTTGATAAAAGAAGCAAACTAGTACAACTTTTTTGTGTGTTTTTGATAAAAAGAAACAAGCAAACAAAGCAGAAATAAATTAAGCAAAACAAAAACAAAGTAAAGAGATTGGTTGTGAGAGACTCCCCTTGCAAGAATCTTCTTTCTCCCTGAAAAGTGATTGACGAGGAGGAAGAGATTGAAGTTGTCCTTAACTCGCCGGCAACGGCGCTACAAAAGTGCTTGATGGCTCAAGATATGTAGAGCTTGTTGGGAACCCCTAGAGGAAGGTATGATGAGCACAACAGGAAGTTTCCCTCAGTTATGAAACCAAGGTTACCGAACTAGTAGGAGTAAGGAAACAACTCCAAGGTCTTGCTAGCAACTTGGAATCCTGCATAACACAACCAAAGAACTTTGCCCCAACTTACAGCGAGGTTGTCAATCTCACTGGTTTTGCTGAAAACAAAGGATTAAACGTATAGTGTGGAAGAGAGTAATTGCTTGCAGAAAGTAAATAGTAAACGGTAAACAATATATGGTATATCAATGGTAAAGAAATGGACTGGGGTCCACGGTTCGCTAGAGGTGTTTCTCCTTAAGATAAATAGCATGTTGGGTGAACAAATTACAGCGGGGCAATTGATAGATTTTTTTTGACCGAAGACTGTGGGGCAACAACCCCCCAACAATTTATTAAAAGAAAGAGAGTTTACAAAGTTACAATTTACAAATGGTATACATGCCTACCTCTATACAAAACAACTAGTGTAACGAAGTTATCCAATCCAGCAGTCCACTCTTATGTTTCGCCTTTATGCGGTAATGCAGAAGTGTAATATCATGTACAAACTTGCCTTTCCATTTGCCAAACGTAGGTCTCTCCTGATTGAAATTTTCCCATTGTGTATTAGCCAAATATTCCAGCAAGCTGTGATCAGAACCTCCATAAAGAAGGGTTTTCCAAAACTTCTCTTGGCATCTGAGATAATTAACTGTAAATCATCATATGGCTGCCACTCTATCTGTAGGTTGTTCCAAATACGGACACTGAAATTACACCCAAAGAAGAGATGGATTCTATCCTAATAAGCTTGAGTTGGACAAAGCACACAGTGTGTATCGTCCGTAACCTGCCAATGCCGCCTTTGAAGTAGGTCTCTAGTATTTAGCCTATCTTGTAGCAGCAACCAGGCGAACGTTTTAGTTTTCATGACACAACATGACTTCCAGATCCAATTGAACACACTAGGCACTTTAATATGTCCAAACGTGAGTTTGTAGAATTTCCCCGGGAAGTAGGTCTCACCCCAGTTGTAGGACCAAGTGTCACACTGATCAGATAGAGGATTAGCTTGCATAATAGACTGTAGTTCCGTCAGTTCATGGTGAGCCATCTGCGATAGAGGCAAATATAAAATGTTGGTAATATCTTCCTGAGCATATACTTGCGAAAGCATAACACTGCATATACTAGACATCTTGACTCCTACGAGATTTGATTAGGCATTACAACATAATACATAGACCGTAATCCAACTGCATCTATGACTAATAATCCACCTTCAGGTTATCATCCGAACCCCTTCCAGTATTAAGTTGCAAGCAACAGATAATTGTATTAAGCAAAGTGTGTAAAGTAAACAATACAATTTCCCCATGGGCAAAGGATTGTTGTTTTCTCCCTAGTAGCAAGAGCACATCTACAACCTTAGAGATTTCTGTCACTTCCCCAGATTACCAGAGGCATGAACCCACTATCGAGCATAAATACTCCCTCTTGGAGTTGCAAGCATCTACTTGGCCAAGATAGCTACTAACAACGGAGAGCATGCAAGATCACAAATAACATAGTTATGATAGAATCAATAATCAATCTGACATAGTATCTCAATATCCATCGGATCCCCGCAAACATAACATATAGGATTACAAATAGATGATCTTGATCATGAATGGAGCTCACAAGATCTAAACATGATAGCACAAAGGAGGAGAACCAACCATCTAGCTACTGTATGGACCCATAGTCCAAGGGTGAACTACTCACGCATCACTCCGGAGGCTGGCATGGTGATGAAGAAGGCCTCTAGGATGATCTCTCCCCTCCGGTAGGGTGCCAGGAAGAGCTTAGGACCTCCCTAGTCTAGGGATGGAGATGGTGGCGACTATAGACTCTTTCGCAGATTTTTGATCGGGTCCATAGGGTTTCTGCATCGGGTTACTTTTATAGGCGAAGGGGCGAGGTCGGTGGCTACCCGAGGGGCCCACACCAGGGCCTGGTGCACCCAGGGGGGCACGTCAACCCTAGGTGTGGCCACCTCGTGGCCCCCCTTCGGCTGCCCTTCAGACTCTGTGTTCCTTCTGGTAAAATATTGACTTTGGCTTTTGTCCCGTCCAATTCCAAGAATATTTCCTTACTAGATTTTCTGAAACCAAAAATAGCAGAAAACAGGCAACTAGCACGACGGCATCTTGTTAATCGGTTAGTTCCAGAAAATGTATAAAAATACCTCAAAGTGTAAACAAAACATAAGAAAGTTGATATAAAACAAGCATGGAGCATCAAAAATTATAGATACGTTTACGACGTATGATTGATGCGGGCCTTTTGTAAGTGCCCTTCAAGTTTCGCACAAAGCTATAAACCAGCTCATCCCAGCTACGAATCGATCCGTGCGGAAGGTTATTGAGCCACGCACGCGCGGCACCTTGCAGCTATAGCTGGAGGCATTGCATGTCCATGCCCGTGGTTCCATCGTGTAGCCTGATGGAGGAAATATGATCCTCCAGCCAGATCTTCAGGTCTTGGAGGCCGTCGAATTTCAGGTTCTCCGATGGGAGTTTGAACCCTTTTGGCATTCGCTTTTGCCATATGGCTCAGCTGAAGCAGCTAGTGTCGCAGAGCTCTATCCCGTCATCTTCCGAGTCAGTCGAACGGGCACGCATCGCACGCATCTTGTCGACTTTGTGCTACGTGATGTCATTGTGCGCGTCGTAGTCGTAGTCGTGTTGCCGTGAGTGGAGTCGCCGCGACAGATCATGGTTCTCATCGCTAGAGGAGGAGGAAGAGTAGCGCTTGGCTAGAGCCTTGCTTTTCTTCGGCTGTGACGTAGGGTCCTTGATGAGGGCAGTTTCGACTAGTCTCAGGCCAAGAATCATAGATCGGTGCATGGTGGACCACGGGTCCCCAGCCGGTGGCTGTTTGTTGAGCAGGTACATGGTGGCTGCCGTCTTCGCAACTTACGGCGTCTTGGGGAGCACATTGCTCCGCGTGTCCACTATCATGGATGATAAGTCGAGTACATGAGTGGCTTCCGCTCGCTCCTTCTCGGTGAGGTGAGTGAGTCGAGAACGTCTTCTGGCAGCCATATGATCGTTGCCTTTGGAGGAGGATCCTCCGATGGAAAAGAGCTGAGCCTGATGGAGGCTTGACTTGTCCGCCGCCCTTCTGTGCTTGTTGAGTTGGGCGATTACTTGTTGCTAGCGCTTGAACTCCTCCTTGAGCAGCCAGTGATAACCCATCAGCATGTCTTGCAATGAGTTGGGGGGTAGGGGTTGCCCCGTAGGGCTTCCCTGCAGCGATCCCACTCAGCGTTGTTGAGCTTGATCAGTACGCACTCTCGGGTTGGCTCATTCACCGAGAGGTTTGGCTGATCCTCTAGGATGGGTCCTTCTGTCCCGTTGTTAGTGGGGATGCCATTGGAGGGGCCACCGTTCGCGACTGGGATTCCATCACTAGTGTCGGTGTTTTCCTGAGTGCCGCCATTGCTGCCCATGTTGATGACAATGCACATGTAATGGCTGGGCAAGTTGTTGCTCCCGCAGCTTTCAGATCCAGAGCCGTAGGCTCCATGTTCTATTGCCAGATCGCCTAGGTCGGACTTGCAACTTCTGTCGCTGTCCGTATTCCCGACTGATGTCGGGGCGTTGAGTTTGCTCAGGGTGCCGATCAGCGGTGGAAACCACGATGCTGGAGCAATCGCAGGAACCTTTGGTTGGTCAGGGAGGCAAAGTGTGCCTAGCTGACTAACTTGGAAGCGTAAGCTCCCGATCGCCAGGCCGATTCCATCGCCCACGGACTCAAATTCCGGGCGAGTGGCCAGCGTGTGGACGGTGAAGTCGAAGGCACCGAAGAGGAGGCGAGTTTCCTCTATGCGGAGTCGTAGATTGTGGTTGATGGGGTCGAGGAAGCTGCAACATAAGCACTCCCGTTTCCCACAGACGGCGCCAATTGACGAGCGGTTAATTCATCAATGCCCATCGCAGATGGACTTAGGTTCGAGGAAGTTGGGAGAGCTGGAGGCATGGATCGAATAGCAAACAAGCACACAGGGGACACAATGTTACCCAGGTCCAGGCCTCACAGAGGACCCTACTCCTTCTTGTCTGCTCTTGGAATTATCGAGGAGTCGAAAGTTACAAGGGTGTGCAGATGCAATCTGGCGATGGTGCGGAAACTAGGGTTGCGGATATCCTCCTCGCCGCCCCCTCCTAGCCTTTATATAGATAGGCTAGGTCTTGGATAGCAGCCGAGTCGGTTACATATTAGGGTTTTCCCTTTAAACTTCTATCTTGAGTTTGTCGTGTGCTGCAAGGAGTCGAAGTCTCCTAGGTCACCTGAATCTTGACTAGGCCTTAGCAACGTCGTGGGCTTCTTCTAGGCTGGACCGTATATGCTGATCTCGAGTACCTGTAAGGTATGCCCATGTCACGAAAAAATTTAAAAATCTAAAGAAATTCGAAAAGCAGACCTAGAAAAGAAAATAAGAAAAGAAAAAGGAACTGTTCAAAAAAAGGAAACAGAAAAACGAAAAAGATTAATAGAAGACGAAAAAATAGGAAAACAACGAACTGGGCCGGTCCATGTCGCGCGGGATTGTGTGGCGCGCAGTATGAGCCGTCCTTGTCGGCATATAGGATTTGCCTCCTATCTTCCCCCACGATACCTAGTGCCTGCCGTGGGTCCGTGCCCGACCAAGCTCATGTCCTCCCCTGCTCGCTCCGCCCCTGCCACTCCTCGATCGCCGCTGCCCCTACCACTTCTCAGAAGATGACACCGCTCTCGATCTTGATTCGGCTTTCGGCGATTCTACGGAGGTGGTAAGGAAGGTTACTTTCTTCTTCTTTAGTTCTTGATTCGGACTCTTGACGTTCTCTTCTACAGACTTCGGTCACCTCCAATTCATTATATATTTAGGCACACGAGAGTGTTCCCTTTGTTCTTGTCATGCTCACAAGAATATAGAGGATAAATCACAGCGAATTTAGGACATGAAGTGAGAAAAGGCAGAGCAATTGGATGAGAAATAGAGAAATAGGTGAGAAAATAGAGGTCGCCCCGAGCAACAGCGGCGTCTAGGGCTTGTTTTACTTGATAATTGGATAGATAACCATTACAACTCACCCACCACTGGCTTTATACCAAAGCTCAGTTGTACGGAATCTTCACAGCCAATAACTAAAGTAATAGAGATGCTAGAAAGAAGAAGGGGAACGGCAGGAGCCGTTTGCTGACAACACACGAATAAGGGCCTTACGATCTTCATAATCGAACCGGTATCTCTTCATCAGGGCCAGTCGTTAACTGACGGAGAAGAGCTAGTGTTCGGGTTCAGGCTTCAGAATGCTGATTCATGACAATTTCTCCCTCCTGAAGATCACACTTGTCCTCAAGTGTGGAAACCAGGGAAGATTTTTCTAACAAAATTTGCATCCTCCCAAGTAGCATCTCTAGTGGGTAGATTCGTCCATCTGATTAGCCACTATACCACCGGCTCATTATTCCTTGGGATAGTTCTCCTTTCGATTCTAGTCTCAAGATAGACTTTTATATTTCCAGCAGCATCCACTAGAGGCAGTTCGGGACTAGGAATCACCTTCCTGCCAAGGTGTTTTTTGAGTTGACTCACATGGAATGTAGGATGTAGCTGACATCCCTTAGGTAATAACAATCTATATGTTACCTATCCCACTCTTGCTAGGACTCGGTATGGTCCATAGTACTTGGAATGTAATTTCAAGGACCTATGCAGACTCAAAGAGGTGTGCATGTAGGGTTGTACCTTGAGGTACACCATGTATCCCACAGTAAACTCTCTTTATTTCCTATGTTTGTCAGCGTACTTCTTGGCTCTGTCATGTGCCTTCACTAGGTTGTCCTTGATGAGTTCATTAGCCAACTGCCTCCTCTATAGCAAACCTGCAGCTTCTTCATTAGGATTGTAAGGTAAGACCACTTCAGTAAACTATGGGGGGAGCAAACCCATATAATGCCTAGAAAGGTGTCATTTTCAATGATGAGTGATAGCTGGTGTTGTACCACCACTCAACTGATGTAAGCCATGACATCCATTTCCTAGGATTGTCAAATGTCATGCACTTGAGATATCCCTCAAGGCATTGGTTCACTCTCTCTGCCCGACCATCAGTTTGTGGATGATAGGTTGTGCTTGGGTTTAATTTGACTCCCAAGGATTTGAACAGATCCTTCCAAAGCCCACTGGTGAATATCCTATCCCTATCAGTTGCTATGACACAGGGAGGTCCATGTAACTTGGTTACTTGATCCAGATAAGTTTCTGCCACTTACTTCATAGTGAATGGGTGGCTCAATGGCAAGAAGTGAGCCATTTTTGCGAATATATCCACTACCACAAGGATCACATCCTTCCCTTCTAATTTAGGCAGCCTTTCTATAAAATCCATTGACAAATGGGTCCATGCTTTGTCAGGAGCTTTTAGGGGTTGCAATAATCCAGGGTATTGGGTGTGTTGAGCCTTGTTATTCTGGCAAGTTGCACACTCTTTAACATAAGCAAATACATACCTTTTTAGGCCAATCGAATGGAACACTAATTTCACTCTTTGTTAGGTGGTTGCTTGACCAGTGTGCCCTCTGATGACCCTAGTGACAAGCATTAAGCATAACAAGTCGCAACAAAGTCAAAAAGCACTAATAGTAGATACTAGGCACCATGCCCTAACAATCCGATGCCATTACATGAACGATCTCATCCAATCTCTACCATCCCCATAGCCTACAGCGGGGGATTACTCACTCATAGATGGGGGAAACATGGGTGGTCGATGGAGAAGTGATGGTGATGATGATGGCGATGATCTCCTCCAATTCCCCATCCCGGCAGCGTGCCAGAGCTTTCTGATTCCGAATCACGGAATGTGGTGGTCGCAGCGCAGCAGAACTCTTTCTAAAAAAATGTCGAACCCCCCTTGGTTTTTAGGTCAAGAGGCGACTTATAGGCGAAGAGGGAGGCCGAGGGGGTGCCTCGGGCGGCCAGACCACCCCCTGGCGCGGCCAGGCCTGGCCCGCGTGGCCAGGTGGTGTGGCTGGGCCCCAGCCCCTCTCCGTCCTGTATTCTAGCTTCTAGTGTCCCTCGGTGAAAAACTGACTTTGGCTTTTGTCCCGTCCAATTCCGACAATATTCATTTTATGACTTTCCTGGAACCAAAAATAGCAGAAAACATGCAGCTGGCACTGTGGCTCTTGTTAATAGGTTAGTCCAAGAAATCATATGAAAAGTACTCCAACATGTGGACAAAACATAAGGAAGTAGATAAAACCAAGCATGGAACATCAAAAATTATGGATACGTTTGCAACATATCAACATCCCCAAGCTTAACTCCTGCTCATCCTCGAGTAGGTAAGTGATAAAAAGAAAGAATAATTTTTGAGGTGACATGCACCATCATAAACTTGATCAAAGTATTTGTAAAACATTCATAGCTGGGATCATAGTACTTCAACATAACATGAAAGATAAATTTCTAACAATAAGACAAAGCAACTATGTTGCAACATGAAAAGGCACAAACAAAAGATTCATGAATAACAATGCTTTGCAAGATGTTTGTTTGTTTCACATAAAGAAAACATAGCATAGTGGCATTCAGCTTGTCCCTCATAGAGTAGCAAACATAAATGCATAGGACACCTTCAAAGTTCATAAGAGTCACTAGATACAAATAGTTTAAAACAAGCAATATCAAAGCTATGCATCAATCAATAAGTCTTGGGACAATGCACATAGAACTAAGAATGGCCACTATGCTCTCAAAGTAGGTGCATAAAGATAGAAGGTGGAGACTCAACATAAAAGTAAAAGAAAATGCCTTCATAGAACAAAGTAGGGATTCAAGTTTCATAAAGAGCTTCCAAAAATTAGGGTACTTATTAGCTTTCAGCTCTCATTGCCCCTATCATAAGTATCTTGAAGGTGATTAAGGTTAAAGTGACACAACTAAGAGAATATGCTTGACAAGTTATAAGCCGAAATCTCATGCCCCTTACTTACGAAGACCGAACCTCATGCTACTCAACTTTAGTCACAAGTAAGCTCTTGTCATTGTAAGTACATATGTATCATAGAGAACCGCCAACAGGGTACCCCTTGCACATGATACATGAGCTATCCCATAATCAAAATGACAAGGCAAGCAGACAATGAGCATCTCAATGATCTTTTTATTTGCTATTTGCATATGTTTTTATCGAGGATGCTTCATAGAGTGCTCATTATGGTTATGCTGCAAGTTTCCACCATGATTAGGCATGGCTTAGGCTAGCGGCCTAGGCGTTTCTCAGACACACATGCAAACTCCATGATTTTACAAGTTCCCCTTTAATTTCACACCGCCGAGATCCATAAGCAACAGAACATGATATCAATGGGGTACAAAGTACAAGTGCAATGTTGAAAGCATTCCCCATGATACATGGTTCTGCTAACTTCAACTTATAAAGCGCAAGCATATACGCAACAAAGATGGACGCAATGGTTCAAGTTTATTAAATGAAAGAAAAGTAAAGTGTGCCATCAAGTTTGTGAGAGCTTTAATCACTAGTTTTCTCATAACAAGTTTAATTCGGAAGGCAGATAAAAACATGAATATACTTGGAATAGCATATGCTAATAGGTAGGTATGGTGGACTCTTTGGAATAACTTGGTTTCAGGAATTGGATGCATGAGTGGAACTCATACTCGGTTATGGAGGCTAGCAAAAGACTGGGAGCGTCTAACTAAGAGAGCAATAATGGCCATAATCATGCAGAGCGACAAAACATCATTAATCAAAGCATAAAGTGATACTAAAAGTTGAAAACTAAAGGATCATAAATGATATGGTGACTTGGGATAGTCATAACATGGTGTGAGCATGTGCCAAGTCAACCCAAATAAAGCATCAAAGGAGAAAACCACAATACTATGCTTTAATATGCTAAAACAACGCATGATTCTTCAAAGGCACATTAAGCAATCTCAGTTGTTTATAATATGTCATGCTACAACAAATAATACTAAGCCTAAAGCCAAATTAATATCAAGCATGGCATGACAAAGCATAGGCCACAGTCAAAAACAAGCTCTCTTTACCACTTAAGCATGAACTTTCCTACTCTTTTCCAATCCAAACCAATCTATTTGAAAACCAATGCATGAAAGAGGGGGTCCAACCAATTTATTCAGAAAACTAAGAAAACAAAGCAAACTAAAAACCAAAACAAAAACGAAAAATAAGACGCTCCAAGAACAACACAACTGTGCATGAAACAATAAAAATGAAGTGTTTGGAAGAAACCTAGATTTTTTATTGATGAAGAAGGGGATGCCTTGGGCATCCCCAAGCTTTGACGCTTGTACTTCTTGGATATTTCTTGGGGTGACATGCATGGCATCCCCAAGCTTGAGCTTTAGTCCATCCTTCATCTCATTACTCATTCCTTCTATGCACCTGAAATTTTTCCTTCATGCAAAACTTCACACAATCTTTATTAGCAACATTAATGCACTCAAGATAATAAGTCTTTGGTTTCAGTTCCAACAGCAATAAAACTTCCATTAAAACACAACCTACTGTAGCACTTCTCTAAAAAAGCTCAATTCCCCAAAAGAACTCAAAAAGGAACCAAACAGAAGCAAATGCAAATAAAGGCAGAAATCTGTTAAAACAGACCAGCAGGTAAAGACGAATTTTTTGAAGACCTTCTGTTGATCAAATCGAAAAGTGTTGAACTAACGAAAGTTAGATAACAACCTGGGGCATAAGCACAAAAATTTGCGCCTCAGAAGGACATACATAGATTTTACACGAATTTTTACGGCGAAGCATAGAAATCTGTTTCGGGACATTAACTTTCTCAATCATTACTTCTCTCTCATTAGAGATTACTCTTAGCACAAAAAGCAAATAAAAAGGATAAGGAGAGGCTATTACTTAAGTAATAACTTCCAAGACTCATCTAAAACTTTTGGGTTATCTCCCAATAAGTACTTTTTTAACGCCTTTAAGTTAGGCATGATAGTTTGAGAGGATGCTCACATAAGAAATATGAATTGAAGTAAAAGAGAGCATCAACAAGCAAATTCAAAACACATTTAAGTCTAACCCACTTCCTATGCATAGGAATCTTGTATGCAAATAAATTCGCAAAGAAGAAAGTGACAGGCATAGGAAGATAAAACAAGAGTAACTTCAAAACTTTCAGCACACAGAGAGGTGTTTCAATACCATGAAAACTTCTACAACCATATTTTCCTCTCTCATAATAATTTTCAGTAACCTCATGAATAAACTCAACAATATAACTATCACAGAAAGCATGCTTTTCATGTTCTACAAAAATATAATTTTTATCAAGCTCAAAAATAGTGGGATTAAAACCTTCAAACCCATTTTTAACAATTCTATAACACGATGACTGATCATTCAATATAGGACCATCGTCTAGAGCTTTATCATAAACAATTTCTAAGCAAAACTCTTTAGTACCATGCATCTCGAAGTTAGGCACTAATAAAGGATTATCATAGATAACATGAGCATAACATTATCCTCCTTTGGTAAGCATGGGGACAATCAAACAATGTAAGGGATAAAGAGTTACTCTCATTAGAAGGTAGGCATGGGTAGCTAATCCATTCTTCCTCCTTTTGTTCATCACTCTCCTCCTCTTTTTCATCTAATGAGCTTTTAGGTTCATCAATTTCTTCTTCCATAAGATCCTACAAGGCATTAGTCTCTTCCATTTGTGGAAAGCATCTATTAATATATTCAAGAATATATCCATTTTCTTCCTTGTAATTATCAAAGCAAAATTTAAGTATATCATAAACCTCATATTTATAAGGTGAATCATCAATATTTTCAAGCAAACTAGCAAGCTCAAATGCACCCTTCCAAGCAATAAATTCCTCAATTTGTTCCACATCATAAAAGTCATAATTTCCCTTAACATAAGAAGATATGGTAACATCATCATTATACTCACATTGAAAAGGGAGGTGTTTGTACCTCCTACAGCAACAAGATTTATCAAAGCAATAAGTAACATTATAAGTAGAGCACATGTTTATCGCAATGGTATGCAATTTATCAATTTGTTCCTGTAAGTGTTTCCCTTTTTTGACAAGCGGTGTTCCTTATAATAATATTTTTGTTCTTCCGTGAACCCACCTTGCCAATAAGATTCAGTTTCAAAGAAACCAACCATTGATAGAAAGCATGATAAAGCAAGACAATAATAGACCAACGAAAATAACAACTAGAGTAGGAACTAATTTTTTGTATTTTTGACAAAGAAATAAGCAAACAAGGCAGAAATAAACTAAGCTTGAACAATAGTGATTCTAAGTGGACTTGATAAATAAAGCTATGCACCCCGGCAACAGCGCCAGAAAATATTCTTGATGACCCACAAGTATATGGGGTGTATCGCAGTATTTTCGAGGGAGGTGAACCCCAATCTATTGATTCGACACGAGGGGAGCCAAAGAATATTTATAAGCCTTAACAACTGAGTTGTCAATTCAGCTGCACCTAGAAACAATCTTGCTCACAGCAGTTTATCAGTAGCAATAGTTTTGTAGTAGCAATAGTACAGTAATAGCAGTAGTAACAATTGTAGTAAACAGTAGGATTAGAGCGCGATAGGGATAGGGATGGATGGACGGGCGTTGTATGGACAAGACAATTCATATGGCAATCAAGACACAGGGCATTTGCAGATAAATAACATAAAGCATCCAAGTACTAAATAATCATAGGCATGTGTTCCATATATAAACATACGTGCTCGCAATGAGAACTTGCACAACATATTTTGTCCTGCCAGCTTGTTTGCAGCGGGGCCTCAAGGGAACTACTGGCAATTAAGGTGCTCCTTTTAATAGAGTACCGAAGCAAAGCATTAACACTCCGTGAACACATGTGATCCTCACATCAAAGCCATTCCCACCGGTTATCCCGATTTCTGTCACTTCGGGGCCTTTGGTTCCGGACAACGACGTGTGTATATAACTTGCAGGTAAGACCATAAACAATACTATCATAATGAATCAATAACATGTTCAGATCTGAAATCATGGCACTCGGGCCCTAGTGACAAGCATTAAGCATAACAAGTCGCAACAAAGTCAAAAAGCACTAATAGTAGATACTAGGCACCATGCCCTAACAATCCGATGCCATTACATGAATGATCTCATCCAATTCCTACCATCCCCATAGCCTACAACGGGGGATTACTCACTCATAGATGGGGGAAACATGGGTTGTCGATGCAGAAGCGATGGTGATGATGATGGCGATGATCTCCTCCAATTCCCCATCTCGGTAGGGTCCCAGAACGGAGTTTCTGATTCTGAATCGCGGAATCTAGTGGTGGCGGCGTAGCGGAACTCTTTCTGGAAAAACGTCGAACCCCCCCCTTGGTTTTAGGTCAAGAGGCGACTTATAGGCGAAGAGGGAGGCCGAGGGGGTGCCTGGGGGCGGCCAGACCACCCCCTGGCGCGGCCAGCCCTGGTCTGGCCCGCGCGGCCAGGTGGTGTGGCCGAGCCCCAGCCCCTCTCCGTCTCGTATTCTGGCTCCTGGTGTCCCTCGGTGAAAAACTGACTTTGACTTTTGTCCCGTCCAATTCCGAGAATATTCATTTTCTGACTTTCCTGGAACCAAAAACAGCAGAAAACATGCAGCTAGCACCGTGGCTCTTGTTAATAGGTTAGTCCAAGAAATCATATGAAAAGTACTCCAAAGTGTGGACAAAACATAACAAAGTAGATAAAACCAAGCATGGAACATCAAAAATTATGGATACGTTTGCAATGTATCACCCTCCCAAGGCAGAGTCATGCATAGAGGAAATAATCCGTGTCCTGAGTTCAGAATTTTTCCCTACCACTACCTTCTGGTTGTACCTCAGTATTCCATTCTTCAGAGTATAATTTGTTGTTGCCTCTACATCTACTGAAATCTTGGTAATTAACTCCTTGCAATAATACATCTTGTATCCATTTGGGAATAACAGTAGTGATGGCCATCATGTACTGATTTTCTAGAGCTTTGGATAAGGCATCAACAACCTTATGTTTTCTTCCTCTCTTGTATTCTATTTTATAATCATACTCAAGTAGCTTCACCATCAATTTATGCTAAATGCCCTTTGTTAGTTTCTGCTCTTGTAGGTATGTCAAACTTTGTTGGTCAGTTCTAATAATTAATGAGGATCCTACAAAGTAGTGTTTCCATTTCTTGATGGCTTCTACAATGGCCAATGCTTCCTTGTCATAAGTTGACATTACAACAGCTTTGGGCCAATAGCCTTGCTCATAAAAGCAATAGGCTTGTGTTTCTGCATGAGCACAACTCCTAGCACATACCCACAAGCATCTGCCTCTAGCACAAAGGGCTTTTGGTTGTTTGGCAATGCTAACACATGGGTTCTTGTCATGATTTCCTTCAGTTGCGCAAAGGCATTCTGTTGCTTCTCCCCATACAAAAGCATTCTTTACAGTGCTTCAAACAATGGTCTGCACACTATGCCATAATTTTGGATGAATCTTCTATAGCAGCCAGTAAGTCCCAAGAAACCCCTCAGTTGTGTCACATTGGTGGGTGCTGGCCATTTTACCATTGCTTCTATCTTGATTGGGTCATTTGATACCCCTTCAGCACTTATGATGTGGCCCAAATACTCAATCTTCTCCTTTGCAAATGCACACTTACTCATCTTTGCAAACAAATTGTTCTTCCTAAGCACAGCTAGAACCTCTGCTAGGTGTTGTCTATGTTCTTGTAAGGTCTTGCCAAAAATTAATATGTCATCAAAGAACACCAACATAAATTTCCTTAGGAACCCAACAAGTAGTTTGTTCATCAAGGCTTGGAAAGTGGCAAGTGCATTATTTAAGATAAATGCATGACTACAAACTCATAATGCCCCATATGTGTACTGAAGGTTGTCTTCTCAATATCCTCCTCCTTCATTCTCACATGGTGGTACCCCGACCTTAGGTCAATTTTGGAGAAAAATTTGGCCCCAAAGAGTTCATCCAACAAGTCCTCTACTACAGGAATATGGTACTTATTCTTGATTGTATTGGCATTTAGTTGCCTATAATTTATACACAACCTCCATCTCCCATCTTTCTTACTTACTAGGATTGCTGGGGAAGAGAAAGGACTCAAGTTGACCCTGATAACTTATGATTTAATCAGTTGATCAATAATTTTCTCAAGTGCATCCTTTTGATAAGCTGGCAACCTATATGCCCTTTTGTTTACTGGCTTGGAGTTAGGTTGTAGCAATATTTTATGTTCACAGTCTCTTGGTGGTGGTAATTTGTTAGGTTCATTCTTGGAATATATCCTGGAATTCTTGTAATACCCCACTCACTTATGTTGGTAACTTAGTGTCATCAACAATTTCTGCCTAGTCCTCTAGTGCATGAATGATAGCACCTAGTACCCCTTGAGATATTTCCTTTTCTAATTTTTCAGAGGTAACCATCTTGCATTCTAGGGACCTTTCTTGAGGAGAAAATAGTACCTTCTTGAGGCCATAGTACTTGATCTTCGGCTCTTTAGTTTTGAAATCCCATTTCACTGGACTGTGTGTCATCATCTAGTCTATTCTTAGGATCACATCATAATGTTTCAGTTGCAGGAGCCTGGAGTCATTCTTGAATTTATATCCATGCACTATATATTGACAATCACAACAAGTAGCCTTACTTTTCATTTCTGCACCATTGGATACTATGACTCTCATGGGTTTAGCACTGGTGACCTTGTAACCTATTTTTTGTGCAAATCTGTTGTCAATGAAAGTGTCAGAGCTACCAGTGTCCACTAAGGCCACAACTTTTATCTTCCCAATTTTTATGTGCAAGATAGAGGTGCTATTGGATGGGGTGGTACCCTGTACAACATGGGTAGATATTTGTGCTGCCAATTCTTCTTGCTCCTCCTTTTCTGCTTCAGCATTCAACTCATCAAGGTACTCTTGATCCTCTTCTTCATTTGTTAACATAGCTCTTACTTGTTTATTCATTGTAGTGATACATGTGTCTAGGCACCCATTTTTCTCCACATCTGAAGCATTTATCATTCTTTACTGCAGTTGTTTCAGTTGCTGGCTTGGTATTAGTTATAGGCACCACCACTCTGGCAGCTGGTGGTCTCCTTGTGGGCTGTCAATGGCTTATTTGTACGCATTTCTCTGTCCATAATTACCAGTGCCTCCCTTCATGAAGGAGTTGGAAGCTTCCAGCCTCCTTGCCATCCAGTAGGCATCAACCAGGGAACTAGGTTTCTATATTTGGGTATGATGTTGCTCATAATCCTGTAGACCAGCTATAAAGATTTTGATGTAGTAGCTTTCTGGGATGTCAGGGTTTTCTCTCCTGACGGTGCCCACAGTATTCTCAAACTGATCAATGTAGTTGTCAAATGTTCCCATCTGCCTTAGTGAGTGAAAGGTTTTGACAACATCATAAGTGGAGTCCTATGCAGACCTTTTCTTGATCTTCTTGCAGATATTTGCCCATGATATCTCTTCTAGATCAAACTCAACATTTTCTAGCCAGGTGTCTGCTTTTCCAATAAAGTACAAGGTTGACACTTCTACCTTTTCCTCCTCTACAACATGGCATAGCTTGAAGTACTTTCCTGCTTTCTTGATCCATGCACTGGTGTTGGTGCCATCATATTTTGGGAAGTCATGATCTGGGCTCTTATGATTCCCTATATACTGGTTCTGGTGTTGGAACATAGGGGGGTGTGATTCCAACCCATGACCTGGTCCATAGATGCCCCCTCCCAGATGTCCTACTTCCTAAGCCTGTTGTTGTGGATGTGGAACTGGTGCTTGCCACTGATTGACACCCTCTACCTCTCATTCTCTTCTTGGTTGTGGTAGGACTTCTAGAAACAGTGGTGGTTGGGTGTTTCCTAACTTGACATGAGTAGTTGTGTTTGCTACCATGTGGGCCTGTGCCAAGGATCCTCCTTGCATTGGCATGAACAGACTTTGTGGAGTGCCCTCATTATCAGCAGCCATCCCTTTCCCTTGCACACTGGATTGATGAGTAGAAGTGCCAAGCATGGGGTAGGGTATACCTGGGGGGCCTGGTCAACCCTTGGATGAGGCCTGCTAATAGGTCAAATCCCTTCTTGAATTCCGTAGTGGTGCCAGATTATTGTTTGCGGAGGTTGATCTGGCTTGTAGAGAAGTCGTCAAATTTTCACTGAATCTCTAGACTTAGCTGATCAAACTCTCCATGGTGACAAAAGCTTCTGGTTTCGCCGCCTCCTCGCCTCCATTCTTGCCTTTACCCATCTTCCTTGGTACGAACTCTGAAGACAAGGGATTTTACCAAAATATCAAGGTGCTCCTTCAACCTTTCCACAGATTCTGGACCCGAATGCCTCCCATAGTACCCTTAGTCTCGATCAAGTTCTTCTTGTCTCTGGAATTTTACAAGGGAACCAGTCCCCAACCCTTGACTTAGAAGCCCTGCAGATCCAAAACTAAGGCAAAGAACATAGCTCTAGTACCACTCTTGTCACGCTCACAAGAATATAGCGGATAAATCACGGCGAATTCAGGACATGAGGTGAGAAAAAGCAGAGCAATTGGATGAGAAACAGAGAAATATGTGAGAAAATAGAGGTTGCCCCGAGCAACGACAACGGCTAGAGTTTGCTTTACTTGATAATTGGATAGATAACCATTACAACTCACCCACCACTGGCTTTATACCCAAGCTCAGTTGGACGGAATCTTCACAGCCAACAACTAAAGTAACAGAGATGCTAGAAAGAAAAATGGGAACGACGGGAACCGTTTGTGTTGGGGATATACTTTCCGGGTATCCACTTCGGGTTAGAGCTTTGCTTCACGGGCGGCCCAGTCAGGGAGAAGGACGGAGTCCAATCCGGCTACAGAAGGCCCAGAAGACTTACCGACTTAGGCCCATAATGTTACTTGTAGTTCAAGATGTACTCTGTAGCCGACTCTTAGTCGTAGCCGGATAGATATCTCATGTAAACCCTAGGCCGGATATCTATATAAGCCGTCCTAGGGAGAGCCTTTAGGGCACCTCAATATTCTACAATCTCAACTCGCACAGGCGAAACCCTTGTAACCCATATTCCGGCTCTGCCGTATTACTGGATTGCTAGCAGGAGTAGGATCCGTCCAAAGCCGGCGGATTCGAACCTGGGTAAACTTGTGTGCTCACAATCCCGGAATACCGTACGTCTCACACCCCTCTCTTCCACACGCCTTGAGGACCCCCTCATGGTGTACTTGTCCTCAATCCGACGACAGTTGGCACCCACCGTGGGGCAAGTGAGCTTCGGATCTGTGTTCCAGGCGGAATCTACAAGAATCGGAATCGGCGAGACTATCGCCGTCGGTCGCATCCTCTACGCCAGCGACGTCCCTCTCATCGTTCTCTAGGAGACTTGGATTCCGGCTAGGGAGGCCATGACTGCCTACACAATCATGTCTTTTGGCGAGATCGATGTTTACATCGGTTTCGCTGAAACTGCCCAACCCACCCGAGCGGTGATGATAGAGGCAGAAGAATCTTCTGGGTCCCCTTTGTCCGCGGAGGCAGCAGAGTTCCAGATCTCAGAAAATCCTAATCCCACCCAGCCCGCACCAGTTGCGGAGATAGTGGAGAAATCCGAGCCTGAAGAAGACCTAGCGGTCCAAGTCGAATCTGGAGTGGATCTCCCTGGAGAAGCCGGATCCCAGATCGACCCACCCGTGGAAGTCGAAATTCAGGAGGAGCATACCAACGACACTGATTCCGGCTCTGACGACGCCGGGACAGACATGCCTTTCCTAAGGTACAGACTAAGACGTATGATACTGCAAGGTGAAAGCGCAGATGCAATCCTCGAGACCATCAAAAGTTTCGACATGGCTGATCGCGAAAGCCGCATGTACCTTAGGAAGCACGCGTAGCACTTCGTCGAATACATGGGATCCAGATCCGGCTCTGCCGATGCTGGAGAAAACACCGACTCTGTGCTGGAGGCAATTGGAACAAACGCCGATGTTCCCGCATCCTCGGATGAATCGATGACGTCAGCAGATTTCCGAAAGTTCTGCGCGGAATATGAAGAGGAGTATAACTCCAAAGCTGCAGAAGAAGGATAAGCCATGGATGAAGGATCCGGGGAACACTCTCCCAAAGCGCAGGATGACATGGACGTCGGAGATAATCCCGAAGTCCAGATGTCCGAAAGTACCGATCAGAGCTTGACTCTGGGAAATGGACCCAAAGCTGTCTTTGCTACTAGCGCTGCTAAGAAGGCAAAGAAGAAGAACAAAAAGAACAAGACCCCGGCAAAAGACCCTCTGGCAGAGGAGGTGATTACCGAGGAATACGAAGAAGACTCGGATGGAGCACTTATCCCAGAAGAGCCGAAAAAAGAAGAATCGGTGGATGGACACGTGATCACCGAAGGTGTGCGTAAACTCATCGATGCTGCACTAACCACACTTATCCCTACAGCTGCAGAACTCACTACGGATGAGCTAGACGAAAGGGCCCAAGCCCTAGAAGCGCGTCGTCAACAACTCCTCTATGAAGCCAAAAACATCGAGGTGGAGAAGAAATGCATGGCAACTAAGGACTACATGTCTCGGTTGCATCAAAAGACATGAAAGCGTCACACTGATGACGACCAATTCCCACATGTCTGTGCCGTACTTTTTGGAGATGAGATGGGGAATCCACGGAAAGATAGCAAAGGAGATTGGGTATACCCAACCCCAGTACAGAATACCGTGGTGGCCCGAGAAATTCTATCGGCTAATCCAGGACCGGAGGAGATCCGTTTGGGTATCAAACTACTCAACAAGGGACCTGAGTAGCAAAAGGTCGCCCTGTCCGGAAGTCAAAAACTGGTCTCAGATTCTGACCAATGTCACGCAGATTCGGCATGGGCTGGCGTAAGATCCCATTATGCCCGGGCACAGTATCATCACCCCGAACGCCGGGAAGACAATTATTCAAGAACCGGATCGTCAGGACATCATCACAGAACTTCGTGTAACTGGAGCAACGTCGCTCCAGCGGCCGAGAAAGATGCCATCGCTGCACTGAATCCGAAGAACCCTCCCCGACAAGAATCTAACGATCGAAGGGGAGAAGATAAAGAGAAACGTAGGGAGGAGGATCGTCAAAAAATGCCACCTCCTAAACATGCAAGCCATCCGGCTGAGCCCCACCATGGTGGGAACGACGGACGAAGGAACGACGGAAACCATGCTAGGACAAGCCGGCAGGGGGCTCGTCGTAGTCAAGATCCTCCCCGGAACCGGAATAATGACGCTCCGGACGGAGGCCGGCGATCAGCCAGAAACCATTCAGCTTCCCCACCCTCTCCACCAAGAAGTCATCACAACGACTCCCAAGGAGGACGACGTGGCGGAGGAGGTGGTGGCAGAAGCCGAAGTCCGGCTCCAAGGCACCATAGCCACATCCAGCATTCGGGACGATCTCTATCCCCGAACGACGCAAGGCACATAATCAATTCCAACATAGAGGCGCGGCGCTACGAAAACGATCACATGTCCGTGGGCCCAAAGTGCTTCGGACCACGCATCAGAGCTACAAGATTCCCGGAAGGATTTGCTATCTCAAGGCACATCCAAGCCTACGACGGCATTGCTCGGCCAGATACTTGGCTACAGGATTTTTTCCAAGCTTGCTGCATCGCCAAAGGCAGAAACTGCCTGGTCGCAACCCGATATCTCCCACTTATGTTGCGGAAGACAGCGCGATCATGGCTCAATGAACTTCCGGAGAACACCATCCATAACTGGTATGACATGCAAAGTGCGTTCTTTCGGAATTTCGAAGGCACATATCGGAGGACCTGTTCGGTCAGAGACCTACAACGTTGCACCCAGAAAGCCGGAGAAACTTGCCGGGATTACCTCGGACGATGGATCGACACCAAGAACTCTTGTGAAGGAGTAAACGATCAAACCGCGATTGAAGCTTTCATCGCAGGGCTCCCAATTGGTCTACTACGCCACCGCTTGAAGTGTGACAAGGTCACTAATTTGGGAGAGATGATAGAAACAACGAGCAAGTATGCAGATGCTGACGACAATGCAGAGGGATTACTCAACGTCCTGGCTGTGCCTCAGTCAGCAAGACAACCAAAGCAACAAGCTCAGAAGCGCAAAAATACCTCGGAAGAAAAACCCAACACGGAAACAGCGGTGGTTACTACTGTTTCCAGGTCTAGAGGACGAGGAGGACGCGGCGGAGGCCGTGGGCATGGCCGTGAGACTTCAAGGGTCCAAGGTAGAGGAGAACAGCAACCAGGCAAAACCTACTCTTGGGCCGACATTGTCAATAACCCATGTGTGCATCACCTAGACGCCAATGGGGGCTCATCCCACACCAACGCTGAATGTCGTTTCAATGATGACATCAAAAGAGATGATACCATGGGCTACACAGCTAAGCGGAAGAAGGGAAAGAAAAATCCCGAAAAAGACAAAGAGACCAAGGAAGATTCCGACATGGAGGAAGCTGGTGCTTCAAATCCCAAGCCGGAAGGGAAGAAGACTTTTCCCACCAAGAAGGACACTTACGTCACTTTCCTCGGATCTCAACCAGCAAAGGTCAAGAAAGCAGTTCTTCACGAGCTCAATGCAACAGTTCCGACTGTCCCTCAATATTTGGACTGGTTGGAAGTGGCAATTACATTTGACTGCGCTGATCATCCGCCTAAGTTGCACAAGCGAGGAAAATACGCCTTAATCATCAATCCACTTATTGACGGTTATAGTTTCTCCAAGACCCTCATGGACGGTGGTAGTAGCATCAATATTCTCTATGTCGAAACGCTACGCCGAATGAAGATCTCGGAGACCCAGCTGAACCATAGCTCTATGATCGTTCATGAAGTTGTCCCAGGAAGACAAGCTAATTCCCTAGGAGAGATTACTTTGGATGTTACCTTTGGAACTCCAAAGAATTATCGGATGGAGGCAGTTTCCTTCAAAGTGGTCCCGTTCAAGAGCGCATACCACGCTATATTCGGACGTCCGGCTTATTGGGATTCTATGGCTCGTCCATGTTACATTTACAATATGATGAAAATTCCAGGTCCCAACGGCGTGATCACTATCAGGGGAGACCCGAAGAAAGCGCGAGAGTGCCAGGATGGAAATGCCGCCTTTGCCGAAGCCGTGCTGCACGCCCAGGAGTACCAGGAGATCAAGAAGAGCATAGATCCGTCTGAGATGCCCGCAACGAAGAAGGAGGTGACAAAGCCAAATTTGGAGTTCAAGGCATTAGAAGAGACGAAGAAAGCACTGCTGAAGGATGATGACCCCTCCAAGGTGACCCAGATAGGCGTAGGCCTAAGTAGCGCATAGGAAAGCGCGCTCACCAAGTTCCTCCAAGAAAATCAAGATATCTTCGCATGGCAGCCATCTGATATGACCGGAGTACCTAGGGAACTTGCCGAGCACTCTCTAAATGTAAACCCGAACGCTAAACCCGTCAAACAGTCCTGATGGCGGTTTGGCGACGAAAAGCATAAGGCAATAGCTAAGGAATTAGCGCGGCTCGAGTTAGCCGGATTCATAGAAGAGGTCATCCACACTGAGTGGTCAGCCAATCCTGTAATGGTCCCTAAAAAGGACACCACTGATTTAAGGATGTGTGTTGATTATACTGTCTTGAACAAGGCTTGTCCAAAAGATCCGTTCTCTCTTCCTAGAATTGATCAAGTTATCGATTCTACGGTAGGCTCGCAACTCCTCTGTTTTCTCGACGCATATTCCGGTTATCACCAAATCCGGATGAAGGAATCTGACAAAGTAAAAACTTCATTCATAACCCCCTTCGGAACCTTCTGTTTGGTTACGATGCCCTTTGGGTTGAAGAACGCATGAGCTACGTACCAGCGTACGATGCAATGTTGCCTCCACGACCAACTCGGACGCAATGTACATGCATACGTGGATGATATCGCGGTGATGTCCAAAAAGAAGGAAACACTGATTTCCGACTTGGAGGAGACATTCGCCAATTTACGAAAATACAACATCATGCTTAACCCGAAGAAATGCTTCTTTGGAATACCAGCCGGAAAATTGTTAAGTTTCATCGTGTCTCAAAGAGGCATAGAGGTGAACCCAGACAAAATCAAGGCTATACTCAATATTTCCAAGCCAACTCGCCTAAAGGACGTACAAAGATTAACTAGTTGCATCATTGCGGTCAGTCGATTTGTAAGCCGGCTTGGTGAAAGAGCCGCACCATTATACAAACTCCTGAAAAAGACCAAGGATTTTGTTTGGACTGACGAAGCTGAAGCTGCACTACAAGGGACCTTGCAGCGCCGGAACCTAAGGAACTGATGTTGCTCTACCTTGATGCGACAAATAAGGTCGTTAGTATCATCATGGTAGTGGAGAGACCCGAGGAAAATCAGGAACACCTGGTGCAACGTCCGACTTATTTTGTCAGCGAGGTCCTGACAGAATCGAAACAGCGGTATCCGCACTATCAAAAGTTGGCTTACGGCGTTTTTCTAGTATCTCGTAAGTTACGACACTACTTTCAGGAGCATCCAATTACCGTGGTGAGCACAGCTCCCATGAGAGATATAATCAACAACAGTGACGCCACAGGACGCGTCGCCAAATGGGGCATAGAGCTTTCAGCTTTCGACATTGAGTATAAACCTCGGACAACAATCAAATCCCAGATCCTTGTGGACTTTGTCGCTGATTGGACAGAGACGAAGGAGAACTTGATCCTCCCTGATTCAGAATATTGGACCCTCTTTTTGATGGGTCTAAGGCTCGAGGGGGCTCGGGGGCTGGCGTGGTGCTCAAATCACCCCAAGGAGATAAACTTTTATACGTGTTGCAGATCCACTTCACAGCGACAAACAACATTGCCGAGTATGAAGCACCGCTGCATGGAATCCGGATTGCTAAGGATATTGGCATCCGACGTTTGATGTGTTATGGAGATTCGGATCTTGTTGCTCAGCAAGTGTTGGATATTTGTAATGCAAATAAACACATGGCAGCATATAAAGCTGTTGTGGATGATCTATCTAAATCGTTCGAAGGGTTTGAAGTTCAACACATCCCTCGAGCAGAAAATGAGGAAGCACATGCACTATCTCGGATAGGTTTTGCGCGGAAAGAGGTCCCGGATGGCGCTTTTTTAGAGCACCTCAAAGTTCCCTCAATAAAGGGAGTAGATGAGGAATATCCGACCAGATCCGACTCACCTTTGATAGCAGTTCCGGCTGTAATTCCCAGCTAGACTCAACCCTACCTCGATTATTTGGTAGATGGCAAATTACCCGAAGACGAGGTGCTAAGCCGGCAGATTATCCGACGAGCAAAAGCCTATACTATTGTTAAGGGTGTGCTCCATAAACGGAGTATTTATGGGGGTTTTCAGCGTTGTGTATCTCCGGAAGAAGGAGTGGAAATCTTAAGGGAAATCTACGAAGGCGAGTGTGGTCACCACGCTGTAGCCAAATCTTTAGTGGCAAAAGCTTTTAGACACGGATTTTTCTGGCTTACAGCTCAGGCAGATGCCGAACGATTAATCAAGACGTGCAAAGGATGCCAAAAGTACGCCAAGCAAGCTCATGTTCCGGTTGATCAGCTACGAACAATACCTATAACATGGGCTTTTGCGGTCTGGGGGCTTGATATGGTAGGACCTTTTAAACGAGCTCCAAGTGGATTTACTCACCTCTTAGTGATGGTGGATAAATTCACCAAATGGATTGATGCTAAACTTGTCACTAGTTGTGATGGACCAACAGCCAAAAGATTTGTCGAGGATGTTATAATCTGGTATGGTTATCCGCATAGCATTATCACGGACAACGGGAGTAACTTTTCTATGGGAGAATTGACTGAATTCTGCGACGAGCAAAATATCCGGCTTGACATTGCGTAGTCGCACATCCACAGGCTAATGGACAAGTCGAAAGAGCAAATAGTTTAATTCTACAAGGCATAAAACCAAGACTCGAAGCACCACTACGACGTGCTGCGGGGCTTGGGCAGAGGAATTACCCTCTGTAATTTGGAGTTTGCGAACAACTCCAAACAGGTCAACAGGATACACACCTTTCTTCTTGGTCTATGCCGCAGAAGCAGTTCTTCCTAGTGATTTGATTCATACTTTTCCTAGAGTGGCCGCGTATATCGAAGAGGGTGTCGAGATTTCTCGACAAAATGATCTCGACTTAGTCGAAGAAGTTCGTGTCGTTGCTGAAATGAGATCTACAACCTATCAGCAGAAGTTACGCAAGTATCATAGCCAGAGAGTCCAAAATAGATCTTTCAATAAAGGTGATTTGGTTCTCCGGCTTGTGCAACAAAGAAAGCACAAACTTTCCCCAGTATGGGAAGGGCCCTTTTTAGTTAGTCGAGTATTGCACAATGGATCGTACTACTTAACTGACATGAGGCTAGTCAAAGAAAGACCTGCTACTAAGAAGAGAAAGAGAGCTGAAGGCAGTACAAATCCGGATGAGTTAGACATACCGTGGAATATTGCTCAGCTACGTCCCTTTTATTCTTAGTTTATCCTTCTTTGTAATCATATATATGTACATGTTCTGTGAGAAATAAAAGTTTTGGTTGCCTCAAGATTTTTCTGAGAAGTTTTTACCATCTTATTTCCGAATGATCATGTCATAGTCGAAAATCCCAGAATGCTTGAAAGTACTTTATGCTCATGTTCGTTCTGGTTTAGATTTCCGATTCTAAAAATGTTACCTTTGGGTATAACTCTAAAATTTCTAGTCTTTACTTTGGTTATTTGTCTGATTGCTGGATGCGGGCATTTTCCGAGTAGTGAATTGTTGGTACTGGAAGCCGACTTTGTTTCCGAGTTTAAACTGGTTTAGCAATTGAGCTCCGTTGCTCGGCAAAGTTTCCGGCAGAAGGTTTAGCCGGCTCACGAAAGGGACGAGGCGGAAAGCCAGATAAACGATAAGTATAGATGAAAAAATACAAAGTGCTTATGTAAACATTTTAGGCACGCAAAAAATCAAAGCTGAAAAGTGCTGAATAGATCAAAAGCTTAGCACTAGCAAAGTTAAAGTGCTGAATAGATCAAAAGCTTAGCACTAGCAAAGTTAAAGTGCTACATACTTACAAACGCATCATGTTTTTTGGGAATAATACAAAAATTTATGATCTATGATACAGGAGGAGATGAAGGAGCTGTTGGCTCGCTGGTTACACCGCCTTGATATCGTTCCGAGATATCCGCATCCGAGGTGGTGCGTTCATCGTCGGAAACCTCTGTGGATTCTTCTGGAGGAGGAGGCGGAGTATCCACGCGGGTGAAGAAAGGGGTCTCGTAGCTGGTCAGGTCAGCCACGTGACACCCATATCCGGCGCAGGAGTGCATGATGGCTTGAAGGTCCTGCTCCTGGCCGTCCTCATCTACCTTGCATTACCCTCTGGTCACTTGTCATATCTCCATGTTTCCATGGTGGCTCATGACCATGGTGAGAGTGTTCTGCGCAGCAGTCCGCGCGTAGGACATGTTCCAGTCCTGAACAAGTTGCGGCATCTCCTTTGCCTTGTCCCGCACATGAAAATCCGACATGTTATGCATGTCCGGAATCTTGAGAGCTTCGCCAACATCCTCAAGGGATTGGCGGAAGTCATGAAGCAGGTCACCGACTTGGGTAAGCCGGTGGGTGTGGGGCTCAGTGGAAGAAGAGTCCGTCAAGTTCAGAGGACCTATATACAAAACAAGTTAAGAAAAATCCGACATTGAAGGAAGTCGAAGAAAAAGATAAGTCAGACAGATGGAACGTACCAAAAATGACGTCGTCAATTTTGGTCTTCTCCTCCCGGAGACTCTGGAGTTCAGCCCGGAGCGCTTGGGAAAGATCCCTCTCTCTGCTAAGCTCATTCTTGAGGTCTGAGATTGTTTTATCTTGAGCAGAGATCTTGCGATCACGCTCATCAGTGGCCATGGAGGAGGATTCAAGGATTTGAGCAATGCTCTTTTCATGATCCGCCTTGAGCTTATCCAGCTCTTGGCGAAGCTCCTTGTTCTCCACCACCAAGGTCTTGAGGTTCTCGGCCTCTTTGATCATGGCGCAGGATTGTTTCGCCAGCACTGTAAGTCAAAAAGAACAACAGTTCAGAAAAATTCGACAATGAAAATAGCAAAGACAAGGTTTGAGTCTCGGAATGTTTACCTTCGGCCTCGTGCTAATATTTTTGCTAAATATCAGCACGAGCCTTGGAGGCTACACTAGTTTGTTCTTTGGCATCCTAATGAAGAATAAACCCGGATTATATATCCTACTCATGCTTGGGGGCTAGAGGATATGATATAACATAATGGAAAAAACAGGAGTTGGAATTCCGACTTACATATTGTTCGCGGGTGAGTTTATCCAAACCCGCGTTCACTTCAGCAGCCACCTTTTCGGCGAGAGTCAGAGGAATCACTGGAGCTGTTGGAAGCTCACCGGTCCTAATCCTCTCGTCGCGAAGGCGGACCTGGGCGAGAAGGTCAGAGAACTTGACGTCCTCTGCTTCTTGCGCTTCTTCTTTGGCAGATAAATAACTTTTCTCCAGGCATTTCCTAGCGAGCCGCTGGATTTCTTCAGCAGATTTCCGAGACAGGCCAAACTTGGCAAGTCCCGGATTGCTGATAAGGTTTTCGGCGAAGGTTTCTGCCGAGGGATCATTACCCATAGAGGGTTCACCCTTATCTAGAACTGACTCACCCATGGTGACGCCAATGTGCGATTCAAGGATCACGGGCGCTGTTGAAGGAGCCGGATCTTCTGCGACGACCGGGGAAGGAATGGTCACCGGCATTGCAGAAGGTTGAGGGGCCGGAGTCGGAGGAGCCATGGCAGGGGAAGCTATGGTGAGCTTCGTCTGTCGCAATGGCTTCGAAGAAATCCCTTTCCCCTTGCCCTTGATGAGCGGTTTTGCTCTGGGAATGTAGTAAAGACGGAAACGTTAAATCTCGGAAAGAAATTTGAGTAAAGTACAAAGGCGGAAAGTTGTGACTGAAAGTTACCTCTTCACGACGGGCACCTCCTTTGTGCCAATAGCCACTGTCGGAGCTTTGCGCTTCTTGAGCGCAAGGTCCGGCAATGGGACCACCTCTGTCTCCTGAGAAAACTCAGGAGGATATCCTTCGAGTGGAGCAAGCTCCGACTCGGGGAGGTCGGCAAGCTAAAAATAAGAAAACATATCAGTATTGCATTATAACTCGAAGATTGAAACACATAAAAAGTGTACTGATGAAAGCTTACCAGCACTACGGGGTTTTCCGCCGGATGCATGTCCAGAGAAACCTCCGGAATTCTCCTCTCGATCCGCTCCCGGATCAGCCACTTGATATGGCTTATGTAGCCTTGAGTGGTGTAGGATTTGGGGCTGATGCGGAGGGAGTCTTTTTTAGATGACATGATGGAGTGCGTCAGTCGATCCCCATGGTACTGAAGGGGCTGGATCCGGCGAGAGACCCAGCATTGGACCAAGTAGGATCCCTTCAGACCCTTGTGTTTGATCAAATATTCGATCCGCCTCTTAGCAAGGATCAGATCGTCGGAAAGAGCCAGAGCAGCCTCGTCCTAAGAAGGTTGGGCCGTGGCAGCTCTGTCAACAAAAGCCAGCAAAGCGGTGGCTTTGCCGGGAGCCGGAATATCCCTATGATAGAAAAATGTGGCCGGCCAATGTTTGACCGAGTCACTGGCTAGAATTTTGGGATACGCCCGCTCGCGTCTAAGCGAAAAACTAATAGTGCCGGTGATATAAGGAACACCGGCGGTAATTGAGTTTCTCCGGACATGAAAATAGTACCGAAGAGAGTCAAACTCGGCATAATGCCGAGAAAGCCCTCGCACAGCGAAGCGTACGCGCTCATCTCTAAGAGAGAGTTGGGAGGAAGGTGATGGAGTTGAACTCCGTAATGATCTATCACCTCGGAGAAGAACTCCGAGGGAGGAAAAGACAGACCTCTATCGAGGTGGGTGCCGAAGTGGACCCGCTCGCTGTCACGCGGGTTGGGGACGGTTTCCTCGAAGCCGCTCCGCCAGTCGCCGGCGACAAGAAGCCCCTCCTTCTCCACGTTCTTGAGGCCCTCCTCGTTGAGAGCGCAGGGAATCCAGATCCCGCGAAAGCTCTCCTTCTCCGCTGCAGCTTCCGCCGTCGCCACCGCCGCCGCTGCCGCCAAGCCGGAGGAAGAAGATGAAGCCATTTCTCCGGCGAGAAGATGACCTAAAAGGGGCGGCGCTGGGAGTTCTGTGGGGGAAGAACGAGGGAGCTCTGTGCGCGCAAGAGGATTGGAAGAAAAGGAAAAAGGCAAAGGACTGGTGGAAGGAGAAGGAGAAAATCCTAACCCCTTATATCCACCTAACTGCGCCAAGATTCGTGCAAATGCTACAGTGTAACCGCCACGCGTCATGGAAGGAACTGGGAAGGACCCACGCGATGATTGCGCCGCCTCAATCTCCACGCACGCATTGAAACGGCGCCTCGGTTCCGCGAACCGCGGACCCACCAACGGTCGTGCTGACGGAATGCCTGTCAGATGACGTGACTTGACCATGCTTGTGTCAGGTGGCGTTAGGAACCAAGTCCCGGCTTAGTTTGAAATCAAGCTAGAAAATCCGAGTAACCTGTTGATAGGTCCGACTTATTTTTAAGACCCGGATCGTATTTTTTGTTGTGAAGTTTCAGGAACCCTTCAAGATTCTGCAAGCCGAAGATCAAGCTAGACAATGATAAATCCGACTTTGGATCTTGGAGGCCTCCAGGGGTTGCTGTTGGGGATATACTTTCCGGATATCCTCACAGTTCCTCACTGATCAGGGTGGCCCACTTCGGGTTAGAGCTTTGCTTCACGGGCGGCCCAGTCAGGGAGAAGGACGGAGTCCAATCCGGCTACAGAAGGCCCAGAAGACTTACCGACTTAGGCCCATAATGTTACTTGTAGTTCAAGATGTACTCTGTAACTGACTCTTAGTCGTAGTCGGATAGATCTCTCATGTAAACCCTAGGCCGGATATCTATATAAGCCGTCCTAGAGAGAGCCTTTAGGGTACCTCAATAGTCTACAATCTCAACTCGCACAGGCGAAACCCTTGTAACCCATATTCTGGCTATGTCGTATTACTGAATTGCTAGCAGGAGTAGGATCCGTCCAAAGCCGGCGGATTCGAACCTAGGTAAACTTGTGTGCTCACCGTCCCAAAATACCGTACGTCTCACACCCCTCTCTTCCGCACGCCTTGAGGACCCCCTCATGGCGTACTTGTCCTCAGTCCGACGACAGTTTGCTGACATCATGCGAATAAGGGCCTTACGAGCTTCATAATCAAACCGGTATCTCTTCATCATGGCCATTCGTTGACTAACAGAGAGGAGCTAGTGTCCGGGTTCAGTCTTCAGAATGCTGGGTCGTGACAGTTCTTCTATGATTGATCGAAATCAGATCTGCGACATCAAAAGGCAAAGAAAAAGACCGTCTCTTTAATACACCTGTGTCTATCTATATAATCAATGTAAAAAGTGTTTTTTTTGCCTGTAAACTAGGTGTTTTGGCCTTCGCACGTACTCCCTCCGTATCAAAATATAAGATGTTTTAGCTTTGTAAAAGTGATGTATCTAGACCACTTTTATAGTGTAGGTTCAGGTTTGGAGTGAACCTACACACTAAAATGATCTAGATACATTCACTTCACAAACCTAAAACATCTTATATTTTGAAATGGAGTGAGTACATATCTTTCTCCCTTTCAGATATATAATCCAATCCATCCAATTCTAAGAGTGCTAGATTCGTTCCTCTAGCGATAGTTAGCTGCCAAAATAACTGAAACCGATGGTCAAAGCCGCTGCCGTCTGGGAAAATTCGTCACCATTCAGGTATTTGGCCTTGAGTAATACCACTTATAAGGACTATGGCCGCAAGACGAGGCCAAATAATAAGGCTCTCCAGCTTCATGATCTACCTCTAGCGAGTGTTTATTTAACGTGATTTCAGTTAGGGATCCACTCATGACTCACCTTCGATGAAATCTGCTTAATTACCCTCTCTCACAGGACATCCTAGACAACACACTGTCGCGACTAAAGCTTCAAGGAGGCCGTGCGCACAAGCATACTGTCGATCTTGTATACTCCATCCGTCCCAAATTAATTGACTCGGATTTGTCTAGATTCAGATATATTTAACATTAAAACATGTCTAGATACGTCCGAATTTAGACAAATCTGAGTCAATTAATTTGGATCGGAGGGAGTAGATCACTCTGGAGATCATGCAGCAGAGACCTGGTCTTCAATAAGGACACAATGTGCTGTCCCATGCATGAACGGGAAGATTTCACCAGGAATGTTGACAGTGTGCTGTGCCAGCTCAGTCCCACCACGCACAGGCACAGGGACAAGTTCGTGCTCGAGTTCAAGCTCATCACACCGGACGCGCAGCGCCATGTTGACAGCTGCGTCGCCTTCTGTGTCGAGAGCCGAGCACATTGTCTTCGACTTCAATCCGGATCGTGGGGCTACAAGCACGGCAATTCGTTCAGCTTCCGGCTGCACCATTTCAGCAATGGTGCTCCTGTTGTCACCTCTCTATGTCTCATGTCCGCCTACCTGAAGTCCTGAACCCACAACCGCTGCTAGCTGCCTAGTTTCTGTGGCTTCACAAACCTCAGGAAGCTCAAGCTCCGACTCGGTGTTGTCCTGGAGTGGCTGAGCATCGTGCGTTGCCGGCTACTGGCGGTACCTGTGTGTTCAGTACTGCTTTGAGGTGTACAAGCTTGAGGGCGCAAGCTCCGAACCTTTCTACTTCCTCAGTCTTGAAAAGTATGTCGCAGATTTGTTTAAATTCGAAGGTATCTAAATACTATTTAGTATATAGGTTCATTCAAATTTAGATAAGTTTCTGACGACGGAGGGAATACTTTTATATTTGCCAGCCTCGACGACAATCCGGTACTGTTTATGCTTGACGGATGCCTAGAAATACAAGAGGTGGCTGTCAGGGTGTGCACAGTGATCAATGACTGATTTAAATACGAAGTTTAAACGTTGCATGTGTATTGCTACGGTTAATAATGCAAAAAAAAAAGTGTCAAGAAAATTTTGAACTGATCAATGACTGATTTATTTGTAAGTTTGTACATGCTATTGGAAACATATAACTCAAAGAAAAATCGATAGATCCCCCAAAGCTCCATGACGCGCCCACCTCTAGCCATGCACCGCGGTCCCCATCCTAAGAATACCGGCCTCGATGACGCCTGACCAGGAGGCGCCTGTAGCCCCCTCCCCCTCTAGTCGTCGTGCTACCTCGAGCAGGGCTTGCCCACATTAAAAAAATTATTTACATTATCAAACACAACATTATTTAGCCATATTGTTTTGTCGAATCTTACAAAGCAAATACAGTACAACAATTATCCGCACCTAGGATGGACAGCCATGACTGCGCATCGAGGCTGGGCGGCCACAACGGCTTGGTGCAGATCGAGGCATCTTTTGATTTGAACTTCTTAAACTCTCATGACACAATGTTGTTGCCTTGACATGTATGTGAACACCGCAGCAACACAGAAAGGCAAACAGATGCACACGTAGAAGTTTGTTTACAATTATCAGTTGCATTTCGTCCAAAAGAATGGACGGAAAGAGCAAACATACCACATCACGAATTCCTCCAAATATTATGTGAACACCAGATATGAAAAGCCCAAAACGTAGTAATGGTTTTCACTACATAAGATAAACTAGGAAGCATCCAGCAGCGTATGTCCATGACAAGACATAACCAATGACGAAAGTGTTGAAAGTGGAGGCAATTTATGATCTATACAACGCTTAGGAATAGAGGAGGATGATTTCGATGATCTGGTGTTTGAAGATGTTGAAGGGGCACCGAAAGAGGGCATCAAGTGGATGGCTCTAGCAAGAGTTCACACAACGAATTATTTCAGCCCGTCAACGTTTGAACAACACATGAAAGTGGCGTGGAGTCCGGCACATGAAATTGAATTCCATCAGCTTGAAGGTAATCTCTTTACGATTCAGTGCTTCTGTCTCGGAGATTGGCTCAAAGTTGAGAAAGGGGGGCCATGGTTGTTTCGACAATCTGTTGTATGTATTGAGCCGTATGATGAATTTTCAGACACTGATACTATTGATCTTAACTACTTCTCAACCTGGATCCAAATCCTGAAGGTACCTGTGGGTTACCAAAATAATGCTTTGTTGACTAATCTAGTGGAAAAGAAGGTTGGTAAAGTTTTGGAGATCCAAACAGATGTGCAGGGAGATGGTAACTTTGTACGAGCTAAAGTCAGATTGGATGTAAGAAAGGTTTTACAATGCTGGATTTCGATGATCAGAAGTGGTAAACGGGAAGCCTTTCAACTGAAATATGAAAATATGTCGAGATTCTGTGGGGCATGTGGCTGTATTTGGCACACACACCTGGAATGTGGTTCAGGAGAACATGCTGAGGATAAATTAAAGTGGGACGAGTATCTTAGAGCTGACTGGGATACTTGGTATGGAAGAGGAATTGCTGGCATGCATGGCAGAGGACGTGGTGGTCATGGTGGTAGAGCCAATGAAGATTTTTCAGGAAGAAGAGGTGGGGGTCCAGGTGGTCATGTGAATCCTAACCAAACTAGATGGAGGCTTAATGATCTAGTGTATGAGGATGGAAAGGGAACTACAGATGAAACTAAGGACACGGCTAGTAACCCTCTCAAATCACCAGACGTGGAGATGGATGATAAAAACGCTTCAAATTCTGGAGCAAAAAGAAACCTCATCCATGAGTTTGGAGATGAGAGCGTTGATGGGAACAATGCCACATATAATGGGCATGTAGTGCCAATAATAATGGATACTACTGCAAATCAGCAGGGTACTCCCAATCTAACAAAGGAGAAGGAAAGGAACAAAAGATCGAAGACTGGAGCAGACTCCTCTTCACTAGGATCGGCGTGCTCTCTTGAGGAGCTTGTCCAGGCGCAATGAGGATATTAGGTTGGAATTGCCGCGGGCTGGGTAACAACGCGGCAATTTGGGCGCTGATGGATGTCTTAAGGCGCCACAAGCCTGATGTTGTTTTACTCTCGGAAACACATTTGGATAGTTACCATGCAGAATGTCTTCGACACCAAATGAGTATGGATTTTCTTATTGTCCAAGCGAGTGATGGTAGGCGTGGAGGTGTTTTGTTAGTTTGGAGAAAAGAAGTACAGTTATATCAAATTGATGCATGTCCAAATTACAATGATGTTCGGATTGTCGAGGACCCCACAAAAGAATGGAGATTTACAGGTATGTACGGAGAATTTAAATGGGAAGAAAATACAAAACTTGGGACCGTATTAAAACAATACATCAGTAGAACTCTTTACCATGTATTATTATGGGTGACCTAAACGAGATTCTGTTTGAGAGTGAAAAGGAAGGAGGTAGAGTCAGACCTCAGAGATTCATGAAAGCTTTTCAGGATACGCTTGATGACTACAATCTTACTGATGTGGGATATATCGATGACCCCTTTACCTGGCATAGGGGAATGATGAGAGAACGGCTGGACAGAGGCCTGGTGAATCCTAGCTGGAGCCAAATGCAAAGCAACACTGCAATTCTGCATTTGGAATATAATCACTTAGATCACTAGCCTCTTTTACTGGATACAGAATACTATACCGCGGCACCCTTTGATCGGGGAAAGAAACAGAAAAAATTTGAGGCAAAATGGTTTAAGGAGGAAGGTTTCCTGGAAATAGTAGAGGAAAAATGGAATGCGGCGGCCAATGGATCGACGTCGCCGGCTGTTCTTGATCGACTGAAGGCCATGCATGATGGGCTGCATGCATGGGATTCTACTATCCTATAGAAGCCCAAGAACAGATTAAGAAAGGCCCAGCGAGACTTGGAGCAACTGATGAGAGGCCCTCTCTCACCAAATTCGGAATAGGAGAAGGCCGAGCTGGCTCGTCTAATTGAAAATCTGCTTGAGCAGGAAGAGATAAAATGGTGTCAACGTTCCAGAGCAAATTGGATTCAAAATGGAGATAAGGACACCGCTTTCTTTCATAGCTATGCCTCTGCAAGGATGAAGAGGAACTTTATCATGAAGTTGAAAGACAATTCAGGCGGATTTGTGGAAGGAACAGAGAATATCAAACCAGTGACACTTGGGTATTTTGAAGCTCTTTTCACTTCGGATAACAATGGAATTGATCCTGGTTTTCTTGATAAAATTACACCTAGAGTAACGTCCGAAATTAATGATAGACTGATGGCTCCCTACACAGCCGAAGAAGTGAAAAAGGTTGTGTATAGCATTGGTGATCTGAAGGCCCCAAGTCCAGATGGTTTACATGCTCTATTTTACAAGAGGTTCTGCCATCTAGTGGGGAATGATATTACGCCGGCAGTCCTGAAATCTATCAATGAAAGGAAAATCCCTGCTTGTTGGAATGAGACAGTGATTGTTCTAATACCTAAAGTGGTTGCTCCGGAAGAGGTGTCCATATTCAGACCAATTTCTCTTTGTAATGTGGTGTACAAAATCATCTAAAAAATGTTGGTGGCAAGATTAAAACTTCTGCTCCCCGACATTATTTGCCCTACTCAAAGTGCTTTTGTTTCAGGAAGATTAATCACAGACGATGTTGTGGTTGCCTACGAGTGTATCCATAAAATCAAAAATAAGAGAAAAGGTAAAACTGGTCTGTGTGCTGTGAAACTTGATATGCACAAAGCTTATGATAGTATTGAGTGGAATTTTCTAAATGAAATGATGCTGAAGATGGGTTTTCAGATATAGTGCGTGGAATTAATCATGGAGTCTGTTACCTCTATTACTTATTCTATTAGAGTTAATTCAGAGTTGACTGATGAATTTTCACCTACCAGAGGTATAGACAAGGGGACCCACTGTCCCCTTACTTAATGTCTTTTATGTGTAGAAGGATTGTCGAGTTGTTTGCAACATGCTGAGGAGATTGGGGCTATTGAAGGAGTTAAGGTGTGTAGAAATGTGTCTTCGGTCTCACACCTTTAATTCGTTGATGATTCCCTAATTCTTTTCAAAGCAGACTTGAATAATGCAATATCGGTGAAGAGTGTACTTGATGACTACTGTGCAAATTTGGGGTAGCTGGTAAGCGTTGCTAAATCCAGTGTTTTCTTTAGTCCTAATACTAACGTGGACACTCGGGCCGATATTTGCAACACTTTGAATATAAACACCGAGGCCCTGTCAAACAAGTATTTGGGTCTCCTAGCCCTCATTGGGGCTGATCGAAGTGACTGTTTTATGCACTTCGTGGAAAGGGTGATTCAAAGGATTAAAGGTTGGATGGAGAAACTTCTATCGATTGGGGGAAAAGAGATTTTACTAAAAGTTGTTGCTCAATCAATCCCGCTCTACGCTATGTCGGTCTTTTTGCTTCCCAAAAACATCTGCAAGAAGATCACAGATGTGATAGCCCAATATTGGTGCGGTGACAATGCTCAAGGTAAAAAAATGCATTGGTACTCATGGTGGAAGTTGTGTTTTCCGAAAAATGAAGGAGGGATGGGATTCCGAGACTTGCACTCTTTTAATCTAGCAATGCTAGCAAAGCAAGTATGGAGATTTATTGAATCATCTAATTCCCTTTGTGCTCAAATTTTACGTGCAAAATATTATCCTAGGTGACATTCTGAATGCAGGGCCAAAGGGAGGCTCATATTTTACTTGGCAAAGCCTGTGTGTGCTGGTATCCAAACTTTCAACAAGGATATATATGGCGTATCGGAAGTGGTGAGGCTGTAGAGATATGGAAGGATCCATGGATTCCATCCAGTCTCGATCGTTGTGTTGTTTCGCCAAGGGATGGATGTATCCTAACCAAGGTGTCGCAACTGATTGATCCGGTAACAGGGTAATGGGATGAGGATCTAATTCGCACAATTTTTCATCAGAATGATGTGGAGAGGATTCTAGAGATAGCACTAAATCACAATGCGTTTGATGATTTCGTAGCTTGGCACCACACAAAGTTTGGAATGTTTACAGTCCGTTCAGCCTACCATGTTGAATGGAAGCACCAGTTTAATGGGGTTACTTGTCGATCTCTAATTTCTGGCACTTCTATAAATAACCCGACTTGGAAGATTCTCTGGAAGCTTGATGTTCCTGCCAAGATTAAGATTTGTTGTCGGAGAATTTTGCATGGTGTTCTTCCATTAAAGGCAATTTTGCACAACCGTCACATTGGTAATGATGACAAATTCCCTCTATGCAATACAGTCTCTGAAGATATCATGCATATGATCTTCAAATGTCAGGGAGCTGCTATTTGGAGAGGCTTGGGATTAGAAGAAATGATACAGGATAAAATGGTGCCGGATTTTATTGGCACCTTCTGGCATGTTGCCTGGATACGAGTCGATCAGAATCCATGATGTAGTTGCGGTTGCTGCTTGGTATATCTGGTGGCTCCCGCGAAGACAGACACATGGTGATCAGATTCCACCGATTGCGAATTGCTTGAACTCAATTAAAGCTATCACTACAAATGCTTTTAAGAGGATGCCGTGCTTGGGTGCTATGAAGAATATCTAGAGCAAGCCTCGACGACACTCAGTAAAGCTAAACATGGATGCAACTTTTGATACAGAGCACAGATCGGGAGCTACATGAGCTGTTATTAGAAATAACTGTGGTGAATTCATAGCGGCCTCATGCACTCTTGTACCACATGTTGCTTCGGCATCTTCAGCTGAGGCATTGGCAATGCTACATGGGCTGGGTTTGGCCAATTCTTTGGGATATACTGATGTCATGGCAGAATCGGACTCTAGCGAGGTAATTGAACTGTGCTCGGGTGAAAATCGCATATGGAGTGAAGCTACTGCAATTTATGCTTATATTATGGTTCAAGCTGGAGGAATAGGAATGGTCGAATTCATGCATTGTCGAAGAGAAGCAAATAAAGTTGTTCATGAGCTAGCTCGGAACTGTTTTATTAATGTCATCTCTTGTAATTGGGTCGATGAACCCCCTAGTTTTATCCTTCAAGGTCTCCTAGACGATGTAACTATAACTTGATGGTCTTGCAGCAAGTTTCACAAGCACTCTTTTCCTTACCAGGGTATCTAAGGGGACTGAAAGGTTTTTAACGAGACGGCTTGATTATATAATATATTATGTTTTGACCTCAAAAAAAAATAACGAAAGTGTTGAAATTTCACCAAACCGCAACATGGAAACATCATTTTCTCTTTACCAAGATCCACGTCTGAGGGACTTAAATATAGGCATGCCATTTGCAGGTTTCTTTTTCTAAAGTCGATCCAAATCACATACTCCATATGTGACTGTGAGGTGGGATGGGTGTCCGTTGCTGTTGGGGTTGATTCCTGCCCATTGCTATCCAAGCAGCTAAGCCAACGCCAAGAATCACCAACCCACCGAATGACCCAAATCATACCAGAAGTCATTGTCCTATTTTTCCCCGATTGCTGGAAACCACAATATATTCTCACATTAGGTACAGGAAAGGTGCAGAACAGAATATATACCATAAGGAAATAACTTGTACAACTAAGGTCAGCAGTATAGATGAGAAAATACAATCCTTTTTTTTGCGGGTAAGAAAATATAATCCTTTAGTCCTATGACAAGAGGCAGGTCATATTGCAGGCAGAATACGCATACTTAAACACATAATACATAATATACTGGCTGAATCAAACAAACCAAAAGCTTTAAAACATGCAAACACATCATTCATTTATTGCAATTAATATTTTTTTTCTTTTGCAATAATATGGTGACTATCCAGGGGCGAATCCAGACCCAGGGCAAACAGGGCCATGGCCCGGGGCACAGAGAAAAATCTTGCTTACCCTCTATGGAAAAAATATGTTTGTCCCGGGCGCAGTCTAAATCTAGCCCAATTGGCTCCCTACGCTGCCTCACTCAACCATGAGTCTGTGACCATGAGGATTCTTCTAGTGATGATGAAGTCATGGAAGACTAGGTGAAATAAACCATTGATTTGGTACTATCTTGGAAGACTCTGATGAAATAAACCAATGATTTGATACTATCTTTTTTATCCCCATACTATTGTTTCTAGTTTTTAGTCATCTCGTATGTGCGTTCTTGAACCGGTAACAATGGATCTGAATATATATATGTTGTGTTCATCTTTGCGATTGTACTAAATTTTTGTGCTATTACAAAAGGGTTTTTTAATTTTTTTTCGGGCTTAATTTTTGGTCGGGGGCTCCGCCACTGACTAGCCACAACAAATGACACAGATGAGATGGTATAGGACAAACGCCAGCAATGTGCAAATGGATCCCAGAAGCAAGAGTTTAAAAGGCTGAAATATTAACACACTCGCTGCCTATCTATTGAAACAACTTTTTTTCCATCCTCTTGTTAACACTGCACATTGGGTTGGCACATACAAGGATATACGATCGTTAGGTATGTGCAAAAGGCTAGCTTTAATGCAGATTTATGGACGCTTTCGTTTCGCCAAAAAAAGTCCATCTCTGTTTTCGTATTTCCAGTTTGTATCCCTAGGCCGTCCGATCTGGCAGATTGCAAAAAAGAATCTAGTGTTTTTGCGATGATAATATTTTTGTATCCCTAGGCCGTCCGATCTGGCAGATTGCAAAAAAGAATCTAGTGTTTTTGCGATGATAATATTTTTGTATCCCTAGGCCGTCCGATCTGGCAGATTGCAAAAAAAAAAATCTAGTGTTTTTGCGATGATAATATTTTGTTGTTGTGCACTCGTCCTAGAAGAGGAGACACCCGGTGGTTTGTTCATCTCCGTTCCTCGCTTCTCTGTTCATATTCTCCATGCGTCCCATATTCCACTCCCGTGCGATCCGGCCGACTTCCACTCCACACTCGCAACACCGAAAGCCAGCAAGAAAGGAAATACACTAGTGGTAGAAGGATCATCGTCGTCTGGGAAGGGCCACAAAGAGTCCCAGGAAGCGAAGAGGCTGACACATGTGCGTTCATCCAAGGGCAAATATGCAACGAGGAGTAGCTCAGGCCCGGACCAATCTCTATCACAAAAGGGGCCCCTACCCCAGGTCAACAAGAGACATGGGCGCCGGCAGGCTAGAGCTCACCCTAGATCTCGAGCCGACACGCCAACGGATGCTACACCCTGCCGAGATCGGTAAAACTGTATAAGCAAACTCCTCCTCCGGCAAACATCACCATCACTACCACCGCACTAAAAGCAGAAGAGAGACTACAAGGCGGCGCCTTTAGAAAGGAAACAACACCAAAGTTCCACCACTGCCCGGTTCGAAGGGATCTAGGTTTTCACCCGGCGCAACAGAGATGAAGAGGGGAAGGATTTGAGATCAATTCAACTCCTCCTTCATCCAACGATCCAAGACGGTAAGACTTAGACACAAATCACACAATCCCTTGATGGGTATTAAACTAAACAAAAACCAGTGCATATCTAAGAGTATCGTTTCTACTCCTTATCAAAATAAGCCCTTGGGCAAAAATGATGGAGTGGACGAACGGATGGGTAGGCTAGGCCAGGGAGGGGAGCTTTTCTTGATTTGCAGGAACAGGGTACATGGAGACTATTATCAAGATGCTAGTAGTAACATGCACCAATCAATTCAAAGACTCACCCCCCTGCGCATGTGCGAGTTCCCCGCCAGAAGACACGGACACGTCACCAGTGGCCCCAAAATTGCGACCCAACCAACTTCCAAAGTGATATAATTGAACGACTCACACTTTTATACGTTGAAAAATGCAATAAAGTCCCACAGAAAACACATAAAGGCTGACAGATTGCATGAGTACGTTCTGTCAAAGGTCGTTTACAATTATCGGCTGCATTCCTTCCAAAAGAATGAATGCCAGGAAAAGAGCAAAACATGCCGCTCAACCAGAGACAAAAAGGATCAAAACGTAGAAATGGTTTTCGCTAAATAACATGTAATCATGCGACGAAACACATTATATCCATGACAAGACAAACCTTGTCAAGACCACAAAGACATGTGCTGAAAATTCAACCAAACCGCAACATGGAAACACCATTTCCTCTTTCCACAATTTAGCTAAGTCTACCGAGATCCACGTCTTAGAGACAATTAAGATGGCATGCCATTTGCAGGTTTCTTTTTCTGAAGCCGATCCAAATCACATGTGACTGTGAGCTGGTGTGGGTGTCTGTTGCTGTTGGGGCTGATTCTTGGCCATTGCAATCCAAGCAGCAAAGCCAATACCAAGAATCACCCACCCACCCAAATCATACCAGAAGTCATTGTCCTTCTTCTTTTTCCTCGATTGCTGGAAACCACAATATATTCTCGCATCAGGTACAGGAACGTGCAGAGCAGAATATATATACCATAAGGAAATAACTTATATAGAACTAAGGTCAGCAGTATGGATAAGAAAATATAATCCTTTAGTCCTATGACAAGTACTGCAGGAAGAATACGGACACTTAAACCGTCCAGAAAAGGATGTCGCAGATTTGTCTAGATTCGCATGTATCTAGACAAGTTTACGAATTTTGACAAATCTTCAACATCCTTTTCTGGACAGAGGAAGTACATAATATACTGGCTGCATAAAACAAACGAAAAGCTCTAAAACATCCAAACGCATTATTCGTTAAATGCGATTAATAATGCTTGGTTGTTTTGCAATTATATTTTCATTGTAAATGCAATTAACAAATGACACAGATGAGATGGTATAGGACAAATGCTAGCAATGTGCAGATGGACCCCAGCAGGAAGACTTTAAAAGCTGATATATTAACACACTCGCTGCCTGTCTATTGAATTTTTTATTTATTTCCACCCTCTTGTTAACACTTCATGGGTTGACCCATACAAGGAAACAATAATATATTCAGATCATTAGGTATGTGCAGAAGGCTTAGTTTTAATGCAGATTTATTCTTCAACAATAAATGAGTATAATAAGAAACATAGGAACTCACAGAAGATGATGTGATCAGCTTAAAAGAGGTAAAGTCAGAATAATGGTAAACAAAATACCCTTCCATTTGAGGCCGAGGGCAGTCCTTGTGCAGCTTGTTGAGATGCGATTTGCCGATGAATCTCCATATGCAGCTCAGGTGCCTGAGGTGGTTGGAAGAAAATGTTGCAGAATGGCAATCAGAAATTCAATAAAAAAGCACAATCAAATATGCTAAGAATAAAATGTTTAGATTTTTAACTTAAATAAAAAGCCTACAAGTTCAGAGTAGATAGGATTCAAATTCCCCAATAGTTTAGATAGTTAGATATTCCTTTGCTGTTAATGAGTCAATTTGAATAAGCCATATTGGAAGTTCACTAATTACTATCATACATAGGTGCAGCAGATCATCAACTTTTAAATTATGCTGACAACATCAAATAAAGAAGGAATGCGCTCAGGATAAAAAACTTGCACCCAGAACAACTAAAATAGCTGAATCATATGGTACAATTGCATTATAATAACTGGACAACATATTGCAGAACATAATAAAAGAACAAAGAGCACCTTCGATGACAATTCCAATGACTTCCTGTACAGCTCATTTGCTGGTTCCTACAAGAAACATGTGCATACCTTAAATTCCAGTTGAACATGCATTATAAAAAATATTTACAAAAATCCTTTCAGAGGATTCTGCATGGAACTGAGTGCATATGGTGCTTAAACCATATGGTCTTAGGCCCATGGGACAGCCTTCAGCATGATTATTTTGTGAAAATATGTCTGTACGCAACACACTAAAGCAGACTACACATACCACATCAACAGCTTTCTGGAAACAACCAGTTGCTTTGTCAAAGCATTCATTAGCCGGGATGGAGTCTGAAGTGAAGAATCCACGGGAGGTCAGGGCATTCCCCAAGCACCAGAGTGCATCAGCCTTGTTGGAATCAATTCTCAGTGCTTCTTCCAGCTTGGACTCAGCATCTACAAAGAAACAAAACTGGATAAGCATATACTTCACATTTGACCTGGTTCAGACTTGATAACAAAGGACTAGAATTTGCCTATTATGTAAAACTTCTCACTCAGGCAAAGCCTGGGGCTATCTACAAACTTCAAAATACTAGAACCAACCATAACTTCCACTGAACAAGTTTGCATACAATATCGCTTTCGGTATGAACTTAGAACAAAGCACTATGACTTTACTTCTTACTAAATAATCAAAACAAGGAAAAGAAACAGTTCTTATTCAAATATATCAAAACTACGACAAAATTGATGTTACATATTAATTAAGGGCCAAATAATTTTGGAAGGTTGCATGAATTTTCTCAAAAATACTACTCCCTCCGTCCGGAAAAAGATGCCGCAGATTTGTCTGCGACATCCTTTTCCATACGGAGGGAGTAGTAGCTACTATGACTTCCAATAAACAAGCCTGCATATAATACTTCTTCGAAACTAGTTCATGAGTTTCAAGCTTGACAAATAATCAAAGCAAAGCAAACAAACAGTTTTCATCCAAATATTATGAAAACTACAACATAATTGCAGCTAGAGATATAATCTGTACCAAATGATTTTGGAAGTTCGCCAGGATTTTTAAACATAGGCTTTGACTGGTATTGCAATGCATCTAGTATAGGTTTTATTCAGTAAGTTCTCCGATATGTGAGGTATTGAATTACCAAGTAAACAATCTCAAAAGTGTTCATAAATCTTCATGTTTATTGTTTAACACAAAAAAGATGTCCACAAGATGAAAGTGAGATGAATAAAGCTGCTCAATCTTAGAGAAAGCATGGCCAAACACCTTGCTACGTAAATCTACATAGTTATCTAAGTAAGCAATCACTACCAACACCATCAGTTTTCTTATCACACTTATACAAAATTCAACTATAGGTCTGTATATGTTGGGAACAAAACTACACTCTGGTATCATACAACAAATACAGCAACAGGTTCCGTACAATGCTTGGAACTAGAACGCACTGCATCATGGTGTTCTAGAAGCAGTCATCTAACCATATAAGCAGGACAAATTAGTTGTTGCCACCTAATGCACATAACTTCACTAGCACTACTAACTATTTTCCTTTCTTTAGTTGCTAATTGCTAATATCATACCAACAATCCAATACTGCACATCACAAATCAATGTAACTTGGTTTTCTCTAGTATACGTAGGTTATGGTATTAATGGGCATAAAAGGCACAACTTCACATATACCTTTACAACAATGTTAGAAAATAATACAGTGAAAGGCAAGTCCCAATCTATTCCAAGTTCCAATCGATTTCCCTAAGGGAGCAATCAAAGCCACCCAATCTCCACACAGAAGCAATCCAAAACCACAGAACAATCTGCAGTAAGCAAGGGCACAAAACTTCTTTGGGTATTTACCTTCGAGGCACTTGAGGCTCTCGGGGCCGTTCTGCATCTGCGACAGCTCCAGCAGCGCGCCGCCCCATCGCGTGAGGTTCTGCGATGCAGATAGCACACCAGAGAAACATCAGATCAGATCAGATGGCATCGCAATCGCGTCCTCTCGGAACAACAAACCACTAGAACGGGGAAGGTGGGGGAGGATGAGGAGGAGGAGGAGGAGGCGGCTTTACGTCGGCGTCGAGGGGGTTCTCTTCGTAGGCTGCCTTGGCGGTCTTGCAGGCGAGGTCGAAGAAGAAGAGCCTCTCCGGATCGTTCATCGCTCCCATGTCCATGGCGACGTCGGCGGCGGGTTCCGGTCTGCGGCGGCGAGATCCGGTGCGAGGGCAGGGGCTTAGGGTTTTAGGCGGCTTCCCTTCGATTTGGGGAGGCTCGAGGTGGAGGTGGGGAAGCAGGAGTTGTTGTTGTAGGGGGAGGGGGAGGGGATCGCACCGCTTTACTCGGACGCTGCCACCTGGGCCCCGACGGGCTCGTCCCCACCTGCCAGTGGGATAGACAATCACGGCCGGTCCCGCAGAGGATGACTTGCGAAAGGAGATAGAAAAAAGATCAATGTTAATAAGGCCCAGCCCAACAAAACAAGACAGGTCTACTGGGCACACAAGTAAAGCCTATTAAGCAAGCAACCCATCAATGATCTTCCTTTTTTTAGTTTCTCTGAGATGATAAGAATCCGAAGAATTTCGTTTTTTTTACTGGCATAATATTGTGCATGTCAGTCAGACAGAGCCCAACAGCCGGTCTGCGAACCACTTGTCGTCCTCCCCTGTGGTTCTGGCGCGAAACCATCGGGCAGCAGGAATGTGCGAGCCGTTGGCTGGGAAGAAGCGACCAAGCAACGCCAGGGCCACTCGTGGACGAGGAAGCCAAGAAGAGACTGCTGTCCAAGGTTAGCGGAGCAGAGGCAGTACAGACAGGGCAGGGGAGCCATGCAGGGGATCCGGACGAAGCCGGAGCAGCGGGAAGGCGACGATGTGTCCTCGGCGTTTGCGGCGGAGACGCCGCTGGGGAGCGCGCGGTGGAGCCCGGAGGCGGAGATCGGGATGCGGGTGGAGGACATCTGGGACAGCCTGGACCAGCCGCAGCTGAGCCGGAGCGACAGGCTCAACAGCTGCTTCGACGCCATCCCCGTCTCCTCCTTCCCGCAGACCTTCGGGTCGCAGCTGGTGGACATCCCCTCCGACGCCACGCTCGCCGAGGCCGTGGACATCCTCTCCCGGAACCGCATCAACGGGGCGCCCGTCCGCAACGAGGAGGCGCCAGAGGACTCCAGCTGGATCGACCGCTACATCGGCATCGTCGAGTTCGCCGGGATCGCCGTCTGGCTGCTGCACCAGTCCGAGGCCTCCGCGGCGGCGCTCGGCGCCGACGAGCTGGCCGCCAAGCTCGGCACCGTCACCCTCGACGGCCCCGCCGGCAGCGCTGCTAAGGAACACAGGACAGCACCGTTATCGGAAGCGGAAGGAGCGGTGGCCGAGGCGTTCGGGTCGCTGCCATCGTCGGAGCTGTTCAGGAAGACCAAGGTGAAGGACATCTCCGGTTCGTTCCGGTGGGCGCCGTTCCTGGCGCTGCAGAGCTCCGACACGTTCCTGACGATGCTGCTGCTGCTGTCCAAGTACCGGATGAAGAGCCTCCCCGTGGTAGACATCGGCGAGGGCACCATCAGCAACATCGTCACCCAGGCCGCCGTCGTGCACATGCTCTCCGAGTGCGTGGGGCTCAGCTGGTTCGAGGACTGGGGCACCAAGACGCTCTCCGAGCTCGGACTCCCCATGATGAAGACCAGCAGGCTCGTCAAGGTGCCCAAATTGCTTGTCGATGATCACCTTTCTCTCTCGATCATCCAAACAATTAGTAGTATCATTTTCTTGACCAAGACGGCCACGATGGCTTTGATCTGTTGCAGGTTCGCGAGGACGAGTCGGCGCTCAAGGCGTTCCGGCACATGAGGAAGCGAGGCGTCGGTGGCGTCCCGGTGGTGGACGGCGCCGACAAGCCAGTCGGCAGCATCATGATCAAGGACGTCAAGCATCTCCTCACAGCGTCAGAGTCCAACAGGGACTACAGGTGATCAGACAGATCACATCGCATCAGAAATTCAGAACCTAATTGTTCTGGAATTTCATTTCATCAGAGACAAATTTCATTCAGAGTCTGGCTGTTCGGTAACTACAGGATGCTCACGGCGAAGGAGTTCATCGCGAACACGAGGCAGAGCTCAGGCGAGAAGCAGATGAGCATCATCACGTGCACGAGAGAGGACACGGTGAAGGACATCATCATGAGGCTGGACGCGGAGAAGAGACAGAGGATATACGTCGTCGACGGGGAAGGCAACCTGGACGGCCTCATCACGCTCAGGGACATCATCGCCAAGCTCGTCTACGAGCCGCCAGGGTACTTCGGGGACTTCTTCAACGGCGTCATCCCCATGCCGCAGAACAGCAGGGTCTGAACTGCAGTGAAGATAAATTTCTTTACACCTCCTAGGAAAGATCAGGATAAGCAATTTCTCTCAGGTTTATTTTTGCCTTTTTGTGTAGTTCAATACTTGATAATTCCTCTCTTATATTTTTCTAGTGTTCATTCCTTGGGCTCCTTAGAAACCTCTCCTTATTTTCATGTCAGTTGCATTGCTAGCTAGCTAGCTTATCATAAGGATGAACGCTCTGGCTCTGTTTATGTTCTAGGCTGACCAAGTTCAACACGTGGAATACTGGAATGTTCCAGAGTGAAAGAAACCCCAGATTAGTTGATAGATAAATTGGTGTTCATTTACATGATGCAAGATGACATTATCAGAAACTAATACTAATACAAAGCTAAGGAATAACACATTTGCGTGCAGACTCCAATGTTTCCACAAAAACCTCCACACACACTTCTGAATGCAGTGGTATAAACCTACACGAACGCATAATCACTATATCTCCTTTTCTTACTTCTCAGGGCATCCTCAAACCAGTTGAGTTGCCATATCAGGTATCAGAAGAGTATACAATGATGTAAAGTGTATAGATTGTAATTGTAAACCTATCTCTATCCACATGTAACTGAACATTACACCAAGATATGATAATGTAAATAAGCACCCCAATACTTTAACATCATATACATTTATGCATGTTATCTTCTGGGTCTTGCAACAACCTCATTAAAAAGAAGAGGTCCCAACATACATGAAACTAGGCAATATAAGAAAGGGTGGAAAACACCATCGAGTAACAGCACAGCACAACAATTAATAGTAGTAGTATATAGAAGCCCGCTGCATAAACCGAAAATCCCATTCCATAACTGGGACTCTGAGAGGAACAGCACAAGGCACCATGAAATTGCTACAACCGCCCTATGATCATAGGTCGAAGAACAAATGAAGTAGGATCCAGGGGCATAAGTTGCAGCTTTTTTACTTATCCGACAAGCTACTATACCTTATATTATCATCAATAAGTTACTATATACTTTCTGTCAGCGACCAACTAAAAGGCAGATAACAGAACTTGCAACAAGGTAAAAGTGAACAGAACTGCTGTATAAATTGTACATAAAATGCCAACCACCGACCATCCAACAATATTCGACAATCAACAATAGAAGTGTAAACTGTAAGAATAACAGTTACACAGCTCACCGCAGTGTCCTAAAGCCCAAGTGGAAAGCCCAATGTCAGCACCCACCTTGAAAAGAATCAAATATGGCAAGCTAAGTATTCGATTCAGGTTGCTTTGCATTCACAATATTTCTTCTCCAGTCAAAACTGATTCTCCATTGTCGAACGTCAAAAGCATGCTGGCAGGGCAAGTTCCTTGAACACAGCCTGAATGAACTTCCCCAGGGACTTGTAACCACCAAACTGATATGAACAGCCCTAAACATATAAATGATCAGATCATTAAGTTTGTTTATCATGCTCAAGTAAATTCATAACTGCAGTATGGCAAGCAACAGGGCATAAGTTTTTGGGGAGTTTTCACTAGGGTGTCAACTGGGCCCACCAAAGTCCCACTTTAGTTCATTTGTCAAAATCTAGTTCAAATTTTGTGCTCAAAATTTGAACTAGATTTTGACAAATGGACTAGAAGTGGATTTTGGTGGGATCCCACTTGACACCTTAGTTTTCACTTCATAAGTCCTGCTAATAATTCATCTAACAAGGACAATATACCATCTCAAAACCAGTTCACTGCACCAGGGGAATACACTGTAGTTTAAATATGTCGCTTATACAGAATCCATATTAGTGGTTCAAATATGCCCTAGTTTACGATCTTGTTTTAGAGAAATCACAATTCGTTCACCATTAGATACAGATGCTATAAATTACTCCCTCCGTTCCATAATACAAGATGTTTTAGCTTTTGTAAAGCGAATGTATCTAGACGCCTTTTAGTGTGTAAGTTCACTCCAAATCTACACACAAAAAGATGTCTAGATACATTCGTTTCACAAAAGCTAAAACATCTAATATTTTGGAACGGAGGGAGTACTCAAGAATTCATCATGGATAATGCTTGATTAACTACAAAATCACAAGAACAATTTATATCCTTGATGTGCTTTTACAACTGGCAGTTGGCAAGATATATAGGGGTCCAATGTCTATGATATTTCAACAGTTGGGTTCTTAAGTAATTTTTAGTATCATGCCAAACGCTCAATTTAAGTGCAAGGCACCATTATGATCTTGCAAATTTAACCACCAAATTAGCAAAAAACATAATCCTGACTACAAAGCCTTCTATTATTCAATATGAAGTATCTATGAAAGCACAATCTGGGGGTAACACTCACCTTGAAACGTAGACAGATTGATCAAGCGTTCAATCTTTTCCCTTCAAAGAAATCTGAGACCTGGTTCTCCACATCCTCAGGGCTGTACTTTATATACTTTGCAAAATTCCTTCCCCCCTCTAGCTGGCCTTGGAACCTTCCGACAAACGAGCGGTATGCTGGGAGGACCTTCTCTGAGATGTTAATTTTCAACTCCTCTCTTAACTGAGGATCCACAACCCTCCAAGCTGTCTGTGTCCTGTATAACTCTTCATAAGCCAAGTTGAAGCTCTTGAACCTTTCCTTCAGTGCAGCCTTGAGTGCACTCGATGAACCTGTTGCATGTGGCAACCCATCATCCCTCAGACAAGCTAATACCCTAGTCCATGAGGATCGGAGGTACCCTGTGGAGTACCTCCTTATCTGACCACGGCGCTTACGGATCCAGTTGTCCCCAAGCAGAGACTTTAGCTCTGAATCCTTTATCTTCTGCACAATGTACCACAGGTTGTTCATCAGAAATATGTTCTGCAGTGCCTCATCATCGTACAACTTCGATTTATCCTCAATCTTGTCCAATAGATGTGTGATCAGTATGAGTACACAGTGTCCCAAAGGAGTCATATCCGCATTGTCGCCCCCAGTATCCAGCTCAGTCTCGCAGCCATCAAGAAGATCGTTCAGCCAGCGACTGTAATCTGCAAGCAGTCGAACATAGTTCATGACATACCGAGTAAGCGGGTGGATTTCACCACCTGGCAGTGGTTTGCGAGAAGTCTCCCCTCGTATCGCATTGGCAAACTCAGCAACCGTGCCACGCACTGCATCCCCTAGCCTCACGAGTATCCCCTCTGCTTCTTCCTTGATGAAATCCTTTGCCTCGCCTGAGAACAAGGCCTCGAGCTCAGGCAGCAACTCAGCCAGCGCCTCATACATACCAAGGATACGGAACAGCTTCTCGGAGGATCTCTTCCCGATGGCAATGGCATCACCAAAGTTGAGTAGCTGCAGGACACACCCCTTGGCCGCCTCAGTAAAGCACTCCTCCTCAGCATCGGCGTCTGCCGCAAGGATCTGACTACAGATGCGGCGCTCCTCAGCAAGAAGGCCCTGGACGACGACCTTGAGCGCCTGGATCCACTTCTTCATCTTGCCATCGAGGACTCCCCATTCCACACGCTGCACCTCCTCCAGGCTCATCTTGTCGACCCCAAGCACGGAGAGGCACTCCATGAGCGTGTCCCTGCGCACCTCGCTGTAGACCTGGCAGAGCTCGGGCGCATAGCCAGCACGCAGCATGACGTCCGCGATGTCCTTGAGGGTGCTGACGGTGTCGGGCGAAATGAGGTAGGGCGAGATCTCGCCGTCGGAGACCGAGCTCCATCTGCCCGCAGCGGTGGACTCCTCTCCCTCGTCGCCGTGGTTGGCGAAGGAGGGGCAGTCTAGGTCAATGGAGGACGCTGAATTGAAGGACGGTACCGTGAGCGAGAGCCGGCGGAGGAGGGAAGCGTGCAGGTCCTCCACGGCGAGCGAGGCCGTCCCGCGGATCAGCAGCTGGCGGAACTCCTCCTCGAGGCGCGCCATAGCGACCTGGAGCGCCGCCTCGACGCGCGGGCCGGCCTCGCCGATGAGGCATGCGGCCGCGGCGAGGTACTCCTCGGCGTCCTCCGACGACTCGAACACCAGCCTGTCCCCCGCGGCCGGGGAGTCCCACTGCTCCACCACACGCATCGCGTCCTCGACCGCCGCGTCCCTCTCGTCCTCCAGGTCGTCGTCGTCGTCGCCGGGGCCGCGCGGCCTCTCCCGATCGTAGTCCTCATCCTCCTCCCCGTAGGCCGCCTCGTCGTCCTCCGGGACAGACCCGGCCCCGGCGTCGGGGGCGGCCGCCGGGAAGAGGTCGGTCATGAGGGAGAACCGGTTGTCGAAGCCAGAGAGGATGCGGATCATGTCGTCCGCGGCGTTCTTGGAGTTGGCGAGCGACTTGACGATGTGCTGCGCCGCCGCGATCACCTTCTCCTGCCCGTCGGGCGGCGCCGCCGCCATCCTGGTCGTCGCGCTGGTCTGAATCGGATCGGATGCGAGTAGGAGGAGGAGGAGGAGGATGGATTGGTGGGAAAGGGGGAGGAAGAAGGGGAATAGGAAGAGGAAGGGGGAGGCGAGTCGCCAATTTGCTGAGCTGGCTGGGTTTGAGCAAGTCGTCGGGTGGTTTAGATGTCTCGGTAAAATGTTGGACTGAAAATCTTCCTGCTTGATTACTCGCTTTATGGTACGGATCGGATCAGATTCGTTCCGGCGACCCTACACGAACACAGCGTGCCGTCCTTGCACCGCAACTTTGTACTACCGTCGATCATCTGATAATATTTCTGATTTTGTCGAATCCCTCAGGGCTGACCAAGCACAAACACGAGATACTAAATAAATTCACGAAAATAAACAAGGTTGTTAGACTATAGTGGTTGTCAGAAGTGGCGGAGCCGGGAAACGAACCGAGTCGGGTTGAACAAATAAGCTCTAAAAAAATTAGGCAGAAAATGGTCCGAACAGATTCAGTTTTCATGTTTCATCAAATACTACTACTAACTTGCTATAAAGAACAAGAAACTAGATACAAAATAGTGCTACATTTTGATAAGATAGTATGCCCATCTCATTTTATCTCTAATTTTAGGGGGGTGATGACCCACAAGTATAGGGAGTGCATCGCAGTATTTTCGAAAGAAGTGAAACCTAATTTATTGATTCGACACAAAGGGAGCCAAAGAATATTTATAAGCCTTAACAACTGAGTTGTCAATTCAGCTGCACCTGGAAACAATCTTGCTCACAACAGTTTATCAGTAGCAACAGTTTTGTAGTAGCAATAGCAAAGTAATAGCAGTAGCAAAGTAAAGACAGTAGTAACGATTACAGTAAACAGTAGGATTAAAGCGCGGTAGACATAGGGATGGATGGACGGGCGTTGCATGGAAAAGACAATTCATATGGCAATCAAGACATAGGGCATTTGCAGATAAATAAGATAAAGCATCCAAGTACTAAACAATCATAGGCATGTGTTCCATATATAGTCATACGTGCTCGCAATGAGAACTTGCACAACATCTTTTGTCCTGCCAGCCTGTTTGCAGCGGGGCCTCAAGGGAACTACTGGTTAATGTGCTCCTTTTAATAGAGCACCGGAACAAAGCATTAACACTTCTGAACACATGTGATCCTCACATCAAAGCCATTCCCTCCGATTATCCCGATTATTGTCATTTTGGGGACTTTCGTTCCGAACAACAATATGTATACACAACTTGCAGGTAAGACCATAAACAATACTATCATCATGAATCAATAACATGTTCAGATCTAAAATCATGGCACTTGGGCCCTAGTGACAAGCATTAAGCATAACAAGTTGCAACAAAGTCAAAAAACACTAATAAAAGATACTAGGCACCATGCCCTAATAATCGATGTCATTACATGAACGATCTCATCAAATTCCTACCATCCCCATAGCCTACAGCGGGGGATTACTCACTCATAGATGGGGGAATCATGGATGGTCGATGGAGAAGCGATGGTGAAGATGATGGCGATGATCTCCTCCAATTCCTCATCCTGGCAGGGTGCTAGATCGGAGTTTCTAGTTCCGAATCGCGGTATCTGGTGGTGGCGACGTAGCGGAACTCTATCTGGAAAAACGTCGAACCTCCCTTTGGTTTTAGGTCAAGAGGCATCTTATAGGTGAAGAGGGAGGTCGAGGGGGTGACCGAGGCGGCCACACCACCCCCTGGCGCGGCTAGGAGGTGTGGGCCCCTCGTGGCTCTCCTCCGTCTCGTCTTATGACTCCGTGAGTCTTCTAGTGAAATAGGATTTTTGGCATATTTTTCGGAATTTTTCCTAATAGTTGAGTTTTTGCACAAAAACTAGACACCAAGGCAATTCTGCTGAAAACAGCTTCGGTCCATATTAGTTGTATCCAAATCACACAAATTTAGAGGAAAAACAATAGCAAAAGTATTCGGGAAAGTAGATACGTTTTGGACGTATCAACTCCCCCAAGCTTAGCTTATTGCTTATCCTCAAGCAATTCAGTTGAAAACTGAGTGCGATAAAAGAAACTTTTACGAACACATTTGCTTCATATGATGTATATATTCTCAGCATATGATCAAGTACTTAGACAACTCATAATGAGGAGTATGCAAATAAGGTCACTCAATAGTCATTCCAAGCTATGAAGAGATTTCAACTCAAAAATAATAAGTAGCAAGAAACATAAACATAATTGACATTGCAATGCTCATAAAAAGGTATGATAGAGTGGTATCTCGCTTGCCTTTGATTGTAGGGCAAACATAAATGCCAAGGCACCTCTGAAGTTAAAGTGAAGACTAGAAGTAAAGATATCAGAGATACAAGCGTCAAAGTCATGACACAATTAACCAAGTTTTGAAACAGGCATATTATACTAAGAATGACAACTATGCTCTCAAGAAAGTGCTCATAGAGCATGTGGAGACTCAACAAGGAAGTGAAAAGGTTTTGAAAAAGTTTGAAAGGCTTTCAAATGCTGAAAGTATGGTACTCATTAGCTTTGAGCTCTCATTGCCCCTATCATAAGCATATTTTAGGTGATTAAGGTTAAAGTGAACAAATATGAGGATATGCTTAACAAGTTATAAGTTGAAATATCATGCCCCTTGCTTACGAGTACCAAACCTCATGCTACTCAACTTCAGTCACAAGTAAGCTTTTGTCATTGTAAGTACATATGTATCATAGAGAACCGCCAACGAGGTACCCCTTGCCCCATGACACAGGAGCTATCCCATATCAAAATGACAAGGCAAGCAGACAATGAGCATCTCAGCGATCTTTTTATTTTCTATTTGCATAGGTTTTTATTGAGGATACTTCATAGAATGCTCATTATGGTTATGCTACAAGTTTCCACCATGATTAGGCATGGCTTAGGCTAGCGGCCTAGGCGTTTCTCTAACACACATACAAACTCCATGAGCTTACAAGTTCCCCTTTTATTTCACACCGCCGGGATCTATAAGCAAAAAAATCATGATATCAACGGAATATAGGTGCAATGTTGAAAGCGTTCCCCATGATACATGGTTCTGCTAACTTCAACTTATAAAACGCAAGCATATACACAACATAGATGGGCACAATGGTTCAAGTTTATTAAGTGCAAGAAAAGTAAAGTGTGCCTTCAAGTTCGTGAGAGCTTTACTAACTAACTTTCTCATAACAAGCAAACATTTTATTCGGAAGAAAACAAGGCATACTAAATATGCACGGAATAGCAAATGATGCTAATAGGTAGGTACGGTGGAAACTTTTGGCAATATTGGTTTTGGAGAGTTGGATGCACGAGTAAAGCTTATACTCAACACAAGTGAAGGCTAGCAATAGAGAGGGAGTGACAAACGAGAGAGCAATAACTGTCATAATCATGCTTGCAACAAAACAGGATTACGTATGGCACGAAAGTGATTCAAGAACCCTGAAGCAAATTAATTCATCGAGGCTTAACTGATTGTTTCAGTCATATGCATGCGTGAGCATGTGCCAAGTCAATTCAAGTGAAACATTAAGAGGAGGATACCACAGTGTCATACCAAGTTATGAATAGAACAATGCAAGCAAACATTCATATGCCATGCTACAAACTATTAGCAAGCTAGAGCTAATCATAAGAAAGCAAGAACTACTAAACATCCATAAATAACATACACCTTACATGAACAAACTAAGCATGTCCACAATGATGAGTATATGTACAAAAATGAAAACAAATAGAGTTTGTTACCAGCCTCTTACCACACCTCAATTTGTCATTAATCTTCATTATTGCCCTTCACTTGTGTGGCTTGAATAAGAACATGAAACCAAACTCCACTGAGGACTGTTGAACCCTGCAATGAACTTCACAAAACCAAAGAAGAATAACAAATATTTTTGGGTTTTTGATCTTTAAAGGCAAGAACCAAAAGTAAGAACAAGCAAAGCGAAATCTTTTTGGATTTTTCGAATAATAAAAACAAAGCTAAAAGAAAGAGGCAAACCAAAGCAAAGAGAAAAAGAAGCAAACAAAGAGAAACAACGGAAATATTTTTGGTCTTTTTGCGTTTTGGAAAGCAGAAACAAAGCAAGAACAAAAAGTAAAAAGAAAGCAAAACATGAATATACAAAGTACCGACTAAACATGATAAGTAGATGAGCGTGATGTCGGTGTACCTCCCCTCAAGCTTAGGCTTTTGGCCTAAGTGGGTATCAATCCCAGGCTGGCCAAGATGGAGCGCCTCCGTAGTACGGCGAAGAGGTGCCCTCGTCCTGGTACGAGCTCGAGGACGCCCCAGCTTAGTGCGTAGAATAGTTGTAGGAGGGCATATCTCCCTGGTGCTGCCCGTGGAAACCAAGCAAGCGGAGCTGCTCGTCCACCTCCTCCTTGGAACGCGACCATGACCTCCTGTAAATACTGAACAAAGTGGATTGTGGCAAAGGAATTTCCCTCTCGTCTCCGTCAGTAAACAACATCATGTATACTAAACCCTCCGTACTAGAGTCAGCAGTGACAAAGTGATGCGTTTTCATAGTAGCAAGATCAAGCCTTTGTGGTGTCAATACAGTGTCATTAGGATCCACAGAAAGTTCTAAAGCAGCAACCATGCATGAGGTAATAATGCCCCCATAAATAGGTCCTCTAGCGGCTAGGCGGCGAGCAATGAGAGAGCCAAGATTATACTTGGTATCATTATTAAGTGCAGCGGCGAGGAAGGCCAAATGATAATTAGAAATATTACTAGTGTTCTCCCTACCAAGAATGCTAGTGGCAAGATAATAAGAAAAATATCTAAGAGCTGGGAGTTGAATGTTCCTTATCTTCCCGCGCTGAGCCGCGCAGTCATCGTCATTTGTCACACTTCGGTACAGCTCCAGCAAATCAGCAGGTCAACCTTGGATCTTATTCACTGTCCCTGTCATTCCTATCCCTATAATGCTACAAAATCTTTCCAATGGCATGGTAATAGGCAGATTATAAATTTTGAATGAAACAGTTGACTGATAAGGGGCGTTAGTGAAAACGAAACTCTCAACGAAAGTTTTGGTGAGCACGGCATATTTCTCACTCTCATCTTCCATGTAAGTGGTTAGCCCGACCCTCTAAACAAGGAGTAAGAACTCATCGAGGATCCCTGCAGCTCGCAAAAAGGTAAAACAATGGAAAGTAGATGGGTGAGCATCTCCCTCATCTCCTTTATTGCCAAAGCGTGGTGCAATAAGATCTTCATTATATGATGGCCTAAATTGAGAAGCCGATCTCGAAGGCCTTGCCCTCCTGGGTGTATCCCTCTCAAATACTTTGCCATGGTTGTTCATCCTTTGCTATGAAATTTAAATATCCATCATACAAGTGATTGAAAAGTGAATACATAATGAAAGGAACTACTCATAGGGACTTATAAGAGGCCTAAACATGCATCAAAACAATATCTTTAAGCATTGAACAAGCTCACAAAACCTGTCACCTACAGTAGCAAAATACTCAAGATATAATCCACTAAACACAAATCTACTTGGACAAGCGGAGGAGTCACATACCAGAGAACAAATGATCCAAATTTTAGCAGCAAAGATGGGCTGAGCAAGGAGATCGAAAAATCACGAGCAAGAATAGAAAGAACGCGAGTTTGAGCAATGAACTGGTGTTTTCTCGGGAGAGAGAAAGAAGTGGCAAGTGAGAGAGTGAGTGGAGGGCCAGGCGTGGTCCACACCATGGCCAGGCGTGCCCCTGGTGTGGCCGCGCCACCAGGTGGTGTGCCTGCCTGGTGGGCCCCCTGGGTCACTCCAGGCACTTCTCTGCCCCTTTTTTCACGTAAAAATTTAATATGAGTTTACTGGAATTTTTCGAGACACTTTATTTTTGAGCAATTTGCGGGTATTGAAGAATAATTTTCTGACAGAAAGATGATTTTGGAAAGGTGCAAAAACAAACCAAAACTAAAACTTCAGAAGTTCTAAGACACTCTAATATGCAAGCAACTAGCAAAAGAAAAGTAAACTAAGTGAAAGCAAAAACTAAAATGGATAAAATAAAAGTAAGCGAAGATAATCATGGTGAAAACATTGTTTTGTTCATTAAAATCCCTTTGTTAACAAGGTTGATCAGGTCTTGTTACCAAAACAATTTTTTATGAAACAAAACTTTGTATTCCACTAATGATTATGTTACCTCAACCTTGATAGCAATGGTCCCAATCATAATAGTTTCATATTTTTCTCGTGGTATGGGACAATATATTTCTCCAACTTGGATGCCCTCAATATTTTCAATTGAATTTAAGCCATAATTCCTATCAATCTTCTTGGGGAAGTAGACAGTATGCTCTTTGTCATTAACATTAAAAGTTACCTTTCCTTGATTGCAATTGATAACAGCTCCTGTATTATTAAGAAAAGGTCTCCCAAGAATAATAGACATATTATCATCTTCAGGCATTTCAAGCACAACAAAATCAGTTAATATCAAGCAATTATGAGCCACTTGAACAGGTACATCCTCACATATACCAACAGGAATAGTAGTAGATTTATCAGCCATTTGCAAAGATATATCAGTTGATATTAATTTTTCCAATTGAAGTCTCTTATAGAGAGAAAAATGCGTAACACTCACTCCTGCTCCCAAATCACACAAAGCAGTTCTAACATAATTGTTTTTAATAGAGCATGGAATAGTTGGAATCCCAGGGTCTCCAAGTTTCTTTGGAACCTTACCATTAAAGGAATAATTAGCAAGCAAAGTAGAAATTTCCTCATTAGGGACCTTCCTTTTATTAGAGACAATATCCTTCATATACTATTAGGATCTTGATCAGGAGCATCATTTTCCTCATTACCACTTTCAGTTTCAGCATCAGAGATAGATATACTATTAGGATCTTGATACATTGCAAATGTATCTATAATTTTTGATGTTCCATGCTTAGTTTTATCCACTTTCTTGTGTTTTGTTCCAACTTTGGAGTACATTTCATATGATTTCTTGGACTAACCTATTAACAAGAGCCACAGTGCCAGCTGCCTGTTTTCTGCTGTTTTTGGTTCCAGGAAAGTCCGAAAATGAATATTCTCGGAATTGGACGGGACAAAAGCCGAAGTGTCTATTTTTCCGGAAGTCATCAAGTGCCAGAATACGAGACGGAGAAGGGCCAGAGGCCGGCCACACCACCTGGCTGCGCGGCCAAGCTTGGCCCACGCCAGGGGGTGGTGTGGCCAGCCCAGGCACCCCCTCGGCCTCCCCTTCCGACTATAAGATGCCCTCGAGACGTAAACCCTAAGTACCCGATCAAAAATCCATGAAAAAGTCTGTAGCCGCCGTCATCTCCATCCCTAGATCGGGAGGGATCTGAAGTTCTTCCCGGCACCCTGTCGGAGAGGGGAATTCACCCTAGAGGCCTTCTTCATCACCATGCAAGCCTCCGATGTGATGCGTGAGTAGTTCATCCTTGGACTACGGATCCATGTAGTAGCTAGATGGCTGGTTCTCCTCCTTTGTGCTTTCATGTCTAGATCTTGTGAGCTCCGTTCATGATAAATATCATCTATTTGTAATTCTGCATGTTGTGTTTGCGGGGATCTGATGGATATTGAGATGCTATTTCAGATTGATTATTGATTCTATCATGTCTTTGTTATTTGTGATCTTGCATGCTTTCCGTTGTTAGTAGCCATCTTGGCCAAGTAGATGCTAGCAACTCCAAGAATTAGTTTTTATGCTCGATAGTGGGTTCATGCCTCTGGTAATCTGGGGAAGTGACAGAAATCTCTAAGGTACTAGATGTGTTGTTGCTACTAGGGAGAAAACAACAATCCTTTGTTCATAGAACAATCGTATTGTTTACTTTACATGCAGTTCATAAAGCAATAATCTGTTGCTTGCAACTTAATACTGGAGGGGGTTCGGATGCAGTTGGATGGCGGTCTATGTATAATTTTGTAATGCCCAATCAAGTCTCAAAGGAGTCAAGATGATTGGTATATGCATGTATTGCTTTCTCGATGTTTGTCAATTGCCCCGCTGTAATTTTTTCACCCAGCATGTTATCTATCTTAAGGAGAGCCACCTCTAGTGAACTATGGATCCCGGTCCTTGTCTTTTACATTCAATCTACAATCTTTTACTCTTTTGTGTTTACTTTCTACAAAAATTTACTTCTTTCCATTCGATACGTTTAATCCTTTGTTTTCCGCAAAACACGGTGAGATTCACAACCTCATCGCAAGTTGGGGACAAAGTTCTGTGGTTGTGTTGTGCAGGTCTCCATGTTGCTGCTGGCACCGGTAGTGCGCCCTGCCATCATTCAGCTAGCTACACCTTTGGGGTGTTTCCTTGCTCCTACTGGTTCGATTAAACCTTGGTTTCATACTGAGGGAAACGTGTTGCTGTGCTCATCATACCTTCCTCTTGGGGTTCCCAACGAGCTCTACATCAACATCGCACCAGCACTTTTTTGGCGCCATACACAGAGCCATCAAGCATTTTTCTGGCGCCGTTGTCGGGGAGTCAAGGACATCTTCACAAGGGGAGTCCCTCATAACCAATCTCTTTACTTTGTTATTTTTGTTTTGCTTAGTTTTTTTTGCTTTGTTTGCTTGTTTCTTTATCAAAAACCCAAATTTTTTAGTTTTACTTGTTTGCTTTCTTATTAAAAAACACAAAAAAATTAAGTCTCCTTTAGTTGTCACCTTTTCCTTAGCTCACCATGTTGATCCCTACTTTCACCCTGAAAGACCTTTCAATTGGTAGTGGTTCTATAATTGGGAAAGATAATATTGAAGAATTATTTAATCATGTTAGCAAACATGAGGATACTGAGGATAGATCCCTTGCAGAACTTGCTCCAAACTATGAGATTGCTGCAACTTCTTTAATTCACATGTTAGAATCTTGGTTTGTTAACCTCAATCCCTTAATGCAAATAATGTTTCTTAAGCTTAAAGAAATTGAGGACCCTGAAAAGAGGGATTTTATTCTAGAAACTTTGTTTAAGGAGTTCTATGATGTTGCCAAGGAAGCTAGAAAAGTTTTTGAACGTTTCAATATGCTAGGATCATGTGTAGTTGTTGTTGGTACACGAGAAAAGATGAACAAAACTGAACCTAATGGGGAGGAACCTAAATACCAATACCCTTTAAACTAGTAGCAATACATGATGCCATAGAAAAGAATCTTGATTGGATTGTTCCTGCAAACCCTTTTGATGAGAATAGTGAACCTAAGAGCATTGAGAGAGGATCCTCTCGAACCTATTTGGATGATATACCTTGCCTTGTTGAAAATATTTCTGGTATTGATCCTAATGCTTCTTCATTTGAGAACACTTGATTCTTTCTTTGCTTCTTATGCCTAACTTAAAGGCGTTAAAGAAAAGTACTTATTGGGAGATAACCCAAAAGTTTTAGATGAGTCTTGGAAGTTATTACCTCTGTAATAACCTCTCCTTATCCTTTTTATTTGCTTTTTGTGCCAAGAGTAACCTCTAATGAGAGAGAAGTGATGATTGGGAAAGTTGTTTTCTCGAAACAGATTTTTGTGCTTCATCGTAAAAATTCGTGTAAAATCTCTGAACGTATTTTTGAGGCGTGAATTTTTAAACTTCTGACCCAGGTTGTTATATAAGTTTCGTTAGTTTAACACTTATTGATTTGAGCAACAGAAGGTCTTCGAAAAAATTCGTCTTTACCTGCTGGTTTGTTTTGACAGATTTTTGCCATTTTCTGCATTTGCTTCTTGTTGGTTCCTTCTTGAGTTCTTTTGGGGAATTGAGCTTTTTGAGGGAACTGATACAGTAGCTAATGTTCTAATGGAAGTTTATTTGGTGTTAGAACTGAACCTTAATACTTATTTATCTTGAGTGCACTAATGTTGACAATAAAGATTGTGTGAAGTTTTGTATGAAGGAAAAATTTCAGGTGTATGGAAGGAATGAGTAATGAGATGAAGGATGGACTAAAGCTCAAGCTTGGGGATGCCACGCGTATCACCCCAAGAAATATCCAAGAAGTATAAGCATCAAAGCTTGGGGATGCCCAAGGCATCCCCTTTTTCATCAATAAAAATCTCAGGTTTCTTCCAAACGCTTCATTTTTATTGTTTCATGCACAATAATGTTTTTTCTTGGAGCGTCTTCTTGTTCGTTTTTGTTTTGGTTTTTCGTTTGCTTTGGTTTGCTTATTTTTCTGAATAAATTGGTTGGACCCCCTCTTTCATACATTGGTTTGCAAATAGTTTGGTTTGGTTTGGAAAAGAGTAGGAAAGTTCATACTTATGTGGTAAAAAGAGCTCGTTTTTGACTGTGGCTATGCTTTGTCATGCCATGCTTGATATTGTTTTGGCTTTATGCTTAGTATTCTTTGATGTATCATGACTTGTTATAAACAATTGATATTGCTAAATGTGCCTTGGATGAATCATGCGTTGTTTTAGCATATTAAAGCATAGTATAGTGGTATTCTCCTTTGATGCTTTATTTAGGTTGACTTGGCACATGCTCACACCATGTTATGACTATCTCAAGTCACCATAGCCTTTATGATCCTTTATTTTTCAACTTGTAGTATCACTTTATGCTTTGATCAATGATGTTTTGTCGCTCTGCATGATTATGGCCATTATTGCTCTCTTAGTTTGTTGCTCCCAGTCTTTTGCTAGCCTCCACAACCAAGTATGAGTTCCACTCATACATCCAACTCCCCAAACCAAGTTATTCCAAAGAGTCCACCATACCTACCTACTAGCTTATGTTATTCCAAGTATATGCATGCTTTTGTTTACCTTCCAAATTAAACTTGTTATGAGAAAACTAGTGATTAAAGCTCTCACGAACTTGATGGCACACTTTACTTTTCTTGCCCTTAATAAACTTGAACCATTGTGTCTTCTATGTTGTATATGCTTGCACTTATTTGTTGGGAATTAGCAGAACCATGCTTTCATGGGGAACGCTTTCAACATTGCACTTGGTACTTGTACCTAGTTGATATCATGCTCTTTTGTATATGGACGTCGTCGGTGTGAAATGAAAGGGGAGCTTGTAAGTCCATGGAGTTATGTATATGTGTTAGAGAAACGCCTGAGCCGCTAGTCTAATCCATGTTGGCATGGTGGAAACCTGCAGCATAACCATAATGAGCTGTCTATGAAGCATTCTTCTTATAAAAAAGAGTCCTATATTGAGGAAAAAAAGAGAAAAGAAAAAAAAGATTATGAAAAGATGAAAGAGAGAAAAAAGCACCATATTCCCATGGTAAATAAGAAGATTGTTGAGATGCTCGTTGTCTGCTTGCCTTGCCATTTTGTTATGGGGATTCTTCCGTATCATCGGGCAAGGGGTACCTCGTTGGCGGTTCTCTATGATACACATGTACTTACGATGACAAGAACTTACCGGTGACTAAACTTGAGTAGCATGAGGAGCGACCCTCGTATACAAGCGACATGAGATTTCTGACTTATACTTCGTCAAACATGTACACCATAGTTTGTTCACTTTAACCTTAATCACTTCAAGATGCTTATGATAGGGGCAGTGAGAGATGAAAGCTATAAGTACCATAATTTTTGGAAGCTCTTTATGAGACTTGAATCCCTACTTCCTTTTATAAAGGCCTGTCTTCCACCATTATATTGTGTCTCCACATTCTATCTGTATGCACCTACTTTGAGAGCATAGTGTCCATTCTTAGTTCTATGTGCATTGTCCCAAGACTAGTTGATTGATGCATACTTTGATATTGCTTGTTTTAAACTATTGTATCTAGTCACTCTTATGAACTTTGAAGGTGTCCTCTGCATTTATATTTGCTACTCTATGAGGGACAAGTTGAATACTATTATGCTATGTTTTCTTTATGTGAAACAAACAAACGTCTTGCAAAGCATTGTTATTCATGAATCTTTTGTTTGTGCCTTTTCATGTTGCAACATAGTTTCTTTGCTTATTTCTAGAACTTTGTCTTTCATGTTATGATTGAAGTACTATGATCCCAGCTTTGAATGTTTTACAAATACTTTGATCAAGTCTTTGATGGTGCATGTCACTTCAAAAATTATTCTTTCTTTTTATCACTTACCTACTCGAGGACGAGCAGGATTTAAGCTTGGGGATGTTGATACAATGCAAATGTATCTATAATTTTTGATGTTTCATGCTTAGTTTTATCCACTTTCTTGTGTTTTGTTCCAACTTTGGAGTACTTTTCATATGATTTCTTGGACTAACCTATTAACAAGAGCCACAGTGCCAGCTGCCTGTTTTCTACTGTTTTTGGTTCCAGGAAAGTCAGAAAATGAATATTCTCGGAATTGGATGGGACAAAAGCCAAAGTGCCTATTTTTCCGGAAGTCATCAAGTGCCAGAATACGAGACGGAGAAGGGCCAGAGGCCGGCCACACCACCTGGCCGCACGGCCAGGCTTGGCCCGCGCCAGGGGGTGGTGTGGCTAGCCCAGGCACCCCCTCGGCCTCCCCTTCCGACTATAAGATGCCCTTGGGACGTAAACCCTAAGTACCCGATTAAAAATCCATGAAAGAGTCTGTAGCCACCGTCATCTCCATCCCTAGATCGGGAGGGATCTGAAGCTCTTCCCGGCACCCTGCCGGAGAGGGGAATTCACCCTGGAGGCCTTCTTCATCACCATACAAGCCTCCGGTGTGATGTGTGAGTAGTTCATCCTTGGACTACGGATCCATGTAGTAGCTAGATGGCTGGTTCTCCTCCTTTGTGCTTTCATGTCTAGATCTTGTGAGCTCCGTTCATGATCAAGATCATCTATTTTTAGTTCTGCATGTTGTGTTTGCGAGGATCTGATGGATATTGAGATGCTATTTCAGATTGATTATTGATTCTATCATGTCTTTGTTATTTGTGACCTTGCATGCTCCGTTGTTAGTAGCTATCTTGGACAAGTAGATGCTAGCAACTCCAAGAGTTAGTATTTATGCTCGATAGTGGGTTATGCCTCTGGTAATCTGGGGAAGTGACAGAAATCTCTAAGGTACTAGATGTGTTGTTGCTACTAGGGAGAAAACAACAATCCTTTGTTCATAGAACAATCGTATTGTTTACTTTACACATAGTTCGTAAAGCAATAATCTTTTTCTTGCAACTTAATACTGGAGGGGGTTCGGATGATAACCTGAAGGTGGATTATTAGTCATAGATGCAGTTGGATGGTGGTCTATGTATAATGTTCTAATGCCTAATCAAGTCTCAAAGGAGTCAAGATGATTAGTATATGCATGTATTGCTTTCTCGATGTTTGTCAATTGCCCCGCTATAATTTGTTCACCCAGCATGTTATCTATCTTAAGGAGAGCCACCTCTAGTGAACTATGGATCCCGGTCCTTGTCTTTTACATTCAGTCTACAATCTTTTACTGTTTTGTGTTTACTTTCTGCAAACTTTTACTTCTTTCCATTCGATACGTTTAATCCTTTGTTTTCCGCAAAACACGGTGAGATTGACAACCTCATCGCAAGTTGGGGACAAAGTTCTGTGGTTCTGTTGTGCAGGTCTCCACTTTGCTGCTGGCACCGGTAGTGCGCCCTGCCATCGTTCAGCTAGCTACACCTTTGGGGTGTTTCCTTGCTCCTACTGGTTCGATTAAACCTTGGTTTCATACTGAGGGAAACTTGTTGCTGTGCTCATCATACCTTCCTCTTGGGGTTCCCAACGAGCTCTACATCAACATCGCACCAGCACTTTTTGGGCGCCATACACAGAGCCATCAGATCTTTAGCAGGTTGAGAAGGTTCTACAATAGTTTTATGTTTCTTTTTCCTTTTCTTAGGAGTAGTACCACTATTTTCAGTTTGTTGAGAATCCTGCTCAATTCTTTTAGGATGCCCCTCAGGATATAGAGGATCGTGGGTAGCAGCACCACTTATAGTTCTAATTTCATAAGCATGTTTTTCTTTAGCAACATTAACTAGCAAGTCTTTTTGTACTTTAATAAGCTGATCAATTTGATTTTGAACCATTTGAAAATGTTTAACAAGCATTTTAACGTCATTAGATGTTCTTTCCACAATATCTTTTAACTCAATAATAGCTCTAGAGTTTTCCATTAAATGATTTTGCACCCTTTTATTAAAATTATCTTGCTTAACAACAAAAACATCAAATTCTTCTAAGCATTGATCAGGTGGTTTAGAGTAAGGAATATCACCTTCATCAAAATTTTGGAGAGAGTGTACCTCAATAGTGTATGAGTGGGGGATTGGCTTACAAAATTCTTCTATAGGAGGTAAATTCTTCACGTCTTCAGCTTTAATACCCTTTTCCTTAAGACATTTCTTAGCTTCCTTCATCACTTCATCATTTAGTCAATAACTCATCTCTTCTTTGATGTTGGTGTAGGCGCATGCACATTTAACTCGGGTGTAGTTGGCTCAGGTGAGGTCCAGTCATCATAATTCTTGCTTATTTATGTCTACACACTTCTATTCTTGTAGACGGTTGTTGGGCCTCCAAGTGCAGAGGTTTGTAGAACAGCAACAAGTTTCCCTTAAGTGGATCACCCAAGGTTTATCGAACTCAGGGAGGAAGTGGTCAAAGGTATTCCCTCTCAAGCAACCCTGCAATCAAGATACAAGAAGTCTCTTGTGTCCCCAACACACCCAATACACTTGTCAGGTGTATAGGTGCACTAGTTCGGCGAAGAGATAGTGAAATACAAGTGGTATGGATAATTATAAGTGGTAACGATGATAGAAAATAGCTTGATGGTGTGGAAAAGACTAAAGTAAAACTGAAATAAAGATGGAAGCAAGCAAACATGTAACAGACCTAATTGCGAACGAAGTTTCAATGCTTAGAAACAAAGCCTAGGGATCATACTTTCACTAGTGAACACTCTCATATAAATATATATCCTTTATGATACTACTCTTAACTACTCTCCGGTTGAACACTCTAATCGATGGTAGGGCTATAACAGCACACCTCAAAGTAAGCCTTTCCCCTCTAGATAACCCCACACTGTCACCTTGAGCACTAGATGGGTCCAACAAACACCACAATTTCATAAAGACATCCAAATACAAATATAACTCATAACAAGTATTTGTAATATCTAGCCTAAGTGCCACCATGGTGTGCACACTGTCAACTTCACACACATGGGGAGAGCAGAGATCTATTAAAGCACTTGAGTAGCAAGGTAGATCTATAGATTACAAGCTCATGATCACAATATGATCATGCATAGAGAGAGAGATGAACACATAGCTACCGGTAGAACCCTTAGCCTCGAGAGAGAACTACTCCCTCCTCATCATGGGAATCAGCAATGGTGATGGAGATGGTGGTGGGGATCGATGGAGATGGCTCCGGGGGCACTTCCCTGTCCCGGCAGGGTGCTAGAACAGAGACTTTCTGTCCCCCGAATCTCCTTTTCGGTGCGGCGGCGCTGCGGAACTTCCTCGTCCCGGCAGGGTGCCGGAACAGAGACTTAGTACCGAAACATTCAAAGCTGGGATCATAGTACTTCAATCATAACATGAAATACAAAGTTTTAGCAATAAGACATAGAAACTATGATGCAACATGAAAAGGCACAAACAAAAGATTCATAAATAACAATGCTTTGCAAGACGTTTGTTTGTTTCACATAAAGAAAACATAGCATAATGGCATTCATCTTGTCCCTCATAGAGTAGCAAACATAAATGCATAGGACACCTTCAAAGTTCATAAGAGTGACTAGATACAAATAGTTTAAAACAAGCAATATCAAGTTGTCAACTAGTCTTGGGACAATGCACATATAACTAAGAATGGCCAGTATGCTCTCAAAGTAGGTGCATAAAGGTAGAAGGTGGAGACTCAACAAAAAAGTAAAAGAAAAGCCTTCATAGAAGGAAGTAGGGATTCAAGCTTCATAAAGAGCTTCCAAAAATTATGGTATTTTTTAGCTTTCAGCTCTCATTGGCCCTATCATAAGAATCTTGAAGTGATTAAGGTTAAAGTGAACAAACTATGGAGTATATGCTTGACAAAGTATAAGTTGGAAATCTCATGTCCCTTGAATACGAGGGCCGCTCCTCATGCTACTCAAGTTTAGTCACCGGTAAGTTCTTGTCATCGTAAGTACATGTGTATCATAGAGAACCGCCAACGGGGTACCCCTTGCCCGATGATACGGAAGAATCCCCATATCAAAATAACAAGGCAAGCAGACAACGAGCATCTCAGCAATCTTCTTATTTACCATGGGAAAATGGTGCCTTTTTCTCTCTTTACTCTTTTCTCACATTTTTTTCTTTTTCTTTTTTCTCAATATCTGACTCTTTTTTTATAAGAAGAATACTTCATAGATAGCTCATTATGGTTACGCTGCAGGTTTCCACCATGTCGGCATGGATTAGACCAGCGGCCCAGGCGTTTCTCTAACACACATACATAACTCCATGGACTTACAAGCTCCCCTTTCATTTCACACCGACGACATCCATAGCCAAAAGGGCATGATATCAACTAGGTACAATGTACAAGTGCAATGTTGAAAGCGTTCCCCATGACAGCATGGTTCTGTTAATCTCCAATAAATAAGTGCAAGCATATACAACATAGACGACACAATGGTTCAAGTTTATTAAGGGCAAGAAAAGTAAAGTGTGCCATCAAGTTCGTGAGAGCTTTAATCACTAGTTTTCTCATAAAAAGTTTAATTTGGAAGGTAAAAAACATGAATATACTTGGAATAGCATATGCTAGTAGGTAGGTATGGTGGACTCTTTCGAATAACTTGGTTTAGGGAGTTGGATGCATGAGTGGAACTCATACTTGGTTGTGGAGGCTAGCAAAAGACTAGGAGCGACAAACTAAGAGAGCAATAATGGCCATAATCATGCAGAGCGACAAAACATCATTGATCAAAGCATAAAGTGATACTACAAGTTGAAAATTAAAGGATCATAAATGCTTATCGTGACTTGAGATAGTCATAACATGGTGTGAGCATGCGCCAAGTCAACCCAAATAAAGCATCAAAGGAGAATACCACTATACTATGCTTTCATATGCTAAAACAACGCATGATTCATCCAAGGCACATCAAGCAATCTCAATTGTTTAAAACAAGTCATGCTACAGCAAAGAATACTAAGCATAAAGCCAAAAAAATATCAAGCATGGAATGACAAAGCATAGGACACAATCAAAAACAAGCTCTTTTTACCACTTAAGCATGAACTTTCCTGCTCTTTTCCAAACCAAACCAAACCAAACTATTTGAAAACCAATGTATGAAAGAGGGGGTCCAACTAATTTATTCAGCAAACTAAGCAAACCAAACAAACTAAAAACCAAAACAAAAACGAAAAAGAAGACGCTCCAAGAACAACACAATTGTGCATGAAACAATAAAAATAAAGTGTTTGGAAGAAACCTGGGATTTTTATTGATGAAGAAGGGGATTCCTTGGGCATCCCCAAGTTTTGATGCTTGTACTTCTTGGATATTTCTTGGGTTTACACGCGTGGCATCCTCAAGCTTGAGCTTTAGTCCATTCTTCATCTCATTACTCTTTCCTTCCATACACCTGAAAATTTTCCTTCATACAAAACTTCACACAATCTTTATTAGCAACATTAGTGCACTCAAGATAATAAGTCTTTGGGTTCGGTTTCAACACCAATAAAATTACAATAAAATACAAGCTACTGTAGAACTTCCCTCAAAAAGCTCAATTCCCCAAAAGAACTCAAAAAGGAACCAACAAGAAGCAAATGCAAATAATGGCAGAAATCTGTCAAAACAGACCAGCAGGTAAAGATGATTTTTTCGAAGACCTTCTGTTGCTCAAATCAAAAAGTGTTGAACTAAGGAAAGTTAGATAACAACCTAGGTCAGAAGCACAAAAATTCACGCCTCAAAAGGACGTACAGAGATTTTACACAATTTTTTACGGTAAAGCACAGAAATCTGTTTCGGGACAGCAACTTTCCCAATCGTTACTTCTCTCTCATTAGAGGTTACTTGGCACAAAAATCAAATAAAAAGGATAAGGAGCGGTTATTACAGAGGTAATAACTTCCAAGACTCATCTAAAACTTTTGGGTTATCTCCCAATTAGGTACTTTTCTTTAACGCCTTTAAGTTAGGCATGATAGTTGGAGAAGATGCTCACATAGGAAATATGAATTGAAGTAAAAGAGAGCATCAAGAATCAAATGCAAAACACATTTAAGTCTAACCCACTTCCTATGCATACTTGTGAAGAAACAAGTCACGAAAGCACAAAGCAATAAGCATAGTAAAGCAAAACAAGCGCAACTTCAAAATTTTCAACATAAAGAGGGGAAGCTTAATATTGTTGTGATGCATAAAACCATGTTTACCTCTCTCATAATAACTTTCAGTAGCATCATGAATAAAATTACCAATATAACTATCACATAAAACATTCTTATCATGAGCCACATGCATATAATAATTATTACTCTCCACATAAGCATAGTCATTCCTATTAATTATAGTGGGAGCAAATTCAACAAAATAGCTATCATTATTATTCTCATCACCAGAATCATCAAATATAGGAGGCATATTGTAATCATAATTAATTTTCTCCTCAATAGTAGGTGGACTAAAACTATTATATTCATCATTGTAATCATCATATATTGGAGGTTTGGTATCATCATAAGCAATAGAATAGTTATCTTCCAAAGCTGGGGAACTAAAAAGATCATTTTCATAAAAACTAGCTTCCCCAAGCTTAGAATTTTTCCATAGCATTAGCAATAATGGTGTTCAAAGAATTCATACTAATAACATTGCTATTAGCACGCAAATAAAGTTCCATAGGTTTTTTAATTTTCTCTTCAAACACTTCATGTCCTAACTCAAGATAAATACTATAAAGCCCTCTAATTTTGTTGTTGTTTTCCATTAAGCCTAACTAGTGAAAACAAGAAACAAAAAGACAAAATTGCAGAATCTAAAGGAAATGACTTCGAGCACTCACAACGGAGGATGTGAGTACCTGATACATTGCAAATGTATCTATAATTTTTGATGTTCCATGCTTGGTTTTATCCACTTTCTTGTGTTTTGTTCCAACTTTGGAGTACTTTTCTTATGATTTTTTGGACTAACCTATTAACAAGAGCCACAATGCCAACTGCCTATTTTCTGTTGTTTTTGGTTCTAGGAAAGTCAGAAAATGAATATTCTCGGAATTAGACGGGACAAAAGCCAAAGTGACTATTTTTCCGGAAGGGATCAAGTGCCAGAATACGAGACAGAGAAGGGCCAGGGAGCCACCACACCACCTGGCTGCGCGGCCTGGCTTGGCCCGTGCTAGGGGGTGGTGAGGCCAGCCCTGGCACCCCCTCGACATCTCCTTCCGCCTATAAGTTGCCCTCGAGACGAAAACCCTAAGTACCCGATCAAAAATCCACGAAAGAGTCTGTAGCCGCCGTCATCTCCATCCCTAGATCGGGAGGGATCTGAAGCTCTTCCCGGCACCCTGCCGGAGAGGGGAATTCACCCTGGAGGCCTTCTTCATCACCATGCAAGCCTCCGGTGTGATGCGTGAGTAGTTCATCCTTGGACTACGGATCCATGTAGTAGCTAGATGGCTGGTTCTCCTCCTGTGTGCTTTCATGTTTAGATCTTGTGAGCTCCGTTCATGATCAAGATCATCTATTTGTAATTCATACATGTTGTGTTTGCGGGGATCCGATGGATATTGAGATGCTATTTCAGATTGATTATTGATTCTATCATGTCTTTGTTATTTGAGATCTTGTATGCTTTCCGTTGTTAGTAGCTATCTTGGCCAAGTAGATGCTAGCAACTCCAAGAGTTAGTATTTATGCTCGATAGTGGGTTCATGCCTCTGGTAATCTGGGGAAGTGACAGAAATCTCTAAGGTACTAGATGTGATGTTGCTACTAGGGAGAAAACAACAATACTTTGTTCATAGAACAATCGTATTGTTTACTTTACACGCAGTTCGTAAAGCAATAATCTGTTGCTTGCAACTTAATACTGGAGGGGGTTCGGATGATAACCTGAAGGTGGATTATTAGTAATAGATGCAGTTGGATGGCGGTCTATGTATTATGTTGTAATGCCCAATCAAGTCTCAGAGGAGTCAAGATGATTAGTATATGCATGTATTGCTTTCTCGGTGTTTGTCAATTGCCCCACTGTAATTTGTTCACCCAGCATGTTATCTATCTAAGGAGAGCCACCTCTAGTGAACTATGGATCCCGGTCCTTGTCTTTTACATTAAATCTACAATCTTTTACTGCTTTGTGTTTACTTTCTGCAAACTTTTACTTCTTTCCATTCGATACGTTGAATCCTTTGTTTTCCGCAAAACACGGTGAGATTGACAACCTCATCGCAAGTTGGGGACACAGTTCTGTGGTTGTGTTGTGCAGGTCTCCACGTTCCTACTAGCACCGGTAGTGCGCCCTGCCAAAGCTCAACTAGTAACACCTTTGGGGGTGTTTCCTTGCTCCTACTGGTTCGATTAAACCTTGGTTTCATAACTGAGGGAAAACTTACTGTTGTGCTCATCGTACCTTCCTCTTGGGGTTCCCAACGAGCTCTATGTTGAAAGTCGAGCGCATCAAGACTTTTCTGGCGCCGTTGCCGGGGAGTCAAGGACATCTTCACAAGGGGAGTCCCTCATAACCAATCTCTTTACTCTGTTGTTTTTGTTTTGCTTAGTTTCTTTTGCTTTGTTTGCTTGTTTTGTTATTCAAAAATCCAAAAAAATTAGTTTTACAAGTTTGCTTTCTTATTGGAAAACCCAAAAAAATGACTACTCTTGAAAACACTAAGTTGTGTGACTTCACTAGCACCAACAACAATGATTTTATGAGCACACCTATTGCTCCACCTGTGGCTGAAAATACTTTCTTTGAGATAAAACCTGCTTTACTCAATCTTGTTATGAGAGAGCAATTTTCTGGTATTGGTAATCAAGATGCTGCTTCCCATCTAAATAACTTTGTTAAACTTTGTGAGATGCAAAAGCATAGGGATATAGATGGTGATATTATTAAGCTGAAATTGTTTCCTTTCTCTTTGAGAGGAAAAGCTAAAGAATGGTTGAATTCCTTAACTAGGAATAGTATTGATTCTTGGACTAAATGCAAAGATGCTTTTATTGGAAAATACTATCCTCCTGCTAAGATTATATCCATGAGAAGTGAAATCATGAAGTTTAAACAACTTGATAATGAGCATGTTGCTCAAGCTTGGGAAAGAATGAAATGTTTGGTTAAGAATTGTCCCACTCATGGACTGACTGCTTGGATGATCATCCAAACTTTTTATGCAGGATTGAACTATTCTTCAAGGAACCTATTGGATGCTGCTGCTGGAGGTACCTTTATGACCATCAATTTGGGTGTTGCAACAAAACTTTTGGACAATATGATGGTTAATTATTCTGAATGGCATACTGAGAGAGCTCCACAAGGTAAGAAGGTAAATTCTGTTGAGGAAACCTCCTCCTTGAGTAATAAGATTGATATTATTATGTCTATGCTTGTTAATGGGAAAGCCCATATTGATCCAAAGAATGTTCCTTTAGCCTCTTTGGTTGCTCAAGAAGAGCAAGTTGATGTGAACTTCATAAGAAATAACAATTTTGGCAACAATGCTTATGGTAATAATGCTTATAGTTACAATTTTGGTAACAACAATTATAGGGCCTACCCTCCAAGTAATACTTATGGCTATAATGGTAAACCTGAATTACCTAGTGAAGAAAGAATTTTAGAAGTTGAAAGAGCCACTAAAAACTTCATGCAAATGCAATATGAGCAAAATAAACTATTTACTAAAACTATGGAGGAACAATCTATCATTTTGAAGAACATTAACCATCAACTTGAGAGTCTAAATAGGGAAATTCCTAGTTTACAATTGAAACTCTCTAATGCTGAAAGGAATATATCATCTTTGTCTGAAGCTCAATCTTTATTGATTAATAAAATGGCTGCTAAACCTGAAACGAATGAGAACCCCTTTGCAGCTACTAATGCCATACAAGTAAGAATTGATGAAAATGTTAGACTATTAGCTGAATTACATGCTAAGTGGGAAAGAGAAGATGAAATTGCTAGAAACATTAGTGTTTCTACTATCACCACCACTAGTGTTGAGGCTAGTGATAGTTCTACTACTTTGGATGATAAAGTTGATTTTGATCTTGATGGTTGCAATATCTCTGAAGTTATTAAGTTCCTACAAAAGCTTGCTCAAAGTCCTAATGCTAGTGCTATGAACATGGCTTTTACAAAACACATTACTGATGCTCTCATAAAGATTAAAGAAGAAAATATGAAACATAAAGCTTCTATTCCTATAAAGCAAGAAGATGGTTGGGAACCCATCATTAATATGAAAGTGAATGACTTTGATTTCAAAGCTTTGTGTGATCTTGATAGTAGTGTTTCTATCATGCCTAGAAGGATTTATGATATGCTTGATTTGCCTCCTCTTGAAGATTGTTTTTTGAATGTCCCACTTGATGCTAATGCTAAAAAGAAACTCATGGGGAGTCTTAATGATGTTCTTATTATGGTTAACGATTCCTATGTCCCCGTTGATTTCTATGTTTTGGATGTTGAATACAATGCTTCTTGTCCTATTACTTTGGGAAGACCTTTTCTTAGAACTGTTGGTGCCATCATTGATATGAAAGAAGGCACCATTAAATATCAACTCCCACTCAAGAAAGGTATAGAACACTTCCCTAAAAAGAGATAAAAGATTTCTTTTGCTTCTCCTATGAAAACAAAATTTGGTCTTAATGCTTCTTCATTTGAGAATACTTGATTCTTTCTTTGCTTCTTATGCCCAACTTCAAGGCGTTAAAGAAAAGTACTTGTTGAGAGATAACCCAAGAGTTTTAGATGGGTCTTGGAAGTTATTACCTCCGTAATAACCGCTCCTTATCCTTTTTATTTGCTTTTTGTGCCAACAGTAACCTCTAATGAGAGAGAAGTAATGATTGGCAAAGTTGTTGTCCCGAAACAGATTTTTGTGCTTCACCGTAAAAATTCCCGAGAGAGCTCTGTACGTCGGATTGAGCTGTAATTTTTTGTGCTTTTGACCCAGGTTGTTATCTAACTTTTGTTAGTTCAACACGTTTTGATTTAAGCAACAGAAGGTCTTCGAAAAAATTCGTATTTACCTGGTGGTCTGTTTTGACAGATTTCTGCCATTTTCTGCATTTGCTTCTTGTTAGTTCCTTCTTGAGTTCTTTTGGGGAATTGAGATTTTTGAGGAAAGTACTACAGTAGCTAGTGTTCTAATTAAAGTTTATTTGGTGTTAGAACTGAACCTTGAGACTTATTTATCTTAAGTGCACTAATGTTGCTAATGAGATTGTGTGAAGTTTTGTATGAAGGAAAAATTTCAGGTGTATGGAAGGAATGAGTAATGAGATGAAGGATGGACAAAAGGTCAAGCTTGGGGATGCCACGCGTGTCACCCCAAGAAATATCCAAGAAGTGCAAGCGTCAAAGCTTGAGGATGTGATGCGCTCGACTTTCAACGTAGAGCAATCTCAATTGTTTATAACAAGTCATGCTACAGCAAATAATACTAAGCATAAAGCCAAAACAATATCAAGCATGGAATGACAAAGCATAGGCCACAGTCAAAAACGAGCTCTTTTTACCACATAAGCATGAACTTTCCTACTCTTTTCCAAACCAAACCAAACTATTTGCAAACCAATGTATGAAAGAGGGGGTACAACCAATTTATTCAGGAAACTAAGCAAACAAAAGCAAACGAAAAACCAAAACAAAAACGAAAAAGAAGACGCTCCAAGAAAAACACAACTATGCATGAAACAATAAAAATGAAGCGTTTGGAAGAAACCTGGGATTTTTATTGATGAAGAAGGGGATGCCTTGGGCATCCCCAAGCTTTGACGCTTGTACTTCTTGGATATTTCTTGGGGTGACACGCGTGGCATCCTCAAGCTTGAGCTTTAGTCCATCCTTCATATCATTACTCATTCCTTCCATACACCTGAAATTTTTCCTTCATACAAAACTTCACACTATCTCATTAGCAACATTAGTGCACTTAAGATAAATAAGTCTTAAGGTTCAGTTCTAACACCAAATGAACTTCCATTAGAACACTAGCTACTGTAGCACTTCCCTCAAAAAGCTCAATTCCCCAAAAGAACTCAAGAAGGAACTAACAAGAAGCAAATGCAGAAAATGGCAGAAATCTGTCAAAACAGACCAGCAGGTAAAGACGAATTTTTTCGAAGACCTTCTGTTGCTCAAATCAAAAAGTGTTGAACTAAGTAAAGTTAGATAACAACCTGGGGCATAAGCACAAACAATTACAGCTCAATCTGACGTACAGAGCTCTCTCAGAAAGTTTTACGGTGAAGCACAAAAATCTGTTTCGGGACAGCAACTTTCCCAATCATTACTTCTCTCTCATTAGAGGTTACTCTTGGCACAAAAAGCAAATAAAAAGGATAAGGAGCGGTTATTACGGAGGTAATAACTTCCAAGACCCATCTAAAACTCTTGGGTTATCTCCCAACAAGTACTTTTCTTTAACGCCTTTAAGTTGGGCATAAGAAGCAAAGAAAGAATCAAGTGTTCTCAAATGAAGAAGCATTAAGACCAAATTTTGTTTTCATAGGAGAAGCAAAAGAAATCTTTTCTCTCTTTTTAGGGAAGTGTTCTATACCTTTCTTAAGTGGGAGTTGATATTTAATGGTGCCTTCTTTCATATCAATGATGGCACCAATAGTTCTAAGAAAAGGTCTTCCCAAAGTAATAGGACAAGAAGCATTGTATTCAACATCCAAAACATAGAAATCAACGGGGACATAGGAATCGTTAACCATAATAAGAACATCATTAAGACTCCCCATGAGTTTCTTTTTAGCATTAGCATCAAGTGGGACATTCAAAAAACAATCTTCAAGAGGAGGCAAATCAAGCATATCATAAATCCTTCTAGGCATGATAGAAACACTACTATCAAGATCACACAAAGCTTTGAAATCAAAGTCATTCACTTTCATATTAATGATGGGTTCCCAACCATCTTCTTGCTTTATAGGAATAGAAGCTTTATGTTTCATATTTTCTTCTTTAATCTTTATGAGAGCATCAGTAATGTGTTTTGTAAAAGCCATGTTCATAGCACTAGCATTAGGACTTTGAGCAAGCTTTTGTAGGAACTTAATAACTTCAGAGATATTGCAACCATCAAGATCAAAATCAACTTTATCATCCAAAGTAGTAGAACTATCACTAGCCTCAACACTAGTGGTGGTGATAGTAGAAACACTAATGTTTCTAGCAATTTCATCTTCTCTTTCCCACTTAGCATGTAATTCAGCTAATAGTCTAACATTTTCCTCAATTCTTACTTGTATGGCATTAGTAGCTGCAAAGGGATTCTCATTAGTTTCAGGTTTAGCAGCCATTTTATTCAAATAAGATTGAGCTTCAGCCAAAGATGCTATATTTCTTTCAGCATTAGAGAGTTTTTCCTCAATAGCTTTATTGAAAGCAGTTTCTTTACTAATAAAGTCTTTGAGCATAACTTCAAGTTCAGAGGGAGCACTCCTATTATTGTTGTAAGAATTTCCATAAGCATTACCACTGTTGGGAGGATATGGCTTATAATTGTTGTTACCAAAATTACTCCTATAAGCATTATTGCCAAAGTTGTTATTTCTTATGAACTTCACATCAACTTGCTCTTCTTGAGCAACCAAAGAGGCTAAAGGAACATTATTTGGATCAATATGGGCTTTCCCATTAACAAGCATAGACATAATATCAATCTTATCACTCAAGGAGGATTTTTCCTCAACAGACTTTACCTTCTCACCTTACAGAGCTCTCTCAGTATGCCATTCAGAATAATTAACCATCATATTGTCCAGAAGTTTTGTTGCAGCACCCAAAGTGATGGTCATAAAGGTACCTCCAGCAGTAGAATCCAATAGGTTCCTTGAAGAATAGTTCAATCCTGCATAAAAAGTTTGGATGATCATCCAAGCAGTCAGTCCATGAGTGGGACAATTCTTAACCAAAGATTTCATTCTTTCCCAAGGTTGAGCAACATACTCATTATCAAGTTGTTTAAACTTCATTATTTCACTTCTCATGGATATAATCTTAGCAGGAGGATAGAATTTTCCAATAAAAGCATCTTTGCACTTAGTCCAAGAATCAATACTATTCCTAGTCAAGGAATTCAACCATTCTTTAGCGTTTCCTCTCAAAGAGAAATGAAACAATTTCAGCTTAATAATATCACCATCTATATCCCTATGCTTTTGCATCTCACAAAGTTCAACAAAGTTATTTAGATAGGAAGCAGCATCTTCATTACCAATACCAGAAAATTGTTCTCTCATAACAAGATTGAGCAAAGCAGGTTTTATCTCAAAGAAAGTATTTTCAGCCACAGGTGGAGCAATATGTGTGCTCATAAAATCATTGTTGTTGGTGCTAGTGAAGTCACACAACTTAGTGTTTTCAAGAGTAGTCATTTTTTTGGGTTTTCAAATAAGAAAGCAAACTTGTAAAACTAATTTTTTTATGTTTTTGAAGAACAAAACAAGCAAACAAAGCAAAAAGAAAACTAAGAAAAACAAAAACAACAAAGCAAAGAGATTGGTTATGAGGGACTCCCCTTGTGAAGATGTCCTTGACTCCCCAGCAACGGCGCCAGAAAATCGCTTGATGGCTCAATGCACGACGCCCAGAAAAATGCTTGAAGGCGGTGTTGATGCAGAGCTCGTTGGGAACCCCAAGAGGAAGGTATGATGAGCACAGCAGCAAGTTTCCCTCAGTTATGAAACCAAGGTTTAATCGAACCAGTAGGAGCAAGGAAACACCTCAAAGGTGTTACTAGCTGAGCTTTGGCAGGGCGCACTACGGGTGCTAGTAGCAACGTGGATACCTGCACAACACAACCATAGAACTCCAACTTGCGATGAGGTTGTCAATCTCACCGTGTTTTGCGGTAAACAAAGGATTAAACGTATCGAATGGAAAGAAGTAAAAATTTGTAGAAAGTAATCACAAAGCAGTAAAAGATTGTAGATTGTATGTAAAATAAAGGACCGGGATCCATAGTTCACTAGAGGTGGCTCTCTTTAAGGTAGATAACATGCTGGGTGAACAAATTACAGCGGGGCAATTGACAAACACCGAGAAAGCAATACATGCATATACTAATCATCTTGACTCCTTTGAGACTTGATTGGGCATTACAACATAATACATAGACCGCCATCCAACTGCATCTATGACTAATAATCCACCTTCAGGTTATCATCCGAACCCTCTCCAGTATTAAGTTGCAAGCAATAGATTATTGCTTTACGAACTGCGTGTAAAGTAAACAATACGATTGTTCTATGAACATTGTTGTTTTCTCCCTAGTAGCAACAACACATCTAGTACCTTAGAGATTTCTGTCACTTCCCTAGATTACCAGAGGCATGAACCCACTATCGAGCATAAATACTAATTCTTGGAGTTGCTAGCATCTACTTGGCCAAGATAGCTACTAACAACGGAAAGCATGCAAGATCTCAAATAACAAAGACATGATAGAATCAATAATCAATCTGAAATAGCATCTCAATGTCCATCGGATCCCCAGAAACACAACATGCAAAATTACAAATAGATGATCTTGATCATGAACGGAGCTCACAAGATCTAAACATGAAAGCACAAAGGAGGAGAACTAGCCATCTAGCTACTACATGGATCCATAGTCCAAGGATGAACTACTCACGCATCACACCGGAGGCTTGCATGGTGATGAAGAAGGCCTCCAGGGTGAATTCCCCTCTCCGACAGGGTGCCAGGAAGAGCTTTAGATCCCTTCCGATCTAGGGATGGAGATGACGGCAGCTACAGACTCTTTCGTGGATTTTTGATCGGGTACTTAGGGTTTTCATCCCGAGGGAATCTTATAGTCGGAAGGAGAGGCCGAGGGGGTGCCGGGAGCGGCCACACCACCCCCTGGCGCGGGCTAGGCCTGGCCGCGCGGCCAGGTGGTGTGGTGGCCCCCTGGCCCCTCTTTGTCTCGTATTCTGGCACTTCATGACATCCGTAAAATAGGCACTTTGGCTTTTGTCCCGTCCAATTCCGAGCATATTCATTTTTTGACTTTCCTGGAGCCAAAAACAGCAGAAAACAGGCAGCTGGCACTATGGCTCTTGTTAATAGGCTAGTCCAAGAAATCATATGAAAAGTACTCCAAAGTTGGAACAAAACACAAGAAAGTGGATAAAACCAAGCATGGAACATCAAAAATTAAAGATACATTTGCAATGTATGAGCTGCTAAGAGTCTCCTTGAGAGGCGTACTATTAAACCCAAATTGTCTACTAATGCTAAGTTTGTTGCATCTCCCATAAACATTAAAGGTAAGGATTATGATTTCTCTCTTGATTTATCTTACATAACTATTGTTTAGAAAGAACCTTTTTGTGGGACTAAGAATGAAAGTGCAGTAGCACATATGACTGAGATTTCTACCATGATTGGCTTGTTTTCTGATGATATTAAGATGCGCACCTACTTTGTTGCTAAGATTTTCCCTTTTTCATTGAAAGGAGAAGCTAAAACTTGGTTTAGTAATTTATCCCATGGATCTATTGATAGCCCTGATTGCTTGATTAGTACATTCCTGCAGAAATATTTTCCTCCGAGTGCTAGACATGCTATTTTGCAGGAACTTTTTGATTTTAAACAGGGAGAAAAAGAGATATTGCCTGAATCATGGGCAAGGTTTTGTGCTTTGATTCATGCATAGACTGGATGTCCATTACCTAAGAACGAGCTCCTTGATATATTTTATAATGGACTAACTGAAGAATCTAGGACATACCTGGATAGTTGTGCTGATTGTGTTTTCAGGAATAGGACTCCCAAGAAAGCTGAGGAATTAATGGCTAAAATAAGCAAGAATTATGAAGATTGGACTCCTGCTAAACCAGCTATACCTGAAACAATTATACCTAAACTAGCTATACCGGCGCCTATACCATCATCTAAGAAGAGGGGAGTTATTGAACTAAATGATGAAGTGATGAAGGAAGCTAAGAAATGTCTTAAGGAGAAGGGAATTAAAGCTGCAGATGTCAAGAATTTACCTCCTATAGAATAATTATGTAAGCCAATTCCCTATTCATCCACTATTGAGGTACACTCTCTCCAACATTTTGATGAAGGTGATATCCCTTACTCTAAACCTCCTGATTAATGCTTAGAAGAATTTGATATTTTTATTGTCAAGCAAGATAATTTTAATAAAAGGGTGCAAAATCATTTAATGGAAAACACTAGAGATATTTTTGAGTTAAAGGATATTGTGGAAAGAACCTCTAATGATGTTAAAATGCTTGTTAAACATTTTCAAATGGTTCAAACTCAAATAATCAACTTATTAAAGTGCAAAAAGACTTGCTAGTTAATGCTGCCAAAGAAAATCATGCTTATGAAATTAGAACTAGAAGTGGTGCTGCTACCCATGATCCTCTATATCCTAAGGGGCATCCTAGAAGAATTGAGCAGGATTCTCAACAAGCTGAAAATAGTGGTACTACTTGTAAGAAAAGAAAAAAGAAACATAAAACTATTGTAGAACCCTCTAAACCTCCTAAAGATCCTAATAGTATATCTGTCTCTAATGCTGAAACTGAAAGTGGTAATGAAGAAAATGATGTTCCTGATAAACAAAAAGTTGAAGAAGAACTTGAAAGGCACACTAAGAATACTAAATACACTAAAGAAGATTTTGTTGCTCAGAAACATGGTAGTGAAAGAGAGCCTTGGGTCCAAAAACCTATGCCTTTCCCTGATAAGAAACACAAGTCAAAGGAAGATGAACACTATAATAAGTTTTGTGAGTGGATGAAACCTTTATTCTTGCAAATTCCTTTGACTGATGCTATTAAATTGCCTCCTTATTCAAAGTATATGAAGGATATTGTCTCGAATAAAAGAAAGATCCCTAATGAAGAAATTTCTACTTTGCTTGCTAATTATTCCTTTAATGGTAAGGTTCCAAAGAAACTTGGAGACCTAGGGATTCCAACTATTCCTTGCTCTATTAAAAACAATTATCTTAGAACTGCTTTGTATGATTTGGGAGCAGGAGTTAGTGTCATACCTTTTTCTCTCTATAAGAGACTTCAACTGGAAAAACTGATACCAGCTGATATATCTTTGCAAATGGATGATAAATCTACCACTATTCCTGTTGGTATATGTGAATATGTACTTGTTCAAGTGGCTCATAATTGCTTGATATTAACTGATTTTGTTGTGCTTGAAATGCCTGAAGATGATAATATGTCTATTATTCTTGGGAGACTTTTTCTTAATACTGAAGGAGCTATTATTAATTGTAATCAAGGAAAGGTGACCTTTAATGTTAATGACAAGGAGCATACTGTCTATTTCCCCAAGAAGATTGATAAGACTTATGGTTTAAATTCAATTGAACATGTTGAGGGAATTCAAGTTGGAGAAATATATTGTCCCATACCAAGAGAAAAATTTGAAACTATTATGATTGGGACCATTGCTATCAAGGTTGAGGTAACATAATCATTAGTGGAATACAAAGTTTTGTTTCATATAAAATTGTTTTGCTAACAAGACTTGACCAACCTTGTTAACAAAAGGATTTCATTGAGCAAAACAATGTTTTTACCATGATTATCTCCGCTTACTTCTATTCTATCCATTTTAGTTTTTGCTTTCGTTTAGTTTACTTTTCTGTTGTTGTTTGCTTGCTTGTTAGAGTGTCTTAGAACTTCTGAAGTTCTAGCCTTGTTTTGTCATTGCATCATTCCAAAAACCTTTTTCTGCCATAAAATCATTCATCTATACCTGAATTTTTTTCAAAAATAAAGTGTCTCGAAAAATTTCAGAAAATTCATATTAAATTTTTACGTTAAAAAGGGGCAGAGAAGTGCCTGGAAGTTACGAGGGGGGCCCACCAGGCAGGCACACCATCTGGTGGCGCGGATATCCTAGGGGCGCGCCTGGCCATGGTGTGGGCCACTCCTGGCCCTCCACTCACTCTCTCACTTGCCACTGCTCTCTCTCCCGAGAAAACACTAGTTCATTGCTTTGCTTGCACCTATTTTGTTTAACCTTGATAATAGGGTAGGATGGTCCCTCACAGAGGAGGAGCTTGATACGTACTTGGGAGAGCTCTCCCAACAGGAGCAGGATACTAGAAGGGAGGTCACAGATGATTCGGTCCAGCCCTCGAATGAGGGAGAGTCTTCATATCAGCAGCCTACCTATGATTGGGGAGCTTCTTCTTCTTCCCAAGGGCCCAACTACGATCATTTGTACAATGAACCCACTAATGTCTACGCACTTCTATTCTTGTAGACAGTTGTTGGGCCTCCAAGTGCAGAGGTTTGTAGAACAGCAGCAAGTTTTCCCTTAAGTGGATCACCCAAGGTTTATCGAACTCAGGGAGGAAGTGGTCAAAGGTATCCCCTCTCAAGCAATCCTGCAATCAAGATACAAGAAGTCTCTTGTGTCCCCAACACACCCAATACACTTGTTAGGTGTATAGGTGCACTAGTTCGGTGAAGAGATAGTGAAATACAAGTGGTATGGATAATTATCAGTGGTAACGGTGATAGAAGATAGCTTGATGGCATGTGGTTGACGTGGGAAAAGACTAAAGGTAAACTGAAATAAAGATGGAAGCAAGCAAACATGTAACAGATCTAATTGCAAACGGTGTATCAATGCTTAGAAACAAGGCCTAGGGATCATACTTTTGCTAGTGAACACTCTCATATAAATATATTCTCTTTATGATACTACTCTTAACTACTCTCTGGTTGAACACTCTAATTGATGGTAGGGCTATAACAACACACCTCAAAGTAAGCCTTTCCCATCTAGATAACCCCACACTGTCACCTTGAGCACTAGATGGTTCCAACAAACACCACAATTTCATAAAGACATCCAACTCCAAATATAACTCATAACAAGTATTTGTAATCTCTAGCCTAAGTGCCACCATGGTGAGCACGCTGTCACTTTCACACACATGGGGAGAGCAGAGATCTATTAAGCACTTGAGTAGCAAGGTAGATCTACTAGATTACAAAGCTCATGATCACAATATGATCATGCATAGAGAGAGAGATGAACACATAGCTACCGGTAGAACCCTTAGCCTCGAGAGAGAACTACTCCCTCCTCATCATGGGAATCAGCAATGGTGATGGAGATGGCGGTGGAGATCGATGGAGATGGCTCCGGGGGCAATTCCCCGTCCTGGCTGGGTGCCAGAATAGAGACTTTCTGTCCCCCGAATCTCCCCTTCGGTGGCGGTGGCACTACAGAACTTTTCGTGGCTGGAGGCTTGATGATTTAGGGTTTTGGTGTTGGGAGGCTTCTTATAGGCCAGAGGGCAAGGTCGGTGGAGTGCCAGGGGGCCCACACCACCTGGTGGCATGGGTAGGGCTAGCTCGCGCCTGGGGGGGTGTTGCCAGGCCCTGGCCCTCCTCCGTCTCGTATTTTGGCTCCGTGAGTCTTCCGATAAAATATGAACTTTGGGTTTTGTCCCGTCCAATTCCGAGAATATTCATTTTCTGACTTTCCTGGAACCAAAAACAGCAGAAAACAGGCAACTGGCACTGTGACTCTTTGTTAATAGGTTAGTCCAATAAATCATATGAAAAGTACTCCAAAGTGTGGACAAAACACAAGAAAGTAGATAAAACCAAGCATGGAACATAAAAAATTATAGATACATTTGCAATGTATCACCCGCCTGCTTGGAACCCTTACTCGTATCTGGACTGATACCCACTTAGGCCAAAAGCCTAAGCTTAGGGGGAGGTACACCGATATCGCACTCATTGATACAGTGCAAATGTATCTATAATTTTTGATTTTCCATGCTTGGTTTTATCCACTTTCTTGTGTTTTGTCCACACTTTGGAGTAATTTTCATATGATTTCTTGGACTAACCTATTAACAAGAGCCACAGTGCCAGCTGCCTGTTTTCTACTGTTTTTGGTTCCAGGAAAGTCAGAAAATGAATATTCTCGGAATTGGACGGGACAAAAGCCAAAGTGCCTATTTTTCCGGAAGTCATCAGATGCCAGAATACAAGACGGAGAAGGGTTGGGGGCCAGCCACACCACCTGGCCCGCGCGGCCAGGCCTGGCCCGCGCAAGGGGGTGATTTGGCCAACCCCAACACCCCATCGGCCTCTCCTTCCGCCTATAAGATGCCCTCGGGACGAAAACCCTAAGTACCCGCTCAAAAATCCACGAAAGAGTCTGTAGCCGCCGTCATCTCCATCCCTAGATCGGGAGGGATCTGAAGCTCTTCCCGACACCCTGCCGAAGAGGGGAATTCACCCTGGAGGCCTTCTTCATCACCATGCAAGCCTCCGATGTGATGCGTGAGTAGTTCATCCTTGGACTACGGATCCATGTAGTAGCTAGATGGCTGGTTCTCCTCCTTTGTGCTTTCATGTCTAGATCTTGTGAGCTCCGTTCATGATCAAGATCATCTATTTTTAATTCTGCATGTTGTGTTTGCGAGGATCCGATGGATATTGAGATGCTATTTCAGATTGATTATTGATTCTATCATGTCTTTGTTATTTGTGACCTTGCATGCTCCGTTGTTAGTAGCTATCTTGGACAAGTAGATGCTAGCAACTCCAAGAGTTAGTATTTATGCTCGATAGTGGGTTCATGCCTCTGGTAATCTGGGGAAGTGACAGAAATCTCTAAGGTACTATATGTGCTGTTGCTACTAGGGAGAAAACAACAATCCTTTGTTCATAGAACAATCGTATTATTTACATTACACGCAATTCATAAAGCAATAATCTGTTGCTTGCAACTTATTACTGGAGGGGGTTCGGATGATAACCTGAAGGTGGATTATTAGTCATAGATGCAATTGGATGGCGGTCTATGTATAGTGTTGTAATGCCCAATCAAGTTCCAAAGGATTCAAGATGATTAGTATATGCATGTATTGCTTTCTCGATGTTTGTCAATTGCCCTGCTGTAATTTGTTCACCCAGCATGTATTCTATCTTCAGGAGAGCCACCTCTAGTGAACTATGTATCCCGGTCCTTTTCTTTTACATACAATCTATAAAATGTTTACTGCTTTGTGTTTACTTTCTACAAACTATTACTTCCTTCCATTCGATATGTTTAATCCTTTGTTTTCAGCAAAACACGGTGAGATTGACAACCTCATCGCAAGTTGGGGACAGAGTTCTGTGGTTGTGTTGTGCATGTCTCCACGTTGCTACTAGGACCGGTAGTGCGCCCTGTCAAGGCTCAGCTAGCAACACCTTTGGGGTGTTTCCTTGCTCCTACTGGTTCGATTAAACCTTGGTTTCATAACTGAGGGAAACTTGCTGATGTGCTCATCATACCTTCCTCTTGGGGTTCCCAATGAGCTCTACATCAACATTAGCCATCACTCATCTCCATATCATTTTGCGTCGGTTCTTTGTATACTCATGTTTTCGTTCTTTCTTTGTTTTTTCTTTCTAAAACACGAAAAGACCAAAAATATTTCTGTTGTTTATCTTTGTTTCTTCTTCTTCTTCTTATTCTTCTTTTTGCCTTGGTTTGCTTTTCCCTTTTTGCTTTGTTTGAACTATCCCAAAAACCCAAAAAGATTTTTCTTTGCTTGTTCTTCCTTTTTGGTTCTTGCTTTTAAAAATAGAAAACACCAAAAATATTTGTTGTTCTTCTTTGGTTTTGTGAGTTTGTTGCAGGGTTCAGCAGTTCTTAGTGGAATTTGGTTTCATGTTATTATTCAAGCCACACAAGTGAAGGGCAATAATGAGGATTAATGACAACTTGAGGTGTGGTAAGAGGCTGGTAACGAACTCTATTTGTTTTCATTTTTGTACATATACTCATCATTATGGGCATGCTTAGCCTGTTCGTGTAGGGTGTATGTTATTTATGGATACTTAGTAGTTCTTGCTTTCTTATGATTAGCTCCAACCCGCTAATAATTTGTAGCATGTCATATGATTGTTTGCATGCATTACTCTATTCATAACTTGGTACGACACCGTGGTATCCTCCTCAGAATGTTTCACTTGAATTGACTTGGCACATGCTCACGCATGCATATGACTGAAATAATCAGTTAAGCCTCGATGAATTATTTTGCCTTGAGGGTCTTGAATCACTTTCATGCCATGATTAGTCCTGTTTTGTTGCAAGCATGATTATGGCAGTTATTGCTCTCTCGTTTGTCGCTCCCTTACTATTGCTAGCCTTCACTTGCATTTAGTATAAGCTTTACTCGTGTTTCCAACTCCCTAAAACCAATATTGCCAAAAGTGTCCACCATACCTCCCTATTAGCATCATTTGCTATTCCGTGCATGCTTAGTATGCCTTGTTTTCTTCCGAATAAAATGTTTGCTTGTTATGAGAAAGTTAGTTAGTAAAGCTCTCATGAACTTGATGGCACACTTTACTTTCTTGCATTTAATAAACTTGAACCATTGCGTCCATCTTTGTTGCGTATATGCTTGCGCTTTATAAGTTAAAGTTAGCAGAACCATGTATCATGGGGAACGCTTTCAACATTGCACGGGTACTTTGTACCCCGTTGATATCATGATTCTTTTTCTTATGGATCCTGGCGGTGTGAAATAAAAGGGGAACTTGTAAGATCATGGAGTTTGTATATGTGTTAGAGAAACGCCTGGGCCGCTAGCCTAAGCCATGCCTAATCATGGTGGAAACTTGCAGCATAACCATAATGAGCAGTCTATGAAGCATCCTCAATAAAAACCTATGCAAATAGCAAATAAAAAGATCACTGAGATGCTCATTGTCTGCTTGCCTTGTCATTTTGATTATGGGATAGCTCCTGTATCATGTGCAAGGGGTACCTCGTTGGTGGTTCTCTATGATACATATGTACTTAGAATGACAAGAGCTTACTTGTGACTGAAGTTGAGTAACATGAGGTCCGGTATTCATAAGTAAGGGGCATGCAATTTTAGCTTATAACTTGTCAAGCATATCCTCTTAGTTGTGTCACTTTATCCTTAACCATTTAAAGATGCTTATGATGGGGGCAATGAGAGCTCAAAGCTAATGAGTACCATACTTTCAGCATTTGGAAGCCTTTCAAACTATTCAAAACCTTTTCATTTCTTTGTTGAGTCTCCACCCATTCTATGAGCACTTTCTTGAGAACATAGTTGTCATTCTTAGTATAATATGCTTGTCTCATTACTAGATTAATTGTGTTATGACTTTGATGCTTGTATCTTTGATATCTTTACTTCTAGTCTTCACTTACACTTCAGAGGTGCCTTGGCATTCACAATCAAAGGCAAGCAAGATACCACTCTATCATACCTTGTTATGAGCATTGTAATGTTGCTTATGTTTATGTTTCATGCTACTTATTATTTTTGAGTTGGAATCTCTTCATAGATTGCAATGCCTATTAAGTAAACTTAGTTGCATACTCCTTATTATGAATTGTCTAAGTAGTTGATGACATGCTGAGAATATATACATCATATGAAGCAATGTGTTCGTGAAAGTTTCTTTTATCGCACTTAGTTTTCAACTGAATTGCTTGAGGACAAGCAATAAGATAAGCTTGGGGGGAGTTGATACGTCCAAAACGTATCTACTTTCCCAAACACTTTTGCTATTGTTTCTCCTCTAAACTTGTGTGATTTGGATACAACTAACATGGACTAACTCTGTTTTCAGCAGAATTACCTTGGTGTCTAGTTTTTGCGCAGAAAATTAACTATCAGAAAAAATCCCGAAAAATATGCCAAAAATCCTATTTCACCAGAAGACTCACGGAGCCAGAATACGAGACGGAGTGGGGCTGGGGCCTGGCCACACCACCTGGCCACGTGGGCTAGGCTTGGCCGCGCCAGGGGGTGGTCTGGCCGAGATTATCACTTTGCGGCCCGAAAGTTGGGGTGTACAGGAAACGCGGTACCCAAGTTCCCTGAAATCAGCCGGGGCGACTACAGTTGGTGTGCCAAATACTCAGAGGGTCTTTTTCGACACGAATTCAACTTTACGTTTCAATACAAAAAATCAGGCTAACGGGCGTCAAGTTGGCCCCCCCTGTCAGTTCGCCGTTATGTCGCTCCCGTCGCTTAGGCGGGGTGGCTGTCACGTAGGCTTGCAGCGTTGGCACAGTGGATAGGACAACACCCCCTACCCAGTGTATTGACGTGACAAAACAGGGCCCATGTATTGGCGTTATAATTATTTTTTGTTTACTCAGAAGCTGGAACGGCCACCGCCACATGTCTCTCCTTGGACTTCCGTCCCAATTGTTAACCCCTACCATAAAAGCGCATTGACGGTTCCACCATTCCCCTACCTCGCAGAAACCACTCTTCTTCTTCCTGTCATCTACTATCTTCTTCCCGCCATGGAAGATATACGCACTCTAGAGACAAGCTTCACTACCCATGACAACAAGAAGATAGACGTTGTCTACACCAACGAGGAGGAGACCGTGGTGCGTGTCCTAAGGATGTACGAGGGTTGGCCTGGGATAGACGAGGACAAGTTTGTGGGATTGGACCTCGAGTACACCCCAGAGCACCCATATGAAGGGAGTGAAGTCGTCGTCATTCAACTTGCCATGCAGAAACACGTCCTCGTCTACCACCTCTCCCGGTTTGTAGATCTGTTCTCTGTGGCTAACCGCTTTTAGGGTTTTATCCTCTTGTTCTTTATCCACTTGCTCATCTTGCAACTACTGGATTTTACTTAGAACCAAATAAATTAGGGTTTGCCTATGTCTCAATCGACTGAGATTTTCTTTAGTCTCAATCACCTAAGAAAAGTGCAACCGTAGTTAAAAGAAATGTGCAACTCGTTCAGTCGACTGAGAAATAGCAAAACCGAATAAATTATGACAATACAATGTTGAGAGTCTTGATCTTGCATTTACTAAACTTTTCAAAATTATATTGAGATGATGATCTTGCATTGACAAAATATTTGTAGTTACAAATTTTGGTGATGACAAACTACATACTTTCAGGACTGACAGGAAATGTCCGGCGTGATGGGTTCATAGCATGGAAAACAAAAAATTTCTACCGCAAGAACGAACAAAACCCAGATCTAATCTAGATAAAAGCCAAGATCTAATCTATTAGACATGTGCAACGAGATAGATAGGAACTAACCCTCGTAGATCCGAAAGCGTTAACGAGATTAGATCTCGTGGTTGATGTAGTTGATCACTTGCCGATCTCAATATCGTGTGGACGATCCTTCCGGCGCCGCGTTCCGGCAGCGCTTCCGCAGTCGGTCACACGTGCGGAGTCGAAGCAGACCTTCCTCTCCTCGTTCTAGCGAGCAGCGGATGTAGTAGATCTTCTCCACGAAATCCCAGCAGCACGACGGCATGGTGGTGGTGGTGGAGTAGAGAATTCTGCAGGGCTTCGCCTATGCCTGTGCAGAAGAAAGGAGGAGGAGAGAGGCGGCAGAGATTTGGTGTTATAGAGGAGGGCCTAGAGGTGGCGCCCCTGCCCCTCTATTTAAAGGGGGGAGGGCGCCTTGGGAGGGCGCCTTGGGAGGGGGAGTCCTAGTAGGACTCCCCACCTCCTTGGCCGGCGGATTGGGGAGGGGGGAGGAGTCCTCCTCCCCCACGACTCCTAGTCTTGACCCACCAGGACTCCTTGATCCCTTCCTTGGTTTTCAAGCAAACTCCAAGAAACCTTCCAGAACCTTCCGGAACATTCCGAAACCTTCTAGAATCCTCATACAAACACTCCGGAACATTTCCTAACTCAGAAATTGATGCCCAATATATGAATCTTATTCTCCGGACAATTCCAGATCTCCTCGTGATGTCCCGGATCCAATCCGAGACTCCGAACAACATTCGGTCTCCAACGCATATTCCATATCTACTTAAAACAACTTTGAACCTTAAGTGTGTCACCCTACGGTTCGTGAATATGTAGACATGACAGGGACACATCTCCTATCAATAACCATTAGCGGGACCTGGAGATCCATAATGGCTCCCACATACTCAACGATGACTTTTGTGATCGATAGAACCATTTACATACGAAACCAATTCCCTTTGTCTCGCGATACTATACTTATCCGAGGTTTGATCGTCGGTATCTCCATACCTAGTTCTACCTCGTTACTGATAAATACTCTTTACTCATTCCGTGATATGTCATCCCTTGTGACCCAGTCACATGCTTGCAAGCTAACTAGATGACATTCCACCGAGAGGGCCCAGAGCATATCTATCCGTCATATGGATGGACAAATCTCAATATCGGTCCATGCGCTTCAACACATACTTTCAGAATACCCAATGACACCTTTATAACCACCCAGTTACGAAGCGGTGTTTTGATGTCATCAAAGTACCCATCCCGTGATGGTGATTAACACAACCTCATGGTCGAAGGATTAGGTTACTATGTATTTGAAAGCTTATAGCAATACGAACTTAATGACTTGATCTTTATGCTACGCTTACTATGGGTGTGTGTCCATCACATCATTCTCCTAATGATACAACCTTGTTATTAATCACATCCTAATGTCCATGATCAGGAAACCATGATCATCAATTAATCAACAAGCTAGTTCAACAAGAGGCTTACTAGGGACTCTTACATGTTTACAAAACACACATGTATTAGTGTTTCCTAATAATACAATTATAGCATGGGATGTAAACATTCATCATAAACAAAAAGATATAATAATAATCACTTTTATTATTGCCTCTTGGGCATATCTCCAACACGGCGCTGCGCCAGTTCCTTGAAAAAAGGGAATTGTTTTCTGCACTGTCGACACAACAACTGATTTTTCGAAATTGTATCAAGAGGAAATTATGATTCCTACGCACAACTGGATCGATATTCAGCATCTTGTCAAGATCCTAGGGGCAGGAAGAAGGATGGAATGGCATCACTCGCAACTAGAATCCTCGATGAGTCGTACGTCACAATGAAGGAAGATTTCTCTAAGGATAGGCACGATTTCTGGAACGAGTGGCCGTTGTCTGATATAAACCTGAAGTATGCAGCCATAGATGCTTACGTGACCTACCAGCTATACAAGGAGATCCATTTTTTTCAACGTTACCTCGTGTTTTGCCCTATTTGCAAGAGGGAAGACAAGCTTAGGGGAGCCCTTTGTAGAAAATGCCGAATAACTGAGTTTGAAGTTGAATATGCAAACAAATTGGCTGCATCTGAAGCAGCTGACAGAGAGGCTGCAGAAGCAGCTGAAAGAGAGCTTGCAGCTGAAGAAGCAGTTGACAGAGAGGCTGCAGCTGAAGCAGCAAACAGAGAGGCGGCATCTTCTAGCGGCAACAATCAGGCCTGTGATGCACCGCTAATTGTTCCACAGGACGCTGAAGATAGGAAAGCCAAGTTAGATGTCGTTTGGGACAAAGAAGTTCGTCGGATGTGGAGTACCTGTAATGATGGCAAGCGCGTCAAGTGGTCTGATGAGGAGTGAATTAAATTTTACTTGTCAGTGTTATGTTTCTGTTTTGTGGAACTTAGTTAGCTTGCCAAGATGTCTAGTGCATCAAGTGATACTAGTAAAATAAATTTAACCCTCGTTGTGTTATGTTTATGTATGTGTCTTGTAGCTTGTCAAGATGGTAGCTTCTTAACTGGCACTTTGAAACAGTGCCCTTTTCCTCTCTCGCTAAACATATATGTTTCATTTTGCCCAAATTGATAGCAAATCTAGAGAAGATTCTCACAAATGTAGATATAGCTGTGCGTGGCTAAATAGGATATATCGATAGAAAGTAGGTTGCTTAATGAGGTTCGACGCATTCAGCCAGAAATAGGATATAGCCAGGAGACGGGGGGGCTCCTCGCCGGCGGCCACGAAGGCAACGATGGCCACCTTATCCTCCTCGGCCATCGCCGGCGTGGACGGGGTATTCTCGGGAGTTTGCGGATGCTGGTGGGACAGTGGAGAGGGTTGCGTGGGGTCAGTGAGCTCAATAGTTAAGGTGGATAGAAGCAAGGCACGTTTCATTGCACCACCGTGCAACACACCGCGCAGTCTACTGCACCGTGCACCGCGACACGTGCACGGTACGTCACGTTTTTTTCCCGGGCCATGCATGGCAGTTCTGTATTGAGCCGCATGCAAAGGGCGCACACACAATTTCTATGTACGAAGTTTGACACGGCCCTAAAATTGGCGATAGTTAAAAGTAGAAATGTAGAGGGGGAGGTAGGTGGCTGTACGACGAGATTTGTGGGGTTGTGCTAGATTCGCTAGAGGGATGTGTTGATGACTGCGAGTGACTCGATGAACCAGAGACGTTAGGTCTAGTCGAGCTCAGCTGTTCGGCCTCCGGCTAGCGCGTGCAAGCTTCTTACAGTGGGCCCCAGTTGGAAGTGAGATTGAAAGCCGCTGCGTAAAAATGGGATGTGTCTTATTAAAATCAAGTGGCAATAAATTGCAGCTGTCCATCGATGACCGTGCACTCGATGGCGCATGTGTTGTGGCGTAGTAGTAGCAGTAGTAGGCTTTTCAGACTTAATTAAACGTGACATGACCGCTCGACGACTTTTTCCATAGACGGCATCGTGTTCCTTCTTGTAGAGGGAGACGTCAAGATGGTAGCTCGTTAACTGGCAGTTTGAAAGAGTACCCTTTTCCTCTCTCGCTAAACAGATATGTTCATATTTGCCCAAATTGGTAGCAAATTTAGAGAAGATTCTCTCTTTGATAATTCGTTCCCTTTTGGACCTCTTTTTGCCTCCAAACAGGTAGCAAATCTAAAGCAGCAAATCACACCAGGCAGAATACATGCATTCAGAAAACAAAACAAACGTAGATATAGCTATGCGCAGCTAAATATGATATAGCGATAGAAAGTAGGTTGCTTAACAAGATTCGATGCATTCAGCCAGAAATAGGATATAGCTAGAAAGAAGCTGCTTAGCAGCAGCGGCAGCCGCCGCAGCTGCAGGCACATCCTGCACGCGCCCACACCTCCGCCTCCTCCTCCTCCATCCGACGCTTCCTCCACTTCTTGCTGCCCAGTCCCTTGATCTTGGGACCTTGGGCCTGATTGGAGCGATGCGACCCTATTTGATGGCCAACCGCTGGAGGTTTCGGAGGTGAATGCCGAGAGCCCGGTGTTCAACGATGTAGGCGTTGATGTTCATGGTCTAGCGCTCGCCGCCTTTGTGGATGTCGGAGCCCGTGGCCTCTGCATGCTTCATTAAGGAGAGGAAGTTGGTGCGGTTAGGGCCACTCGCACAACTGTAGGCAATCCCCTTGCAGAACAGGCAGCGCCAGGGGCCGCCCCTGAAGAAGGCGGCGTACTTGCCGGCCCGCAGCCTCCTCAACACTTGACGAGTCTTGGTGTGTATGGACTCGTCATCACTACAGACATCACTGCCGGAAACCTATTGGAAGAAAAGGAAGATGGGAGAGTAGATGATGTAAGAAGATCGAGTAATCGAAATGTGAACAAGCGAATCCTAATAAACCAGCATCTAGCATCCAACGATGGGAACAGTAGAAGAACCAGGGGAGGGGAGCAAACCCTAGTTACCTCTGACCATGGGTCATCGATGCCGGTGTCGTAGGGGTTCAGCGGAGCGATGTACTTATCTGGATCATAGGTGCCCCATAAGAGCTTGATCCGCTTGTGACCGGCGGGGGCCTCCCGCCGGCGGGGGGCTCTGCTTCGGTGGCTCCGTCGGTAGCGGGGCCGGGAGCCTCGACGGGAACGGCGGCTGCCATCGATGCCTCGACTGGGGCCTGGATAGGGACGGCGACTGCTTTCAACGCGTCGAGGGGGGCCAGCAAGGAGACGGGGGCCTCCTCGCTGCGGCCTCGGAGGCGACGATGGCCACCTTATCCTCCTCGATCATCGCCAGCGCGGACGGGGTATTCTCGGGAGTTTGCGGATGCTGGTGGGACAGTGGAGAGGGTTGCGTGGGGAGAGTGAGTGAGAGTGGGAGTGGGTGTGCAGAGAGGGGCTCTATAGTTAAGGTGGATGGAAGCAAGGCACGTTTCGTTGCACCACCGTGCACCGCGACACGCGCACGGTACGTCACGTTTTTTTCCCGGGCCATGCATGGCAGTTCTGTATTGAGCCGCATGCAAAGGGTGCATACACAATTTCTATGTACGAAGTTTGACACGGCCCTAAAATTGGCGATAGTTAAAAGTGGAAATGTAGAGGGGAAGGTAGGTGGCTATATGGCGAGATTTGTGGGGTTGTGCTAGATCGGGTAGAGGGATGTGTTGATGAAGGTGGAGACGTTAGGTCCCGTCGAGCTCAGCTCTTCGGTCTCCGGCTAGCGCGTTCAAGCTTCTTACGGTCGGGCCTAGTTGGAAGTGAGATTGAGAGCCGCTGCATAAAAAATGGGATATGTCTTATTAAAATCAAGTGGCAATAAATTGCAGCTGTCCATCGACAACCGTGCACTCGATGACGCATGCGTTGTGGCGTTGTAGTAGCAGTAGTAGGCTTTTCAGACTTGATTAAACATGACATAACCGCTCGACGACTTTTTCCATGGACGACATCGTGTTCCTTCTTGTAGAAGTCTCGCTGAGGGAGATGTCCGTGTTGTCTCGCGCTGTACTGTGAAGGGCACGACGTGTGCAACGATCATCGTTGGATCGCACAGAATCAACGGCTGGTGCGCACGATCCGCGTGACAACTGTGATAACCAATCAGGGAGTAGCAGACAGGGTGAGCACAAATTTGTGCTTCTACGAAAGATAGAGGGGGGGGGCAAAACTGAGTAGTACCACATAAAATCAAGGGCGATACTAAGTAGTACTACCTCCGTCCCAAGGCTTCAGGCATATAATTTTTTGCAAAAGTCAAACTATGTAAAGTTTAACCAAGGTTTTAGAAAAAAATATTAACATTTACAATATGAAATACATACCCTTGGATACATCATGAAACATATTTTCATGTGGTATCTATATAATATCATAGTTCTTGATAGTTTTTTCAAAAAGTTTGGTCAAACTTTCCATAGTTTGACTTTTCAAAAAATGGAATGGAGGGAGTATAAAAATGGAAAGTGAGTGTCTTGCACAATGAAATACATCATGGCATACATCAAATTATGCTAAGATAGATCCACAAGAGTTCATTGGATGTGTGTTCTTCTCATAAACCACTCATAAACGACGTAAGGATCCACTAGAGTCATTGGATGTGTGTTCTTCTCACAAACCACATATCACCAGTGTCGTTGCATGTGTGCTCATCCCACAGACCACACATGGATCCACCGGTGTCATTGCATGTGTGTTCTTCTCACAAACCACACATGGATCCATCGGTGTCGTTGCATGTCTTCTCTTCTCACAGACCACACATGGATCCACAAGTGTCATTGCATGTGTGTTCTTCCCATGAACCACACATGGATCCACCGGAGTCATTGCATGTCTGTTCTTCTCACAAACCACACATGGATCCACCCAGGTCATCGCATGTGTGTTCTTCCCACGAACCACACATGGATCCACCAGTGTCATTGCATGTCTGCTCTTTTCATGAACCACAGCTAGAGTCATTGGATGTGTGTTCTTCTCACAGACCACACATGGATCCAGTGTCATTGCATGTGTGTTCCTCCCAAAGACCACACATGGATCCACCCGTGTCATTGCATGTGTGTTCTTCTCACAAACCATATCAAGAACCACACCAGTGTCATTGCATGTGTGTTCTTCCCAAAGACCACACATGGATCCATCGTTCATTGCATGTGTGCTCTTCTCACAGACCATATCATGAGCCACACCCAGAGTCATTGCATGTGTGTTCTTACCATGAACCACACATGGATCCACCGGAGTCATTGCATGTGTGTTCTTCTCACAAACCACACATGGATCCACCCAGTGTCATCGCATGTGTGTTCTTCCCATGAACCACACATGGATCCACCAGTGTCATTGCATGTCTGCTCTTTTCATGAACCACGGCTAGAGTCATTGGATGTGTGTTCTTCTCACGGACCACACATGGATCCAGTGTCGTTGCATGTGTGTTCTTCCCAAAGACCACACATGGATCCACCAGTGTCATTGCATGTGTGTTCTTCTCACAAACCATATCATGAACCACACCGAGTGTCATTGCATGTGTGTTCTTCCCAAAGACCACACATGGATCCACCGGTGTCGTTGCATGTGTGCTCTTCTCACAGACCATATCATGAGCCACACCCAGTGTCATTGCATGTGTGTTCTTCCCAAAGACCACACATGGATCCACTGGTGTTGTTGCATGTGTGCTCTTCTCATAGACCATATCATGAGCCACATCCAGAGTCATTGCATGTGTATTCTTCCCATGAACCACACATGGATCCACCGGAGTCATTGCATGTGTGTTCTTCTCACAAACCACACATGGATCCACCCAGTGTCATCACATGTGTGTTCTTCCCATGAACCACACATGGATCCACCAGTGTCATTGCATGTCTGCTCTATTCATGAACCACAGCTAGAGTCATTGGATGTGTGTTCTTCTCACAGACCACACATGGATCCAGTGTCATTGCATGTGTGTTCTTCCCAAAGACCACACATGGATCCACCAGTGTCATTGCATGTGTGTTCTTCTCACAAACCATATCATGAACCACACCCAGTGTCGTTGCATGTGTGTTCTTCCCAAAGACCACACATGGATCCACCGGTGTCGTTGCATGTGTGCTCTTCTCACAGACCATATCATGAGCCACACCCAGTGTCATTGCATGCGTGTTCTTCCCATGAACCACACATGCATCCATCGGCGTCATTGCATGTGTGTTCTTCTCACAGACCACACATGGATCCACCCAGTGTCATCGCATGTGTGTTCTTCCCATGAACCACACATGGATCCACCAGTGTCATTGCATGTCTGCTCTTTTCATGAATAACAGCTAGAGTCATTGGATGTGTGTTTCTTCTCACATACCACACATGGATCTAGTGTCATTGCATGTATGTTCTTCCCAAAGACCACACATGGATCCACCAGTGTCATTGCATGTGTGTTCTTCTCACAAACCATATCATTAACCACAGCCAGTGTCATTGCATGTGTGTTCTTCTCACTGACCACACATGGATCCACCAGTGTCATTGCATGTGTGTTCTTCCCAAAGACCACACATGGATCCACCAGTATCATTGCATGTGTGTTCTTCCCATGAATCACACATGGATCCACCAGTGTCATTGCATGTCTGCTCTTTTCATGAACCACAACTAGAGTCATTGGATGTGTGTTCTTCTCACAGACCACATATCACCAGTGTCATTGCATCTGTGTTCTTACCAAAGACCACACATGGATCCCCCAGTGTCATTGCATGTGTGTTCTTCTCACAAACCACACATGGATCCACCGGTGTCGTTGCATGTCTGCTCTTCTCACAGAGCACACATGGATCCACCAGTGTCATTGCATGTGTGTTGTTCCCAAAGACCACACATGGATCCACCGGTGTCGTTGCATGTCTGCTCTTCTCACAGACCACACATGGATCCACCTAGAGTCATTGCATGTGTGTTCTTCCCATGAACCACACATGGATCCACCGGAGTCATCGCATGTGTGCTCTTCTCACAAACAACACATGGATCCAGCTAGTGTCATCGCATGTGTGTTCTTCCCATGAACTGCACATGGATCCACCAGTGTCATTGCATGTCTGCTCTTTCATGAACCACAGCTAGAGTCATTGGATGTGTGTTCTTCTCACAGACCACACATGGATCCAGTGTCATTGCATGTGTGTTCTTCCCAAAGACCAGACATGGATCCACCAGTGTCATTGCATGTGTGTTCTTCTCACAAACCATATCATGAACCTCACCCAGTGTCGTTGCATGTGTGTTCTTCTCACAGACCAGACATGGATACACCGGTGTCATTGCATGTGTGCTCTTCCCACAGACCACACATGGTACCACCGGTGTCATTGCATGTGTGCTCTTCTCACAAACCACACATGGATCCACCGGTGTCATTACATAGGTGCTCTTCCCACATACCACACATGGATCCACCGGTGTCATTGCATGTGTGTTCTTCTCACATACCACACATGGATCCACCGGTGTCGTTGCATGTCAGCTCTTCTCACAGACCACACATGGATCCACCAGTGTTATTGCATGTGTGTTCTTCCCAAAGACCACACATGGATTCACCAGTGTCATTGCATGAGTGTTCTTCTCACAAACCATATCATGAACCACACCAAGTGTCATTGCATGCGTGTTCTTCCCATGAACCACACATGGATCCATCGGCGTCATTGCATGTGTGTTCTTCTCACAGACCACACATGGATCCACCCAGTGTCATCGCATGTGTGTTCTTCCCATGAACCACACATGGATCCACCAGTGTCATTGCATGTCTGCTCTTTTCATGAACCACAGCTAGAGTCATTGGATGTGTGTTATTCTCACAGACCACATATCAGCAGTGTCATTACATGTGTGTTCTTCCCAAAGACCACACATGGATCCACCAGTGTCATTGCATGTGTGTTCTTCTCACAAACCACACATGGATCCACCGGTGCCGTTGCATGTCTGCTCTTCTCACAGAGCACACATGGATCCACTAGTGTCATTGCATGTGTGTTCTTCCCACAGACCACACATGGATCCACCGGTGTTGTTGCATGTCTGCTCTTCTCACAGACCACACATGGATCCACCAGTGTCATTGCATGTGTGTTCTTCCCATGAACCACACATGGATCCATCGGAGTCATTGCATGTGTGTTCTTCTCACAGACCACACATGGATCCACCCAGTTTCATCGCATGTGTGTTCTGCCCATGAACCACACATGGATCCACTAGTGCCATTGCATGTCTGCTCTTTTCATCAACCACAGCTAGAGTCACTGGATGTGTGTTCTTCTCACAGACCACACATGGATCTAGTGTCATTGCATGTGTGTTCTTCCCAAAGACAACACATGGATCCACCAGTGTGATTGCATGTGTGTTCTCACATACCATATTATGGACCACACCCAATGTCGTTGCATGTGTGTTCTTCTCACAGACCACACATGGATCCACCAGTGTCATTGCATGTGTGTTCTTCTCACAAAGCATATCATGAACCACACCCAGTGTCATTGCATGTGTGTTCTTCCCAAAGACCACACATGGATCCACCGATGTCGTTGCATGTCTGCTCTTCTCACAAACCATATCATGAGCAACACCCAGAGTCATTGCATGTGTGTTCTTCTCACAGACCACACATGGATCCACCCAGTGTCATCGCATGTGTGTTCTTCCCATGAACCACACATGAATCCACCAATGTCATTGCATGTCTGCTCTTTTCATGAACCACAGCTAGAGTCATTGGATTTGTGTTGTTCTCACAGACCACACATGGATCCACTAGTGTCATTGCATGTGTGTTCTTCTCACAAACCATATCATGAACCACACCTAGTGTCGTTGCATGTGTGTTCTTCTCACAGACCACACATGGATCCACTAGTGTCATTGCATGTGTGTTCTTCCCAAAGACCATATCATGAACCACACCAAGTGTCATTGCATGTGTGTTCTTCCCATGAACCACACATGGATCCACCAGTGTCATCACATGTGTGCTCTTCCCACGGACCACACATGGATCCACCAGTGTCATTGCATGTGTGTTCTTTCCATGAATCACACATGGATCCACCAGTGTCATTGCATGTCTGCTCTTTTCATGAACCACAGCTAGAGTCATTGGATGTGTGTTCTTCTCACAGACCACATATCACCAGTGTCATTGCATGTGTGTTCTTCCAAAGACCACACATGGATCCCCCAGTGTCATTGCATGTGTGTTCTTCTCACAAACCACACATGGATCCACCGTGTCGTTGCATGTCTGCTCTTCTCACAGAGCACACATGGATCCACCAGTGTCATTGCATGTGTGTTCTTCCCCACAGACCACAGATGGATCCACCGGTGTTGTTGCAGGTCTGCTCTTCTCACAGACCACACATG